>JAOQMS010000009.1:4694451-4710317 GCA_027563885.1 Erythroxylum longipes | reverse complement strand
GTGTTCTTCATCACTTTTACCCTAATTCTGCCCATTTTGTAGTATCTCACTACCAAAATCACCAAAGCAAAACATGAACCTATCCACACTTCTCATGTACTGCAAGAAATTTCCTAAGAAAAGTTTCGGGATCCAACACTAAGAATATGGCATAAGAGGGAAGTATTGCTGGTATGATCAGTAACCTCTAACATAATGCTAGCTTGCTCTCCAGATTCATTCATACCTTTTTTCTTATTCTCAAAACATGTTTACTCCTCATTTTTAATTCCCTTGAGCTTCATATAGTATCTTTTTCTAAAGTAAGATTAGTGTTGGATGGGAAGTTAAGGAAGATGAAGTCTAGAGGAAGGATATAGTTAGAGCATATAAGCTTGGGAAAAAAAGGGGGAAAATCCTCTAAAATAGGGGAAGAGAGAGGGGTTAACTCTAGGTGATGAGTTCACATAAGTTGGAAAACAAACGAAAGTTGTCCTAAACTGAAGCTTTTTGAAAAATAGTTAGCAAATATACTAAAATCAAAAATGAAAAAAAGAATCTAAAGATGAAAAGGGTGGGTCTTAAAGTTTGGCTTAAAACTAAATAAACCGACCCTCAGAACAACTAATAGAGTATAAAAACTTAAGGAGACTAAGTAAGGGAAAAGAAAAAAGAGGGAAAGTTAGGAAGATGCAAGTAAAAGCCATGCTATAACAAATTTATATCTTTATCTCATGAGCAAGCAAAGGGAGTTAAGAAAGAGAAAAACTGTAAGAAGCCAAACCATAAACAAAAAGCCAACCCTTAGAAAAAAAAAGCATAAATAATGCTTGAGGATCTAAAAGATAGTTGAGGGGCTCAGAAGGAGAAGAATCTCTCTCTAATATAATACATACATAGATTAAAAAGATAAATGTTCATTTCTTTACTAAATGATTTATTTAGTATATATAGTTAACGATCTAAGAGTTTACACATTATACATCTAAATAAAATAATTTTAATTTTCATCATTATTAAAAAAAATTATAGTTGATATATAATGTTGTCTTAATCTTCCTTTCAAAATAAGTAAAAGTTCTAATAATCATGATATTATCATCTTAATTAAGAGATATTATTATTATTACATATATAAATAACTCAATCCTATATAGATAAAGGACACTACTAAATGAAAAAAAAATTTATCATCATAAATCTTTATAATCATTTTGTAAACAATAATTGAAATTACACAATTTTTTATAATCATAATTTTGATTTTGATTTTGTTTTATGTTTTAATATTTTTATCAAAAACAATTATTTGCTCTTTAATGAATGTCTCTGCAGAATTTTGATGAAAGTATTTTCTCCTTAAAACCTCTACCTTCTTTTTAAACTTTTTTCCCCTTTTTTGCTCCTCCTAACTCCTCACCAGTTTTCTCATCCTTCCCCCACCTGTCTATGGCCTAATTTTTCTATCTAGTATTGTTATCTTCCTTTCATTGCCTCATTACCTTTCTTTCACCTTATTTCTCCTTACTTCTTGCTTATCATCAGCACTGGTTCCAACATTTGTATGGTTATACATCGGTTTATCGTGGTTTTCATTATTCTCTCTAGTATCACTTTACCTTAACTTATACCCTTCAATTTAGATGTAAAAGATCCTTTATCCTCTTTTCCTTTAGTTTTTTCTCTTTTCTCACCTAAATTTTAACTGATTTTAACATTCTTCCTTTCACATATTTTACATTACATCTTTAGATCTTTCATTTCATGCCCTACTTCTTTTTTTTATTTCCTGCCATTTAGTACCCTTATTGTCCTTTTCATTTATTTACTCTTCTAGTTCAATATTAAACTCCGAGCCTAACAAATCTACCCATTTTCCTCCCCTTAGCCCTACTTATATGGCTCCAATTGCTCTTACTAAACTTATCACCTCTTTTGTCATCTATCATACCCATGTCAAAATTTTATTCCCTCTCTTTAAAACTGACCAAAACTTGGCTAATAGAATTAAAACCTTAGTATAGGTCTTGGGAGATGATGCATCCCAAAAAAGCTCAACTATTTCCCTCCTACCTTAATGTTCATCTATTTATACGGGGAGCTTCCAAATATGAATATGTCCTTGTTAATTTTTTTCCTATACATAAGGCCTCCCTTTCTTGTGTTTAATTCTGGCTAACTAGTAATAAGAAAATAGGGCCTGTAAGAGGTTTTGCTTAATTGGGACGGGAGTTTTTATTATGCAGAGAATACACAAAGCATTCATGAAGCAGACCCCTAACATTTTAACAACTAATCACTTCTTCTCCAAATGTAGAAGCCAAGTTTACAATTTTAGGAAACCATGCATAAATAGGTCCCTTTGTGGGTGAATATCCATAATATCCCCTAGGAATATTAGACCATAATTGAGATCAGTCACTTTGCTAGCTTCCTTAAGATGTCCTTTTATCTAGATGAAGCAATAGCCATCCTAAAGAGAGTAAGTAAAGTGTAGGTGTGTGTATTAATGGATATTCAAAACCCTCTTCTTGAATTCATTACCCTTATGTAGTTAGATGAAAAGGTTCCTTATTTGAGGACTTAGTATCTATTTCCTATACTTAGAGACCGGACCATTCAAAAGATTCTAAATTATGACAACTATAAGAAAAAAGGTTCATCACAGGTGAATACCATTAACTTATGAATTTAAGCTCTAAATTAAATACGAAGAGAAGCAACATAAAGTTAGATAAGCATATTTATGCTTTTATAATGGTCCCATCTGAATATTAAGATATGGCTAAAGATAGAATCAATCTAAAAAAGGTGCAAAATTAGCTAATGCTTTGAAGAAGTTAACTTAAGTTGATTATATATCAACAAATAATGAAGGTATGGTAAGTAGTGTAGCATTAATACAAACTAAAACACAAAAGTATCTCCCTATATAAACAAATTTAAGGAGATAGTCAAAGGGAGATCTAATTAAAAGAGAAAAAACTATAAACCCTCCTTGAATAATGTTGATTTTAGTATGGAACATTAGAGGGTTAAATTGACCTAGAAAATAATTGTCTGTTAAGATTTTTTTATAGTTACAAGCCTGTTGTAGTTGGCAATTTGGAAACTAAGTTTAGAGAAGATAGATGCAAGAACCTTAACTTGTTTCAGAGGAATCGGAAAATAATAGGCAACCATCAATACCATTACTATAGGAGAATAGTAGTAGCATTCAACCAAGATAGAATTAAAGTCCTAAAGCCAATATTAGATTAACAATTTATTTATTTAAAAGTTTATTTGATACAGGAAATGGTGTTCTTCCATATTATATTTATATATGCCTATAACCATTCTTTTAAAAGAATAAGTTAGAGGAAATGCATAAAAGATTTTGGGGCTACAATTTCCAAACCCTATATCTTACTTGATGATTTTAAGATCATGTTACACCTTAATGAAGATGAGGGTAGTGCTTACCTAAGTAATATCTTGAATGACTTCAAAGGTTTTACTAGCTCAATCTAGCTGACTGATATCAAGTTGATGAGAACCTTTTACATATGGTCTAATAAATAAAAGGGTAATAGGTATTTAAGAAATAAGATAGATACGATATGAGATAATGAATAATGCTTTTCAAGCTTCCCTAATAGCACTGCATTATTCCACAATCACATGGTATCTACCCTTATGCTAATTAAAATTCAAAAACTTCTATATGCTTGAATAATCAAATCACCGTTCAGCTTGATCAAATTCTAGCCTAGGTAGAAGGCTTCAATGATGACATCGTACAGCCTACTAATTATGATGTCAAGGGTATAAACTTTTTATATGCATGAGGAAAATTGGTAAGATGAAGGAGGAATTGAAAGCTCTATAATTTTCAAGCAAAACTTTATCTATCACCTAATGATAAGATCCTCATTGAGGGGGAAAAGGTAGCAATTTTGAACTGCATGTAGAGAGTGAATTATAGTCACTCTATATAGTAATAGAGAGCCTGAGCTATATAGATCAATAAAGAAGATAAAAACTCCTCCTTTTTCCAAACATTAGTCATTGCAAAAAAACTCACCATCAAAATTATCTTAATTAAGAACAACTTGGGTTAGATCAATACTCATCAGGGTTTCCTAGAAGAAGCCTATAGTTGTTTTACTTAAACTTTGGTAACAAACATAGATATATCATCCTTTATTTCTATCATGCAATTGATAATTGGTCAAAAACTCTTCTTTGATATAAGCTTACTAGCTAAGCTAGTTACCTATAGAGAATAGAGGAAATGGTTCAATTCCTTATTCACAACAAGGTAACTAAGCCTAGGAGAATAAATGGTTTCGTCTTCAAATATACTTGGAAAATGATTGGTAATGTGGTCCCTGAAGTAGTGACAAATTTCTTTTTTCTTAGGAAAATGTTAAAATAAATTAGTAGAACTTTCATATGTTTGATCCCAAAAACTCAATCCCTAAGCTCTTTATGTAATACCATTTATAAGATAATTTCTAAACTAATTGTAAATAGTTTGAACGAGGTTCTTCTAAACATCATTGATCACTATCAGCAAGTTTTCTTAAATTATAGGCAAATAGGAGACAATGTTCTCCTAATCTAAAACCTTTTCAAAGGTTATTCAATAAAGTATTCTCTTAAGAATTCTGCTGTAAATATTGATCTATATAAAGCATTCGACAAAAAATGTTGACTTTCATTCCTACCATGTGCTTAATTTTGTTCCCTATTGAAGCTTTAGGTTTTAGTAGTTTCTTCCAAGTCTAAATGAAATTTTTTATCCATTTTGTGCTACTAGTTGGAATGAAAATATGACTAGCCTAAAAGATAATAAGTGAGTTAAGAATTAACTTGATAATATAAAAACTAAATGTAATATAAAGATAGTCTAAGAATTTATTTTATCATATATTAGTTGTATAAATGGCAGAAAATCAATATGGTTGCCCTTTTGTAGAAGAGGAAGCCCTAAATAGTTAAAGGAGAGTGATCTAAAGTGAAATTTGGTAAGCTGGTGAAGTTCGTTAATGAGCCCTATGAAGATGAGGATTAAATATTTTTTTATGTTGACTTGTAAATTAAATATGGATTCAGAATTTGATAAACATGAGAGAAGAAGATTAATGAAAGAGAGACATTAAGTGAAAATAAAAAAAGATCAAGCAATGATTAGGTTAAAAAGATTAAGTATAGAGAATTTTCAATGATTGATTAATGTAGAGTTGGCTATTTTATTTTTATCATAAGGTTAAGCATTTATAGTTTACCGAAGAAAGCTATAGATTATTAGCTCTCTTTTTCTTATCCTTTTAGCATTTTTGAATAACTCAATGGTATTTTCATTGATTAGAATAACAAATGAGGTAGAGCTGATACAAGCTCTAATTCATTAATGAAATGGCATAGGTATCTACAAGCTTTTATTAAATCAACTATGAAACTTAAGTCTAGCAAGTTAAAAACCTTTTAGAAGTCCACCATTAGATAACATTTCTTACTACCTATATTTTTGTGATAGTTACACAAGATTTCTTTCACCAATAGTATATTTGCGCATTTCTTGTATAAAATCATTTAAAGAGGGACTGATATTGTCAAGGAGTGTGAGCTTCTTCCAAAAGTATTTTTGAGATGGTTTTGTGTATAACATTAATGTGTAAAATGGGTCTTCAAGGATGAAGACTAGGAATCTTAGGGATTAGTGTGAAATTTTGTGAATTTTATGGTATGGACGATGTTAACACTATGAAAAAAAAATAGAATTGCCTTTTAGTGATCAATCCTTATATGATATGCTTTTTCTAAAAAAGTTGTTTTGTATATTAGGATTAGGTGCCTTGTCTTTGTTGAGACCAAAGAGATTCAATTTTTTATTATGTTCAATGAAGAAAAAAGTAAATACGTCTCCATAGTTGCGATTGATATTTCCAAAGGCAGTGAGGTCTACTAGTACCCAAGAGTGAGTTAAGATGGTTATAAGCAAGCTACTTCATATCATCTTGATTTGTGAATAAACAAATGAATCATTGATAGCTTTAATGATGTTGAAGTTTCTTAAAACAAGCCATGTAGTTGTGATTTAGCATTTTATAGCATATTCTTTTAGATATATGATATTCTCTTATGTTTGATGCATTGTCTTATAGGTAATGAGTTTGAGGAGAAGTCACGAATTTGGGAATTACTTTATCCATAGTTATCTTATTCAGGTGATTTTGGAGGTATTTGAAAGATAACTTGAAGGATTAGAACATTGTTGAAGACATAAAACTTGAAGGGTTATAATGTATATGCCAAAATGAACTATTTCTGTAATTTTGTATGAAATATAGGTCTAGTTGGAGTCGAATTTTCACTCTTATTGTAATGATTCTAGAATTTTAAAGAAACAATGACATTTTTCAAGTCGTTCTTAATTAAATCACACTTTGAAAACAAGTGAGGGTCCAATAAGAATGTCCACCTAAATCGTAATGGCTGTCCATTCTTGTCGAGTAGGATCTCCTAATGTGTGACATCAAACTTTGACATTAAATCCATTTCTGTAAACAAAGAGACAGACATATTTTCTTATTCTCGTTAATTCTTTTACTTTTCATACATTACTGATCATTCTCCACTGTTAATTTGCAATCTGATTCCCGGGCACATATTGCCTCAAGTGTGAATATCCTTTTCACCCATATTTTAATTCCGTTAGTAAAAACTTGAAGATTTGTATGATAATATTAACTGGATGCATCTCTTATCGTGTTGTCAAGGATTGGTTGTTTTCCAGATTCGGGACTAGTGGCTACGTACCGTCATCTGTCCTGTACTGATATTAAGAAAAAGTAGCTGATTACCCGTCATATACTTTATTCAAAATATATTATTTAGGAATTATTAAATATGAATCACTACGATACACTCAAAAAAATAAGAATTGAAGATTTCACTAAATATATATAAAGAAAACACGTGTCTGTGAGTTATAGTCAAGTTGACATATACAACATTTTAGTTTTTAATAAAACTACAGAGAGAAAGAAATTGCGAATGGAATCTGGAGCTAAGAAAGGCATATGAAGTCTATTAGATCTGAAAGGCATCTTTTACTTTATGTGGTTGTTGTCAGTACAATTACTTGAGTATCAGTTTGAATACTACGAATGCTGATACGTATTGTTTAGGGGTTAACCAACTTGCAAGTTTCTTCATTCGCTTTTGGATTTATTCGAGTTATTTAGTAAAAGAAAAAATAACTTACTGAAAAGAGAGGGGAAAAAAAAAAAGAGGAGGGTGAGGCAATTTTCTGTAGGATTTTAAAGAATTTGTTTGGTACCCATTGTTCAATATAATCAAGTTGATCCCTTTCCTTGACGATAATGATTGTGCTAATCTTGAATTCGAGTCCTGTCATGTTAACTGGTGTCATCTTTGCTTCTATAAACAGCTTGCCTCTTTTCCACTTTTATATATTCAGCATATAACTTTGCTGTGCTGAATATGGCCCATGTCACCGAGTAATTTACAATGCATAATTCCTGCCCCTGCGGGCACTAGTTATTAGGTTTTAATAAGATCCAAGGAGAAATCAAACTATACCAAGGCATATTTACCATTCTTTAGAAAATTAGTAACACTAAAATTACACAAGCCATGTTAGATTGAGGATAATCATTTAATGTTCTGGATCGTTCCATGTATGATTCTTAAAATTTAGGTCCGTTGAAAGAAATTAGTGTTATTATATAATTGGCTAATTGTACTAATTCTTATCCACGACAGGTAATTTAGGATTTTTTAATGCGGGTAAATGAATTAGTATTCTTAGCAGATTTTTATGTAGTTGATATGAATTATGAAACTTCTTATAATCTCATGCCTATCTTACTGGGAAGATTATTCCTTAACATAGCTCAAACTAAGATAGATATTCGTGAGGGTAACTTACTCATTTCAATATTTTTGACATTATGAAAAGCACCCCAAAATGATCATTTTGTTTTTGTGATTAATGTGATTGACCCTTTAGCATATGAATATTTTGGGCATAAATATATAGATAAATTGGAAGTAGTTGTACTTGAATAGAAGACCAAAGCTTTCAATGTCTCGAGGAAAAGCTTTATTGTTGGACAAAAAGTTCTTTTTTATTGCTTTAGATGTAAACTGTTTCCACATAAATTTTATTGCTTTAGATGTAAACTGTTTCCACATAAATTACATTCTTATTGGGTCGATCCTTTAGTAGTTACTAATGTCTCTCCCTATGGTGCAGTGGTTATTACGAGTCTAAAAATAAGGAAGACATTGAATATAAGTAGTCGTCAACTTAAGCGTTATCCTGAAGAATTCCAAGTGGAGAAGTTGTGATCCCTAAAGATAAAAAAATTTATCACTTGATGAGGAAAACATGGAGTTGAGCCAACAATAATAAACAAAGGTCCTACTTGGGTGGCAACCCAAGGGGAATTTGTTCCTTTTTCTTTACATTTTTGGAATTGTTGTTTTTATTGAATGCTTCATTTCTTGAAATTAGTGTTATACTAGGGAAAAAGTTGATTTTTAAGTGTGGGGGTTGAAATCTTGTTTATTATATGTGTTTTTAAGTTTGTTTGTTGTTTTTTAAAGTTCTTTCTGCATGTTAAAAAGAACAAACTTTCTCTCTTTTTTTATTGCTTCTAGGATTATATATTTATAATTACATAGTATAATCAACTGAAAAATTCATGGCAACTTGGGCATGTATTTTTACTCTTATCATTGGTTAATGTATGTTCTGTTTAAAAGAGTAGTGACTAATGCGTAGATAAAAAGTTGTGACATTTTGAGCTTTTTAGTCTAACACATCTATATCATTTTTATATTCTTTTAATCATATGTGGCCTTTATGATGAAATTAATTCAATTAATTTTTTTCAAAAAGAAAAATGTTATGATGTGCTTAAGAAACTTATTTTGTTTCATTTTTTAATTTACAAGTTAGAAGAACAAGAACCAATATAAGTTAAACTCATATCCTTGGTGTTGTTTTATTGATGTTAAATTTTATCTGCCTTCGTGGAAACAAAAGAGAATAGTTAGGGCGAAAACGAGACAAAGGATGCAAGAAATAAAGTTACTTTAACTTATATGGCCATGTGTGGGATTCGTAAGTCATTGAAAGAGTGTAGGAGATTGAAGACAATTTTTCAATCAACTGTGAAAGCTACATAGATATATGGACTTACATAATTACGTAAGTGATCTACATAGCTCTGTAAGTCACCTTGTAGCTTATTATGAACATATATATTTATGATTTCCGGTAAAATTGACATACAAAATCACATACCAGCCCATGTAGCTAATTATGTATTGTTACACAACCTTAATTTTAAGTATAAAAAAGCATTTAGGAGGCTAAAAGAGTATGAAGACATTAGAGATTAGAAAGGAGGTAGATTCCTTCCCCTTTTGAGAGCTATGTGGATTTAAACTTATCTATCTAGTTCAATAGGGATATCAAGGTCGATGACCATGTTTAGGCATTTATTAATTTAATGATGTTGTTCTTAAATCTCTTTTAGAATTAATTCTATTATTTTATGATTAATGTTTTAGGATTTTTTTAGAATGTAATTAATGAATCTCATATTGAAATGATAGAGCCTTTATAAAACATTACGATGCAAACCACTCCAAGTTTATGTAGAGGACACTAGCTACTCTACATATTTTTAGGAACAATGTAGTTTTACAAGTTCAATCTCATTTTCATTCTTATTGTGACGATGTATTTATAAGAACATATCAGAGAAATTAATTTAGCTTATTCATGTACCTTAACTAGCTATAATTTAAGATATCCTTAGCTTACTTAAATACTTTGGCATTCCTCATTCTCTCTATATAGTGAACCAGCATAACAAAACTCGTTTATAATAGCTTGTAGTCTCCTGTCAAGTTGCATTTAACCCCAGTTACCCATGTGAGGTGTCTGTCTATATCTGATTGTTTTCCTTTAGATTGAATGTTACTAGAAAAATTCTCTGTAATTAATTAGTTGGAGTAAATTTGAAGAATAGGTGCCTTAGTGTCTCTAATATGTCTCCACATAATGCACATTTTAGATCAGGCACTTGAAATTTAAACCTATATCTTATTCCTAACCTTTACAATAATGTTCAAAATAGTATGAATGAATGAGCTGGTGCAATCTTTGATTCCTTTATGAATTTTTGATATTAGAATTTACTAAAAGGTCTCAATAGTAACTTTTTACCTGAATTAGTTAAGAATATTTTAGACTTGTATAACTCCCATTGTATAGAATTAGGTTGAAGTTGGTCTGGCTAGTAACTTGGGAGGTTTTCTATGATGATACATGGACCTTGAAATCAGTTAAAAAGTCAATTCCATTTTCCATTTTGGACAAACATTTAGACATTAGTGTTAACAGGCACAGGACCTCTTATGTTATGAAAGCATAGAGCAAGAGATAATAGATGTAATAGACTTTCATTATCATATCAAAAATTAATATTAATTTCATTTCCAATAATATGTTTAACATGAAGTGGCATTAGCTTTCTAATGTTCAAATGTATAGGATTGTGTTAGTTTTCACTGATTGATTTATATGCTTTCTTGTTTGATGTGCACCATATGGCTCCGCTTCTTCCAGTGACTCTCTTTCTCGATAAAAATTCTTCAGAGTCTTTTAGCCATTAGTGCTTTACCCATCCTAGTAATTGATATGATTTCTAGGCCTCTATATCCTTAAGGCAAGTAGATTGTGCTCCATTTAACCTTAGTGATTTTTCCATAGTTGTTATTATGTCCATTTTGTATTAAGTCTCTAATAATTCTATCAATCTTGTTGCAAATGCTCTTTGGAAGTGTAAGGTAAGATAATCAATAAATGTGCATGTTGTTAAGAATTGAGATAAGAACCTGTATTTGGCCTTTACATAAAAGGAATTTTTTGCTCCATATTAATATTCTCTTCTTATTGGAGGATATTAAAGGCCTTCATCCTATTTCCTTAAGCTTCATTATTGAAATTGGAACACCAAGATAGCTTAGAGGTGCTTCTAAAATCTTTAAGCCTATATTTGAGATAACATCAATAGAGTCCACTCGATTATATTTAGAAAGATAGGCAAAACTCTTATTTAGTTTAAATTTGGTCCTAATAATTCCCTAAACATTTTTAGAGAATGTATTAAGACTCTAAATGAAAAAGGATCATTAGCATACAACCTTAGTAGATTATCAATAAAAGAAATATATGAGAATTTGATATTGCCACATTTATAAAGAAATTTGAATTCTGGATTTTCTCCAATATTCATAGTAGTGATTCTTTGTAATACCTCTATATTGATAGAAAAAGGTAAGGGGACAATGGATCTCCTTGCCTTAGACCTCTTGAAGCTTTCAAGAGTTCTGATGGCTCTCGAATAGCCAGCACTGCAAAAGAAACAGTGGTGATGCAAGTATGTATCCATTTGATGAATCTATCAGGATAACCAAAAGCTTGAATAGCAAAGATGATGAATATCCATCCTACTATGTCAAAACCCATAGTGAAATCAATTTAGAGAACACAAATATTAATGTTTAACCTAGAATTGTAGTCTTTAAATTACTCCTGGGCTTGTAGTATAGTGGATCGTATGCTTCTTTTATTTTTGAAAAATGATTAACTTCGTTAACTATAGGAAAAGCTAACACAATATTACATAAGTTATGGGCTATTAAGCTTTCATTTAAACACAATATGACTGGAAAATTAAAAAGAGGTAAAATATTACAATATATAGTCATAAATCAACATTCTAAGTGGAATTATATTTTCCATCTATGCTTCATGTCTAGTGAAAGAGTGATGTGCACATTTTTAACAAAAATAGTTGATCTAATCCGATAAACAATCTTGTTTGCTAGCTGGTACTTCCTTTTTTCCATATTTGTAAACATTTTGCTATTTCTCTCCTTTCAAGTTGTATAAATGGTAGTAGTGAAATTTGCCTTAAGAAGTATTGTATTAGACATTCCTTGCTTAGAGTGCCTAATAACCCAGCTTAATATTTGTTCCCAGTCATACATGTAGCCGTCTCCTATAATCAATTATTTGTTTGAGAATTTACAATTTGGATTGAGAGTCTAAGTGATTACATTTCATTCTCCACATCATTTAATTAAGGAAAGTATTCCACTAGAGAATAAAAAAACCTAAAATTTGTACTCCATTCACTTTTCCATATTAGTCATAAGACGTTAAGGTTCAATGGGATTCTATTTCTCAAATGCAAAATCTTAGGATTATAAATAATAGGGCTTGAAGCTAGCCAATTATCAAACCAAAACCCAGTTTTTCTCTTTTAACAATCTTATTTTTGATCCATTGATAGACAGTGTCTCTCAACTTCAGTATCTGGGTAAAGATCTAAGAGATCTCTCTTATGCAAGAAGCTTGCTAGAAGTTTATGTTTTTTAGGTAATACTCGTGAATCAACTTGGTCTAGAGTTCTTTATGATTTTTTAAGGGATTTTTGTATGGTTATAATGGAAATGATCCCAACCCCTCCATGCTTTTATAGATAGTAACCTCACTCCATTTGATCTTTGCATTCTTAGAGTTTTTTGTTCTGCCTGTCTATAAGAATGCTTTTATTATTCTGTCAATCTCTTTTGTAACCTTCCTTGGAAATGCAATGTGTGTTGTCTAGTATATATGCAAACCACTAAGAACTGAGATAACAAGGGAGAGTCTGGCAACATATAAAAGAAACCTATTTTACTAAGCATTCACTTTTGATTTTATCCTTTCTATAAGAGTTAAAAATCATTAAATTTAGGTTTAGAGTATGTGATTGATAATCCTAGAAAACATAATGGAGTTGAATGTATATTTAGTCCCACAATTCTCCTTATTTCAGCTAGATTCCTTACATTAACTGATAAATATAGGTTGTTGTTTTTCATTATTGTGTTTTAATCCTTACCCTTAACAAATAATTTTAGAACTTGCTTAATGATGCTTATAGAGTGAGGATTAAATCCACATAGAAGTATTAGATCATTAGCATACGTCATATGGGTGAGGTTAATTGCATTACATTTGTAGTTATATTAGAAGCCTCGATCACAAGTCATCAAATTGTTTAGTAGTCTAGATAATCCTTCCATTATAGGGGTGAATAAGTAATGAGATAAGGGGTATCTTTGTATAATTCCCTTTGAATTCTTAAAAGTTTTAGTACTAAATCCATTCACTAGCATATTTAGAGTAGGATATTGGATGCAGTTAATTATCTAATTCATAAATATATGAGCAGCTGTAATGCTTTAAGATATACTCGGATAAACTTCCAACTAATTGTAACCAAAGCTTTATAAAAGTCAATTTTGATTAAGTAGATTTTAAGATTTTTACTTGAATTGTACTCTTTCAGTAGCTCTTATATCATGAAAATATTGTCCCTAATAGTTCTGTCAGGAATAAATGCCTATTGTGTTGAGTTAACAATACCAGTGATTACTACGTTCAATCTTTCAAATAAGAGTTTGGAAACCACTTTATAAATGGTGCTATAGCATGATATTGTTCTAAATTCTTGCATTCTCCATAGGTTTTGATTTTTAGGCACTAAACAGATGAATATGTAGTTTAGTTTTTGCAGCATTTTAGAGGATGCAAAGAATTCTAGAACTGCCTCAGTGAAAAAACTTACTTGTAATTTCCCATGTCCTTTGAAAGAACAATGAAGATAAACTATCAGGCCTTATTAATTTTGAAGGATGAAAACCAAGTGGTAATTTTTCGACATGAAGTTCAGTAATAGGGGAGAAAACAAATCTTTTTATTCCTTGATTAATTATGTAGTTGAACAGCCTTAGTGCATTACATCTTAAAACAACAGAATCTTTAGAGCCCGTTCGCTTTAAATAGTAGCTCCTAGCTATTTCTTGTAAGCTATTCTAATATGAGTATTCTAGTCCACTAGTTTCTTGTATCATTGAAATTTTTTTAACATTTCCCCTTGCAATTAAGGTGGAGTCGAAGAACTTAGTGTTGGACTCTCGATTTTTCATCGAATTTATTCTAGCTTTTTTTTAAGAATTGAATTATGGAGTCCAAGAGCTTCTTGACATTCTTATAATCTTTTCACTTCTATTAATCTAATGTCTACATTTTAGGGAGAGTCATAGCAGGTTTTTTGAGCTTGAATTAGTTTCCTTTTCAAGGTAGTTAGATTTTGATTTCTTCCAAGCATGAAGTTTTTAAGAGTAGCCTTCACCTTTTTTAATTTATGCATAAGTTGATAAGATTTGAAACCTTTTACATCATAACTCCAACATTTGTCGATTACTTCTAAGAATCCTTCTATTTGAGAGATACCATCAAAGAATCTGAAAGGGGTCCCCACTATTTTGGTTTTCAAAATCCTTTGTATTAGTATATAGGAGTGGTCAGCCGTTAAATTCTCTCCAATGTGGACAAAAGAGTTAGAAAACTAGTTTAACCAAGCATAATTGACTAGTGATCTATATAAAATTTTCCTTATAATCAAGCTACCATATTAGTTATTAGACTAGGTGAGCAATCTGCTAGTTGAACTAAGATCTGCAAAATCCATCTTCATTAAAAACTAGAGAGTTCCTTTGTTGAACAAAAATTAAACTTCCTACCACCCTCCCCCTCAATCGAGTTTAGAGCGTAGTTATAATCTTCTATAATAAGCTAGGGATTTTGAATTCTCAGTTATACACTTTGCAAATCAACCAAAGCTTATTCCTTTTAAAACCAAAATTGGAAGCATAGATCAGTGTTAAATAAAAAACAAATCTCACACCTCTCATCTGACATTGTAAGTGAATGTACTAGTCTATTTCTTCCTCAGCTTAAAATCCAATCATATCAGTGTTATACAGGCAAATGATTTGACCATTATATTGTGAGTTATGATTTGATACAGAATCCCTATTAGTACCCAAAAACTTAAAACCAAAAAGAGCATAAGGTGCTTCTATTTTTCACTACAAGAAAATTGCATAATAGCGTCGGAATATTACCGACGGAACAAATTCCGTCGATAATTACCGACGGAAAGCCTCTAATCCATCGACAAATAGAATGTTTTACCGATGGATATCATATCCGTCGGAAATACTGTCGGAAAACTTTCTTGCAAAAATCTCTGACAGAAAATAGCGACGGTAAAAGTCTCGGCGACGGGAAAAAATGCGAGAATCGTTCCCACAATTTAATTGCTTCGCCATTTACCGACGGTTTACAAAACCGTCGGTATTTAGTAATTTAGTTACCGACGGCATAACATAGCGTCGCTAAGTAGGGACGATATACCGACCAAAAGCTTTTCGGTCGGTAATTTTACCGACGGAAGCCCCGCTTACCGTCGGCAAATATTTTAACAAAGTTTACCAACGGAAAATATCTAACCGTCGGTAAATTTCGGCATATTTTTCCGACGGAACGTATGTTCCGTCGGTATTTGTGTTTCTGCTCTAATTTAATTTCCGCACTTGTACCGACGATACGTGTGTTGTCCGTCGGTAAATGTTTTACGAACATAATTTACCGACGGTATTGACATTCCGTCGGTAATATTGCCGGACGTTACCGACGGCAGATGATCCCGCCGTCGGAAAATGTCAGCAGTAAAATCTAGTTTTCCGACAGAATAATTTATCCGTCGGTATTTGAGATTCCAATGCAACATAAATGCCGCCCTTTTTACGACGGAAGGGTTTGTTCCGTCGGGAAATGTCGTCGAATGCCGCGCTTTTACCGACGGACAAGGACATTCCGTCAGTAACTGTCGGCAGCCTCGTATTCTATAATCCTAAATTACCGACGGAATGTTCGGTTCCGTCGGTAATCGCGC
>JAOQMS010000009.1:4679989-4694351 GCA_027563885.1 Erythroxylum longipes | reverse complement strand
TTTTACGATCCCACCACGCATTTTCCCGGGATCAACATTTTATTGAATTTTCTTATGATCTACCTCAGATTTTGTTCGGAGGTAGGTTAAAAGAATTTGTTTTTCTTAAGTTTGAACTGGTGGGGAATTCTTCCCTCGTGGGACACGCGTCCAGACGTCATGTAGGACGTCGGGCCCGTGGCCCGCCCGGGGAGGGGTTCCAGCACCATCCACCAACCTGAGTTAGTTTTCAATAACTTTACAACACGCCTAGGTCTGTGACAAGGTATAACATCACCTTTATGTTAGCTCAAGGATTATGATAACAATTTTGATTATAACTGTATAATATTTCAAAATTTAAATTAGATTTATTTCCTTGTATAATTAACGGTCTTATTCTCAAAAGGAAATAAAATCATAAGAATTACGTTTTCTTTCTTACAGGAACCTTCATTATGAACTTATCTTATTAAAAATAGTTTATTCGAAAGGATCCTATTAATTATGAAGGTCATATATTAGCCTCGTGATTACTGGAAGATTTTTTGGCAAAGATGGCATCGAAGTTATTCAAATGTAAATCTATCCAGTTGACTAAGGATGTAAGATGAAGCAATGGATAGTTAAAGAAAACGATTATTTAAGGAAGAGCCAGTGCAACTATGAACAACAACTGAACGATACATAAGCTTGCGAAGCTATATTGTCGAAACTCATCAAAAAATATACATTTTTAAAAGTGATATCTTTGTAAAAAAATTTCTTGTGCATTAGAAAGTTAAATTCTAGTAAAAAAGATTACTGAAGCTCATATCGAGCAAATCTCATTTTTATTTGAGAGCTTACAGAGGCTAGTGAAATACTACTAGTGTAGAAGATTTAAAAACTTTAAAAAATATGAACTTGTGATCTTGGAGAGGCTTGTCAAATTACTACCGGATTTTATAGTGAAATACTCAAGTTGAATACTTGGGGACTAGACATAGGCTTGAGTTATAAGTTAAACCAGTATAAATCGACTGCGTTCTTCTTCTCTCTCTCTTGTTATCTTTTATATTTTCGCATTATATTATATGCATGCTCATTTCAATAAGAGGCCCCTTCACTTTTATAATAGGTTCCTTCTAGTTTTGACTTACTGACGATTCCTTTCATTTTAACAGGTGCCTTTTTATTATTTCAACAGACTTATACTTTAGTAGGCTCTTGTTGTTAATAAGCTACTATTGTCTGACGGGCTCCTATTATTTTAATTTTCAACAGGCTGCTGTCTTTATATGAATTGAAAGTAACTTGCAAAAAAAATTTTAAGTCGCACACAATTCACTCCCGTCTTGAGTGTGTTTGCTTTATCATTTAGTATTAGAGCGAGGTTTCACATTTTTTATGTTTTACAGCATATGTTAGATCATAGCAAACACCTTGAGAAGTTTTGAAGGACAATCCGTCTCAAAGCCTCCTTACTTCAATGGAAACAATTACTCATATTGGAAAGAGAGAATGACCATATATCTCTAATCTGTAGATATCAAAGTATGGCAAGCAATTAGAGTTGGAGATACAATTCTCACTTCCGATAATATAGAAGTATGGACTGATACTGACAGGAGAAATGTACACCTAAACATTAAAGCAAAACATCACTTGATATGTGTGTTATCTCTAGAAGAATAAGAAAATATATCCTACTACTCTACAGCAAAAGAAATGTGGGACAAATTTCAAGTTACCTTTGAAGGGATGAATGAGGTAAAGAAACTTAGAATAAGTCTTTTAGTGCATCAATACAAAACTATTGACATGAACCAGGGGAGACCATAGACTAATTCTTCGGATGCTTCAACAACTTCATCACGACCTTAAAGAACTTGGAAAAGATATATCTTAATGATTAGCTCGTAACGAAGATTTTGAGGTCACTACCAAAGAAATGGAGACCTAAGGTGAGAACTCTAAAAAGGCCAAATGATCTAGACAATATCTCACTCGACTGGCTACGATAAAATTTGATGATCCATGAAATTAAGCTTAGGCAAGATTAAGGATCCTCCTATAGAAAAAGGATTGGCATTAAAAGCAACTGACGAATCAAACGGTGATGAAAGTGACACTGAGTTGCAAATAGATGGAGATGAAGAATACAACTTTATGGTTAAAAAATATGCTTGCTTCTATAAAAAGAAACTCATGAATAAAAGAGAAGGAAACAAAAAACCTGGAAACAACATGTTCCTATCAAAAGGCAGTAGTAGCAATAGCAATACACAAAACAATCAAATCATATACTATCACTCCAAGAAGCCTGGACACAAAAGATCAGAATGACCTCTTCTTCAAAAGGATAAAACAGAGAATAGAAAATCAAGAAAGCAAGTGATGACTGCAGCCTAGTCAGATGAGGATTATGAAAACTTTGAAGAAGAAGAGCCAGAAGAAGTTAGCAACGTCTGCTTTATGGCTGAATCATGAGGTTTATTATTCTGACTCTGACGTTGACGCTGATGAATTTAAAAACGCATATCATGAATTGTATGATCAGTACAAAAGTTTAAGTGAAGCATTTAGAAGAAGTTAAGAAGTCCAAAAGTAATGATGCATCCCTGAAGAGTAAGATTAAATTATTAGAATCTGTGAATGAAAATTTGGTGACCAGGAATATGTCTCTTGAGGTTGTTTATAAGAAAAAGGTTTCTAAAAAAGGAAGTTTTGGAAGAAAGAGTAGCTAAGTTGGAAAATACGTTGTTTAAAAATGATTCTGATAAGGTAAGGCAGTTGGAAGAAAAAGTTGCCACCTTAGAACTTAAAAAGGAGAAAAGTGCTGGAAAGATCTTATCTCTAGAAAAAAGATCTAGAAAATTTCGTTAATCGAAGGAAGATTCTTGATGTATTGCTTAGTAATGGTAAATGCATTTTTGGTAAGGCCAAAATATGAAACAATGAACAGAACAATATCAAGCCATACAAAAATTTCTTTATTAAATCCAACAGTAGCAAGAGCCAAGATAGCAGGAACATGCTAAATGGCAAAAATTATAATAACTATCATTCATCTGTATTGTACGATTACTGTGGTAAAAAGGTTCACATTATTTATTTTTGTAATTTTCTTAAAAATAAATTATCTTAAATGTATGTTTGAAGATAGAAAGGTCAAACTACAAACCCGAAAGGACCCAAAAAAATTTGGCTACTTAAAATGAGATAATACTGTCTGCTGGTATGTTTTAAAACGGAGATAAGGGGAATTAATGGATATTTGATAGTGGCTATTTAAGACACATGATAGGTGAAATATCACACTTCAACTACATTGAAAGAAAGGACGGAGATAATGTTGTCTTTGCAGAAAAAATTAAAGTAAAGGTCATCGGAATTGGTAAAATTGGTGATTCAGACTCTACCTCTATTGATAACGTTCTCTTTGTTGATGGTTTGAAACGTAACCTATTGAGTGTGAATCCGCTATGTGAAAAAGGTTACAAAGTCATTTCTATGCATCTCAATGTGAAATTGTTGATATTCATAATAATAATATTGTGTTTTTTAGTTTAGAAATCATAATATATATTGTGCTCAACTTAAAGAGATGTCCTCACAAAGTGTTAAGTGCTTTGTCTCTCTAGAAAAGGATTCATTTATCTGATACAAAAGATTTGGACATGCCATTATGAGCATTCTGTCAAAATTGTCCAAAAATGAGTTATTAAGAGGACTACTGACCTTAAAGTTTGAAATCAATCAGGTTTATGAGGCTTATTTAAAAGGTAAACAAGTCAGAAGCAACTTTCCTCCTAAAAATAGTATGTCTACGAACCAACCACTTAAACTTGTGCATATGGATTTATTCAGTTCCACTAAGACTCAGAGTTTTGGTGGTAAACATTACGATTTTATTCTAGTAGATGATTACTCCAGATTTACATAGGCTTATTTCTTATCAAATAAGGATGATGCTTTTGAAGTGTTTGAGAAGTTTTGTAGAAAAATCAGATAGAAAGAGGGTACTTCATCTCTTCATTTCAGACCGATCCTGGAAGAGAATTTGGTAACTGAAGGTTTGAAGAATTCTATGACAGTAATGGCATAACTCACATCTTCTCTTATCCAAAGACACCTTGGCAAAATGGAGTTGTAAAGAGAAAGAAAATAACTTTGGTTGATATGGCCAGGACCATGCTGTATAAATATGGACTACCTTATAGATACTGGGCAAAAGTAGTATCCATAGCATGTTATGTACTTAAAAAATGTCTTATAAGACCTATTCTGAAAAATAACCCCTATGAGTTGTGGAAAGGAAGAAAACTAAATGTTGCTTACTTTAAAGCATTTAGCTGCAAATGTTTTGTTCTAAACAATAGAAAAGACGACCCTGGAAAGTTCGATGCGAGATCAGAAGAAGCTATTTTCTTAGGCTACAATACAACTAGTAAAGGACTCAGAGTTTACAATAAAAGAACAAAGAACATAGAAGAATCGATACATGTGGTATTTGATGAAGCATTACCTTCGACAACACTCAAATGATGAAGAGCATGCTTTGATCCCTAAAAATACATTGGAGAATCAAAATACACCTACAATACCTTTAGAATTACAAAATCAAGAAGGCCCCTCTAAAGCTAGAATAAAGCAGACTCCTTTATCTTAGCAGGAGCCTATGCAACGAAAAACACCGAGAGAATGGAGAGGTCTTGATACACATCAATATATTCTTAAAGATCCCTTTGAAAGTCTAAGAATAAGATCATCATCCAAGAACAACTTTGTGTCTCTCATCTCACAATTAGAACCGAAGTCTGTTGAAGAAGTTCTTACTGATGAGAATTGGTTCTCAGCTATTAATGACAAGCTAAGTCAGTTTGACAAGAACAAAGTATGGAATCTGATGCCTCATCCACAAAACAAGTCAGTTATTAGAATCCGGTGTGTTTTTTGAAACAAACTTGAAAAAAATGGTAAGGTAGTAAGAAACAAAGCTAGACTTGTGGCCTAAGGTTACAATCAAAAGAAGGTATTGATTTTGATGAAACTTATACACCTGTTGCTAGATTGGAATCGATTAGAACTTACTTGCCTTTACATACTATAAAATTATCAAGTTGTTCCAAATGGATGTTAATAGTGAATTCTTAAATGGTTACATTAACGAAAAAGTATTTGTTAAGCAACTCCCAGGTTTTGAAGATAAAAACCATCAAGATTACGTGATGAAGTTATCCAAAGCTCTGTATGGTTTAAAGTAGGCTCCTCGAGCATGGTACAAGAGGTTAAGTAACTTTTTACTAAAGAATAGCTTTGAAAGAGGAAAAGTCGATAAAACCTTATTTATTAATAGAAAGGAGAATGATTTATTCATAGTACAAATATATGTTGATGAGATAATATTTGGTGCTACTGATCCGTCTTTCTTTAAAGAATTTTTAACATTAATACAGGGGGAGTAGCGTAAAGGGAGAATTATCATTCTTTCTTAAATTACAAATCAGACAAACAGAAAAAGGAATCTTCATCGGCCAAGACAAATACACAAAGGAACTCATCAAGAAATATCATTCTGAAAATGTCAAACTGATGGGTACTCCAATATACACTATAACTAAACTTGATAAAGACGAAGAAGGTAAAGCTACGGATAAGTCAAAAAATAGAGAAATGATTGGATCACTACTACATCTTACAAGCTCAAAACCAGACATTATGCTTAGTGTGTGTCTTTGCGCACGCTTTCAATCAAATCTAAAAGAAAGTCATCTTCAAGTAGTCAAAATAACATTTCAATATCTCCATGGAACTATAGATTTTGGACTATGGTATCCAAAAACCGGTTCATTTGACATAGGTGATAAAGTCGATCGAAAAAGCACAAGTGGTCACTGTCAATTTCTTAAAGGATGTCTAGTATCTTGGTACTGCAAGAAGTAAAATTGCACAACGCTTTCTACGACTAAAGCAGAATACATAGCAGTTGCTAGTTTTTGTGCTCAAATCTTATGAATGAAGCATCAACTACAGGATTTTTCTCTAAACTTTTTTCATATTCCTATATGTGATAATACTAGTGTTATAAATCTTTCTAAAAATCCTGTGCATTATTCTAGGACTAAGTATATAGAAATCAAACATCATTTTCTTAGAGATCATGTTTTAGAAGGAACCTTTGATCTGTTACATGTTAATACTGAGAATCAAGTAGCTAACATTTTCACCAAGCCATTCTCTAAAGATAGATTTTGTGTGTTAAGAAAAGAGCTTGGTATGTGCAAACTCCTATGCCTCCTTAGGATGAAAATAATGTAAATCGTCAACGACAACTAAAGGATATTCAAGTCAATCAAGAACAAATGCGAGAACAAATAGATAGCATGCAAAATCAACTTCTTGACATACAAATTTTGCTCAGAAGAATCCTTGAATCTCTTCAATAACTCTGTTTCTATTTGTTTATACTTAGCTCAATTATATTAATGATTTTGTTCGATGCAATATTTACTCTTTCCCTCTATTTCATTCTTTTATTTTACTTCCTCCCTATACTTTAGTATTTTTTATAATGACAAAGGGGGAGAGTCTATGTGGATATTTTTTAAATATTTTTGAATATATGCTGATATATTTCTCAGTGCATATTTCTCAATGCTGCCTCAATTATATATGTGATTGATTCTGATGATTAAAATTGTGAAAATCTATGATATATAAACAATAAGTTCCTTTTTTTAAGAGACAGGCTCCTTTTAATTATGTCTGAACATATAAAACTCACAGTTATCATTCAAAATCATCTATTATCTCTTTGAATTTTGAAAAATATATCTATTATTGATTGTCATCATCAAAAAGGGGGAGATTATTAGCTCAAAGATTATGATTAACAATTTTGATGATAATTTTATAATATTTCAAAATTCAAATTAGATTTATTTCCATGTATAATTAATAGTCTTATTCTCAAAAGGAAATAAAATTGTAAGAAAAATATTTTCTTTCTTGCAGGAAACTTCATTATGAACTTACCTTATTAGAAATGGTTTATCCGAAAGGATCCTACTTATTATAAAGGTCGTATATTAGTCCCGTGATAAGTAGAAGATTTTTTTGGCAAGGATGACATCGAAGTTATTCATATTTAAATCTATTCAGTTTACTAAGGATGTAAGATAAAGCAATGACTAGTTGAAGATATTGATTATTTAAAGAAGAGCCAATGCAACTGTGAACAATAACTGAGCAACACAAACATTGTGAAGATATATTATCAAAACTCATCAAAATCATATATATTCTTGAAAGTGATATCTTTGTAAAAAATTCTCTTGTACATTAGAAAGTGAAATTATGTTAAGATAGATTACTGAAGCTTATACCGAGCAAACCTTATTTTTATTTGAGAGCTTGTAGAGGCTAGTGAAATACTACTATTGTGTAAGGTTGAAGAATCTTAAAAAATATTAACTTGTGAGCTTAGGGAGGCTCGTCAAAATACTACTTGATTTTATAGTGAAACACTCAAGTTGAATACTTAGGGACTAGGCGTAAGCTTGAGTTGTAAGTTGAATCAGTATATATCGAATGTGTCCTTCTTCTCTCTCTCTCCTTATCTTTTATATTTCTACATTATATTGTGTATGTGTTCATTTCAACAAGAGGCTCCTTCACTTTTAAAAGAGTTTCCTTCTGTTTTCGACTTGCTAACGGTTCCTTTCATTTTAACAGGCGCCTTCTTTCTATTGTTTCAACAAGTTTTTATACTTTAGCAGGCTCCTGCCATTTAACAGGCTACTATTGTCTGACAGGCTCCTATTGTTTTATTTTTTAACAAGCCCCTGTCTTTATACGAATTGAAAGTAACTTGCGAATTTTTTTTAAGTCACACACAATTCACCCCCCTCTTGCATGTGTTTGCTTTATCACTTCAGAATTGCTTGCAACTTATGGTATCAATTAGTGTAAGCCTTCAACAGAAACAAATTTCTATAAGTCATTCAAGTAATTAATTTCTTCCTAATTAATAAATTAAAAATTGCATGCAAAGAATGATGCTCCACTAATGATGCTCGGAGTAAATCTTATTGAGATTTCATAAACCAATAAGATATTGTAATATAGAGTATATATTTATCAATTATGCATATATATTGCTTATTTTTGTAACACAGGACAACTTGGTGGCTCAATATTATGAACCTCGCATTTATTCTCGGTATGAATAAGCTACATACTTCGTTGTATATATTCTGGCTTTAACTACTGTTTTAACACTAATAACAAAATTAACAATATAAATTTGTTGTTTTAATGGATTTGTACTTAGGAACTCATTAATTAATTGATTATAAGAAAAGACTAAACAACCAAACTAGATATGGCACTTGAGCCCAAGCCTGACCCCGACCCTGACCTTGACCCCGACCCCGACCTGATTTGGATTGACTAAGTTTTGGGCTTGAGCTCGAGTTTAAGTTGCTTAGGCTTGGTCTGGCCCAAAGCTAAAAAATTATAGGCAAAACAACATCGTTTTGAGTAAAATAACATCATTTTCTGTTTCTTATTTTAAAAAATAAAAAATTTGGGCTAAGTCGGGCTTTGGGCTTGGACTGACCCATTTTCATCCTTAAACCAAACCATACTCATTCACCAATAGGGATGGCAATCTTGGCTTGACCCGCCCCCACCTGAGCCCAGCTTGTGACCTGAAGGAAATATGCAAAATGACATCGTTTTGTCAATTTTTTCAAAAGAAAGTGAAGACGGACCAATTAGCCCATGGTCCGCCCGGGTCACAGGACAGTAGCCATTGGTCCGTTGGGCCACGATCTGGCCGGGCCGAGCCAATCACGGCTCATTGCCATCCTTATTCACTAACACTATTTTGGATTTTATTGGGAAACATTAAATAACAATTGATAAGGCATTGGTAGACATATTGGGACCTTTCTTGTTAAATTGTTTGTTGAGCCTAAAATATTGAAATTTGCTACTAATATCACTTCCCATTTTCACATTTCCATATATTTGTTGTACCCTATTTCTTTACGTCGTTCCTTTGTTTCTCTTTTTCGATCAAAACATATAAGTCTCCTCCTAATCTATAATCTAATTTTTTAATAATAATAATTTAATCATTGCCATTGTTGTTATTAAAGTGAACATATGGGTAATGCAACAATACGTAAATTACATGACATATTTGGAACACACATATATGCAAGAATTAAGATATAGATATATGTACTAGAATTTTTAATCGCATGCTCTTTAATATTAATTGTTATGGTGTAATATATATTAGATAATTTTTCATTTTAATCGTTATTTTGTATAAAAAAATATTCATTGAAGTTAACAATATATAAAGTTGTGCATTTGTAGATTTTATGTAACATCCTATTATCCTATGATTAGGGTTAGAACCCTAGGATACTATATATGAGAGTTTATTGAGAATTTAGAAGTACATTTCATGCATTATATGGCGTGCACATACATGTGAATAATGTTGTCACTCATGAAAATAACTATACATGCATTTGTTGATATTTTCTAGGTATAAGTGATTTTAATGTGATTAAAGTGTGAATTATGAATTAATTGTCTTAAAAATTGAATTGTTGTGTATTTAAATTAATTTCTCATTTTGTTTGCATTTAAGATATTTTGGAAATTTATCAAAAATTTGGAGTATTTTAGACTAAGGAAAAATGTAGAAATAAGAGACAAATGGAAGTCTGACATTTGGTAGCTTAAAAGTGTGACAAATGGACAAATTATTATGTGACAAGTGGACCAATCATGGAGTGACATGTGGACTACTTAGTTAGTGATTAATGGCAGCATCTTGAGTGGAGTAGTGGCAGCATCTTGAGTGGACAAATGTAAGACATGCCTTAGGACAAATGTTGTGCTGTAATGGTGACACCTAACATGTGATGTAGCAAGTTTCTGCAGTAGAGTTTTATTGCTTCTTTCCTTCGATTCTTTCACCAAAATTGCTCCTTCTTGTCTCTGAAATTTTGCCTGAATCCTAGCCAAATTTCTACACCAAAACCAGCTTTTTACCTTACACAGAATAGCCAAAAAAACTAGCAGAAAGTGACCTTCATCTTTTTGTCCAAAAACACCTTGTTTCCATCTTAAGTTTGTGATGAATCTTTCATGCTTGGAGGCTTAGTGAATCTAGAAATTTGAACTGAGTTGGAAGCCTAAAAGGTAAGTAACAATCTGAGCTTTATAACATGTTAAATGGTATGAGAATGATGTTTGAATTGGAATGAATTGCATGTAAGGTTGATGATGAAGTGTGCTGGAATATTTTATATGGAGTGTTTTACTGAACATACATATGTATTTTGGATATAACTTGATCTGTGAATATCCAAATTGGATGAATTTTGACGTACAGTAAACTGAACACTTATGGCTACATTTATCATGAAGTAATAGAATTTGAAATCTATCCTTAAGAGTCCTAAGATTTGGATTGAAGTTGATAACTGAGTACTGTTGTGTTATGAGAATAGTTTGTAACCATTTGATTATAACTTGCATAATACTGACTTCAAATAACTATATAAACTTAGTCAAAGTATAAAGCATGAAAATTGATTATTAATGTCTTATTAATGCTTTTGTGAAATATTTTGGCCAAAAGATATCTGGATAAGTTTATATAGTTATTTGAAGTCATAACTTAAAAAAATGGATTGTTTTTGATGAGGATAAGTTCAAATCTAGAAATTTTGATTTACTTAAGGAATAAATTAGTTATTTTAATTCAAACTTGATGTAAAGAAAATGATAAATCTGTATAACGTATGGATGAATGAGCACTGAAGATCATAGGGTATTTATGAATGAGAATTGGGTGAATGAATGAGTATGTGTTGCTAGAAAATTTTGGTGAATGTAAATATGTACCTTGTTAAAATTTCATATATAAATTACCAGTTGTGTGAGTGTAAAATATGAGTTGATAATGATATAAAGATGTTTTCATGAATGTAATGTGATTCAAAGTATGTAAGTGATGAATTGGATATGATTGAATGAGAAATAGGAAATTGTGAGAGTGTATAATCCTAGGAAAAAGAGTGATAATGTGTGAGTGATGAATTGAAAGTGTTAAAGCGTATTAAGGCATAAACCTAATTGCAAACTAAATGATGCTCAAACTATGATGAATGTATAAGTATGATTTGTGAATAAGAATTCATACTCAGAATAATCAATTAAGCATGCATTAAACATGATACATATATATATGTAACTTTGAGAATTCATTTGATTGATCAATTAGTAATGTGTACATGTGTGTATTGTTTGATTTAGAGGCACACATTGATTGAAACCATCCAGACATTGCAAGCACGTCAAGGCAATAACTAACTAGAGTGTACTGTGAGTTAACCTAGTTGTGTAAACTAAAATATTTATACTTCTGTTGAAATTGTATGTATAGTGGGTAACCTAGATGTGAAATTTCGATTGGTAATGTGTTCTGTTCAAATTTTGTAGATTAAACTTAATTCTTCTATATTGAATTGATATTGACACAATTGTGATATTATTAATTCCGGACAATTGATTGTCTTAGGAGCTCGATATTTGGGACTGTATTGGGAGTGTTTGTAATTTGAATGTGAATAAGGAAATTGAATGCTCAACTATTGGTTGAATGCCGGACTTAAATCCGATGAACTGTGAAAATTGAATGTGCTCGTTGACTAAAAGTGATTGATGATATATTATGTGAACTATTATACTCCATTACATAATGCATGTTCACATAAAGGAGTTGTGACCGGAGTAGCCAACATGAAAAGAGCTTTAATCTCAATTATGCACATCAGATCCTCAGGCTCAATGATTAATGAGCTCGGTATCCACAACAGATATGGGACAGTACTGAAGAGAGCCCAATATCTACATCGGATACGAGATAATGAAATAGGCACTCGATCACAACAAAGTTAAAATGAAATGAGTCTCATTTGCTTTTACATTTGTATCTTTAAATGTGTTCATGATATGGATTGCAAATGAATGTTGAATTCTGTTGTGTTGATATGGAGAAATGCTTATGACTTTGATGGTGATATGAAGAATTGTGATAACTGAGTGTTATGTTCTGAAATGACG
Organism: Erythroxylum longipes; assembly: GCA_027563885.1. NCBI lineage: Eukaryota > Viridiplantae > Streptophyta > Magnoliopsida > Malpighiales > Erythroxylaceae > Erythroxylum > Erythroxylum longipes. The sequence goes on along the minus strand of JAOQMS010000009.1, from coordinate 4,682,231 downwards.
ACATGATATTCTTACATTCAGAATGTACTTCTGGAATGACTTAAAATGTGATTGTATTTTTAAATACTTTTTAATTATGATGCAAATTGTAGAATATGAGTTATAGCTTTGAATGAAGCGTTACTTTAATTGAGCTGAATGTTATTCACTATATATATATATTTTGTGTGTGTGTGTGTGTGTGTGTGTGTGTGTGTGTGTGTGTGTGTGTGTGTGTGTGTGTGTGTGTGTGTGTGTTCTGTTTTGAGAGAACACGTCAATGATGGTTCACTCACTAAGTTCGTAAAACTCATCAAAATTGCAACATTGATTTTCAGGTACTGAGAGGAGACCTTGCTAATAGAGCAAGCTAACTAAAGTTTAGTACTGCCCATTTTGGATCAAAATATGGCTCAAAGGTCTGATCAGCTGTCACCTGAGGACTTTAGATAGAGTAGTTTGTATAGTTTTCATTTCATATAGAATCTTTTGTTTAAAACAGTGTGATCTCAGATGGTTTCTGTAATGTAAATATATGAATGGTTTGTAATGAAATAACAGTGTAAAACATGTTTTGGTAATGAAGTAAGATAAGTTATTTTTATGATTACTTCAGATGTGTATGATGCTATGTTAAATAACTATGATTGTTCTAACATGTCATTTCTATAGGGTATGTGCTCCGATATTCTCAAGAATTTTGAGCATATGTCCTATGGTAGTGGTGTGTTACAATTTTTGGTATTAGAGCCAGGTTTGGCATCTTTAGGGACATATAAGATCATTTAGACATGATAGATGGCAAGAAATTCGTATAGTGATCACAAGTATTGTTTGATATAGGTCATCTGCCATAGGAGATCAAGTCATAGAGTCAGCTAACCTTGAGTCCATAGGAGCCAATAAAGAGTCTCCAGTACCTCAATCAGAACAGATGTCCCTGAGAATTCTTGAGAAAAGGGAGAGGAGGTATGATAAGCTCCGGAAACAAAGGGCTGCAGACTTCTATGGAAGTACAGATCCTGCAGAGGCATAAGGTTGGTTGGAGAGAACTGAATGGGTGTTTGATTAGTTAGACTGCGAGTTCGATGAAAGATTTGATTATGCAGTCTTACTGTTACAAGGTCCAGCATATCAGTGGTGGAAGACTGTTCCTGGTAGTTCTGCCCGACCATGAAGAGTGAAGTGGGAAGACTTTCTGAAAGTTTTCAAGGAGAATTATATGCCAAAAATCTACCTGGATCTGAAAATGAAGGAGTTCCTTGATATGAAAGAAGCGAACTCCATAGTAGCACAGTATAAAGTGCGGTTTAATGAGTTGATGGGGTATGCTACAACCTTGATCCCGACGAAGGAAGACAAGTGTAAACGGTTCGAGGATGGGTTGAATATGGAAATCAAAACAAGGTTGGTCGTTACTAATCTTAGTAGTTTTGTTGAACTGAGAGCTGCATCGATTCGAATTGAGTAGTTACTAAAGGATGGGCAAGTAGAGTATAGACAGGAGCCCAGAATAAAAAGATCTGGAGAATTTCAAGCTTAATCTAGTAGAAGATTAGTAAACGCTAGAGTAGACAACCACATTCACAATAGAGATCAAGACAGTCAGGGTTTAGGCCGAGAGGTGGCTTTCGCTATTCTGGCAGAGGTCAGTTGTCAAGAGGGCAGACATATAGCAGGAAACCATCACAGATGCCCAGTTGTGAGCTCTGTGGAAAAAAACATGGTGGGGAATGTTGGAGGTTAACGGGAGCTTATTTACGTTGTGGATCTTATGAGCATCAGCTTAGAGACTGTCCTGTAATTTATGGAGCCCAGTTTGGAGTGAGAAGGGGCTCAGTGACTAAGACAACTATCCAGTAAATTAGAGCTAGTGGAACGGGACAGAGAGACAGAGGTAGAGGCAAAACTAGTTTCACAGGTCCTAGTGTTAGGACTAAAGTGTGGAGTAATCAGTCACAGTCCCAGCCTAGAATTTTTGCCACCACCAGACAGGAGGCTCAGGACTCCCTAGATGTTGTTACAGATGTGTTACATGTTTTTTAATTTGAGGCATTTTCATTGTTAGACCTTGGGTCTACACATTCATTAATCACCCCGTATCTGGCATCTAGACTACATTGTAAGAGAGAAATGCTAAATCGTGGTTCATAGGTGAGTGATCCACTAGGAAGTACTACAGTAATTTGTCGGCCCTATAACATTTTTCCATCAAATTAAGCATAAGAGCTTATGGAAAGAATGCATGAGAGGAAATTGAGGG
>JAOQMS010000009.1:4651204-4670318 GCA_027563885.1 Erythroxylum longipes | reverse complement strand
AGAATATCGACGTCAAGAGCAAGGAGAAGAGCAAGCTTGATTTTGGAAAAATATCAAGTTAAATAGGTGGGTAATATATTTATGGTTTTGTGATAATGAGCTAAAGTTTATGTGTATGTATGATGAATGTATTTGTTTTATTCATTGTATATCATATTGATTGTGAAAATTCTGTGACTTTTGTGTGAATGAAAGGTAGAAAATTTAAGAAACATGAAAGCATGAATATATTATGATATGAATGCACATTGAAAAATCTGTTATGTGGGCAAGAGAGAAATCCGTTTCGTTTGTCTCGTGCACAATGACCTATAGCCCTCTCTGGCTGCCCGCTTGTGGCTACGAGATCCTAAGAAATCAGACTCGTTTCATTTTACGGTGTAAACTTTGGTTTCGCCGTTACTCTCGAGCCATTATGTTGTGCATTGCATTTTTGATATGTTAAGTTATGCTGTAATTTGAGTGTTATGCTTGATGATAACTTTCGGCCAATATGTTCTTTGTGATGATGTGTTGTAATATGAATATATGTTGTGTATGGTTCATTATCACTGGCTATAAATATATTAGCCACTGAGCTTTCTACTCCTTAGGTAAAGAATCAGCAGATCCTAATTGAGCCTTGCAAAGTGTTGGCAATCTCCAAGAATCTTAGACTTTTGTGACTAAGTTAGTGTGAATCATCTCTAGAAGCATACCAGCATAAACACTTTGTATGTATTTTGTAACTATGATACTGATATGGTATTTTGATATGAACTATGAAGGTGTGTACCAACTTGTTGTTGCAAATTGACGGTGAAAATTGATAGTGGATGTTGACAGTGAAAGAATCAGAAAAATGTTTCTGATATATGTATGTATCAATATGTCTGCAGATTTTCTCTTCCTTTTATTAAATTAGTTCTGTGCTGAGATGGTACTGTGTTACATGTTGTGAGATCTTTGGATGGACTTGTTTGAAGTAAATTGTGTGTGAAAGGAGCTTTGATATGTAGGAAATTTAATGTTGGTTCGGGTCCTGTGAAATTTGCAGTAGGATTGTTAGTAAACGGATGAGTGAAAACAAGGAATAGGTGAAACAATAATCTAAAACTTTGAAGGTTAAACTGCATTGAGATAGGTAGAATTAGGATAAGTAGTCTTCATAAAAGTTGTAGATAATTCTTTGAACTTTCCAATGGTATAAAGATCAAAATTTTTGGACTTCAGTTGTAAAAGTTATGGCCTTTATAAGATAGCAGAAACTGTATATGAGTAGCAATTTTTTTGCAGAAATGGAAATTTTCACTGAATTGATTAAACTGCACCGAGATAGGCAGAATTAGAGAAAGTTGTCTGAATGAAAGTTGTAGATATTTTCCTTATATTTCCAACGATATATATTTTGTAATTTTTGGACTTCTGGATTGAAAGTTATGGTATTTGGAAGGAAGGATGTATAAATGGGGTAGTCGCGATCGTGACATAGTACGATTGCGATAGTCCCAGAATTTCGGAAAGTCGCGATCACGACCGTCCCGAAATTTTGCCAAAAATCGTGATCGCGATGAGGCTCGATCGTGATGGTACCAAAAATGTCCAATGTCGCGATCGTAACACAGAACGATTGCGACTGCCCTCGTTTTTCCTGCTACTGTTTATTAAAAGTCGCGATCATAACACGATACGATCGCAACTTTCTTGTTTTCTGAGCCCTCTCACAGGCGTGACAAACGAAAGTCACACCCATGACTATGCTACTTTTGAATTAAGGTTTTCTATTTCTAAATCCAAATTGCTAGAAATTCCTTTAACACTCAAATCATTTATTCTTTGCTCATTTTTGCTATGGAAAAATTTTCATAAAATTGTTGAGTATTATTTTACTTTTCCTATGAATTTTTATTTATTTAATATAATTCATATTTATTTCTTTTATTATGATATTATCTATTAATTGTGTATTTTATTAATAATTAATTGATTATGTTAAATCATTTGTTTTTGAATAATTTAATTTTTTTTAAAATCATTTTATGATCCCACCACCAATCTTCCTTGTATGAAATATGTTATTTTATTTTTTATGTTATTTTATTTTTTTATGTTCCCAAATTTATTTACTTTTATTATGACAAATAAATGGAATGGTGACACGTAGTCTCCATAAAATCCGTATGGAGACTCGGGGCCAACACAAGTAACTTGAAAGCCATTAAGCTCGTGAAACAAAGCAACACTCATTGTAACATCAAGTGTACAAGTTAACACTCATAAAAAACTGGGTACGGTCAACTATGATGAATGCAACATTTATATTTCACAACCCAATTAAGTTCTCACACACAAACCACATGAAGCATATACCAATCCTAAGGAATCACCCATAAAATTGATTCAATACATTGAAAGCATAAAAGTTTTAACCTTCCATGCCAACATCTGCCTCATATTCAACATACTCCAATAACATATTCATTACAACTTTAAGAGGATGCATTAATCATAAACAACTTTTCAACATATATGTAATTCCTCCTTAATACATTTATTTGAAGATTTTTTTCTTTTTTTCTTTTTCTTTTTGTTTTCACTTTTCCCTTTTCTCTTTTCTTTTTTTCTTTTCCTTTATATTCTTTTCTCTTATAAAAATTAAAATAAACTACAACAAGATGACAATTTCAATAATAAGATATAAAATAACATCCCAACATTATAACCAAGCCACACTTATGTATACCTCCACACTTAGAATTTTATACTTCCACAAACTCAAAAATCAACAAATGTTCCACTAACTTCAAAGCTTAGGAAGGACATTTAGTTAGGTTATCCACATTCACCGAAACCTAAAACGAGAGGTGCAGTACCAGTAAATGATACTTTAAGAGTTCGCAGGGCTAGGATACCACATCCAGACTAACTAAAGATAGCAATGTTGGAAGGATAGGTAGCTTACCATTTAGGTACTCAAAAGACTCCCTGATGACAGCAGGCGGAGCTTGTCGAGGGAGTAGGATGGCTCGAAGCTTCTGTTGAGAGGTTAAGTAGGATCTAGATCATAGTCAGATGGATGACAGAGCTATTGTTATTAATGGCATGCCATCGAGGAATTGATTTTCGGCTTCCATCATTTGGCGAGGGTACTTCCTCAGTAACTCCTCCACCTTCTTAGGATCATCAACTTAAGGATACTCCATCGTTGGACTAGCCTAAGCTACACCACGAGGATGATGCCTAATTTTTTTTATCTTCTTTTTATCTTTAATTTTGTATTCTTCTTATTTTCTTTCTTTTTGTCTAATATTTGTATTAATATTATTTTTATTTCTTAGTTATTTGTGTTTTTTATTCTATTTTATTATTTTATCCCTTTTTCTTTTTATTTTGTAAAGATGTTAGTATCTAAAATTGGATGGACCATCCTAAAATCCTAATTAAAAATTCTTATTACTCAAGGAAGTACTAACTCAACTTTCTCACATATAATACATGGTTATATTGTGTACATTGAAGGTTAATGTACCATTTTAATTGTGGGGAAGGGGTTAATGATTATAATTTATTTCGTTATTGAATGTTGATTTGAATTAGTATGCAAAAGGATGATAGTTAGAATAAAAATTTTTTGTAAGTCATATTGTCAATGATGTAGTGCTTCGTAACACTACTCAAAATAACTAGACCTATAACTAGTCTAAATCGATCCCACAGAGAGTATACGTAAAGCTTTTGAAATAAAAATAATTGGTGTTAAGGTTATGGGAGCTTTGGTTTTAGTTTTCAAACAAGATAATAAAATGAAACTAAACTAACAAAAGCAAACTAAATAAAACAACCTAAAATGATGAAAAAGATGAATTTGTTAAGGACTCGTGTTGGATCGAAACAAAAACATGCTTGGTTTGGCTAAATAGTAGATTTCAAAAACTTTTTTCTGAAATCAAAACATAGCAGAATCGTAAACACCAAATCAACATGCTTTTAATCCATACATGATACGGCATAAGGAAAATAAACAAAATAAGAACAAGATCGAAATATTACTGACTCCTCGCTACAGTTTTGACTCTCGCTGTTGTGTTCTCAACCAATATGATCTACCAATTGTTCTCCTTGAATAACTTGGTTATCAAGATCCTTTAGTGGGAAAGGAGAAGAAAAATAAATGGAGACTTTTCTTTGTATGTTCGTCTAGCTTCAGGAACAAAAATGAGAACTTCTCAATTTCTATATTCAGCTAAAAATTGGAGAGCTCCTCATTTTTCTATTTCCAAATTGTTTTCGAGATAGTACTAGGAGAGCAAAACACCACCCACGTTTATTTTGTTAATCAAAGCCAAAATGAAAATTGTCCTTCTAAGTATAACGCTTGGATGTTATTTAAGAAAGTGAGTGGAGAGCTGCAAAAATGTTAATGGACGGCCGCCTCTCTTCATTCACTTCATTCTTTAATAAAAAAGAATGCAACGTTATTGGATTAATAGACAACCACCTAAGACCCCCTTCATTCACTTCATTCTTTAATCAAAAAGAATGCAACATTAATGGGTGGCTCACATTTATTTAAAAACCAACCATTAAACATTTTAATGATGAAGAGCATTACTTCATTCATTAATCAAAAGAATGCTAAAAAGGCTGCATGTGTGTTTAGCAATTCAATGCTAAACGTGTTGTTGTCCATTTAGCTATAAAATCGAAATCTACATTATTGTAGAATTAGGTTTTGCCCTCCATTTTATTTTAAAACATTTGTTTCAATTCAATTAATCTAATTAATTAAATCAAACCAAAATCTAGCCCAATATTAAATGTTCCTTTGGGCTTATAATGAACAATTAATTAGTGTAAGCCCAACATTTAATTATAGGCTTAAAACATAATTTAATTAACTCTTAATTAAATAGTTCCGGTCTTATTAGCCCGAATCTATTTCGTCCTTTTCTCTCCTTTCTGTCTCATTTTCTTTCTAGTAATTTCCATTTATTTTTCTTACTTTCCTTGATAACCTTCCTAGAAGCCAAGTAGGGAATCTAATTAGACTTAAATAATTCAAGCTCTAATAAGCCTGGAATTAATTTAATCTTATTAGAAATAATTCTGACTTATTAACCAAATGTCATACCACTAAAGTCAATAGGCTAAACTCTTGAATTACATAAAATTATGACAAAATGTGTTTCAAAAATTATTAATTCGATGTCCAATCACAAACTCTATTATGAACCATATTATAGTCATCCACACAATAAAGGGTAAAATTACCATCTTGCCCTTATGTTGGTTTTTCCTTTTAGATCTCCTGTTTCACTCTACATGGTGATTAATACACAAGATCTAATCTTGGTGTTATGACTTGATGGATAGCTAGTCCATCAAACTATTGGCGCCAGTTTAATCACCAATCACTATAAATTCTTTATTTGAGTGAATGTTCCCTTATGCATGTTTCAATTAATAATTCCAACATGTGGACACTGAATTGATACCCTATAAAAATCCATTGCAATTATATCAAGAATTATAATGAAACACACATGAGTTCACCACTCATCAAGATTGTGATTCGTAATAAATGAATGCTAAGGTGTATGTTTTAAGATTAAAGTAACGGTCTACTTTATTCTTTAAAAACATACATAATTCCAGATTCATTTAATAGTGCTGTTACCGAAAGTCAACTATTATCATGATTTGAAACTCACCATTCTCTCGAAGTAAACTCTTTTACTTACACAGAGGTAAATCGCAACACTACATTCTAAACCACAATAAAGCGACCAACTTGATTATTCTACTGTTAATCAATTAATTTAGATTCTAATAATATACATGTTTCTCATACATCTCTATATATATGTATATTACTTACAAAAGAACCTTGGTACCTTATGACTAGTTATATTATGCTCATACAAATAAAACTAAACTCTTTTGTTTTATTAATAATAAATATTTTCATTATAATATTGTAACTGGAAGAAAATTAAGTTATATGTAAATACACTCGGTCATTGGTTCAATCTCGACCTACACACGATTAAACATATTTTATTGAATTACTGTTCTTATACCTCTGTTATAAACTATTAATTGTATGTTAATAATAAGCTCTGTTAACCTCGATTTTCCCCTAGGTTATGTTTAATTAAGAAGAGCTCATTAATTAAACCTAGTTATCGATCAACCTAGAACAAGCTCTCTAGATTTAATTGGACAATTGCATTACAAAATTAGGAAAATAGATTAATAAATGCAACAACCACACAAGGTTGGGTCATTTAACCTAGCTTATGTTATCCCTAATGATTTGAAACCATTAGTCACCATAAACGAATTTCAACATAACAATTACGGATTATATTGAAGATTCTAGCAATGGGTTCTTATGTAAAAACAATAAAATAGAGAATTTCATATTTCTTACCTAACACCCAAACATTAAACAAAGGATAATATAATTAATCCCTAAGAGAAAGAACAACAAACAATGAGAGAAATGCTTAACAAGGTTCTTCAAAGTCGATTTCACCTCTAAACTGGCATCGAGAACTTAACCCTCCATGGGTCTCCAAAGGAATGGAGCTTTGCCCCTTTTCTTCTTTGAAACTGAGACTTTTCACTCCCAGAATAAAAATCCCAAATGAAACATAAATTTTATGTCGTCAAAACAATGCTTTTATACCAAAAAGTATGCTTTTTGAGTGAGCTTTGCATATGTCATGGGCGTGACTTGGCATAAGAATCATGCCCATGACATATTTTTCATGGGTGTGATAACACTCTCACTCCCATGACAAATTTTCAGGTTCGTGAGATTTCTCAAGCCATGACTTATGTTATTCTTCATTCATTGTGGCACTTTCTTGTCTCCTCTTGCTCTAATCCTTCTTCTATTTGCACCATGAAGACAAGTGAGTGTTAATCTCAAGAAGACAGCTCAAATACTGTGTTTTTTACTCACTTTAGCTCATTCTCTTCTAAATTTTACCTAAAATCAAATGTGAACTAAAATGAGTATCTTAAGCCTTTTTATATCATTAATCACTAAGTACTATGGAATAAATGTATAATCAATTAAGCACATATCAATTTCTTCCACACTTAGCTTTTGACTGTCCTCAAGAAAAACATCAAAATCAAAGTCACAGACCTAAAAACATTTAGTCATTTCCCATATTTCCCAAGAATACATAATACAAGTAAAGAGAAAAAAAATTCAAAACCATAATAAGATCTCAATATTTGATGCTTCTACTCATGATCATTCAACATTCATCACCCTTAGAAACTAAACAATCTAGGGGTAGACTTGAACAAAATGTGTTTAAACAAGATAGATCTATAGGTACACTCAAACAAGATAGATCATGACATTCCACAACTTTGCATATCATTTCATTTCTCCACCATTAAGAGTCACGTGCATAATCATGAATCAAAGAACTTTTCTAAGATTGTAATGTGGGAAAAGGTAAGGTGAGATGTATTTTGGGTGACGTAGCATAAAAGTCATCAAAGGTAGTGAAGAAAAAGTAACACTCAATGAAACATTAAGCGCACATTCTAACATTCATTCAAAACTAGGTACCATTAGCTATGATAAATGCAACAATGATATTTCACATATCAAATTCAAGCTCAGACACTATAAACCACATAGCATAACCAATTAAAATGAATCACTTATAAAAATCAATGATATCAATACATTGAAACTATAAGAAGTGATCCTTCAAAGCAACATCTACCTTATATACATTATAAGCAAATCACCCATTGAATACAACTTTAGGAGGAGAAATAATCATGAATGACTTTTCAAAACAAATGTATTTCCTCCTAAATATTTTTATTCAAACATTTTTTCTTTTTCTTTCTTTTTTCTTTTCCTTTTTCTTTCCTTTTTCTTATTCATTTCTTTTGCTTTTCTTTTTTTTCTTTTTTCATTTAAAAATTGAAAGAAGCTACATCAATATGGGAATTTCATTGATAAGACATAAAATAGCATCCCAACAATTATAACCATTGCACACATATGCACATCTCCACATTTATACTTTTGTACATCCATAATCATCAACAATCAAAAAATGCTCCACTATCTTTATAGCTTAGGTTGGACATTTAGTTAATTTTAATAGCATGTAATGTGTTTAATACAAAAAGAAAGGTTAAAAAAGCTCAAAGGGGGCTTAACAATAAGAAAATTCACATCAAGGGATAGGCTATTTGGCTAATATAGTTTATACAAAGAAAGAATGCCTATATCATATCCATGTTAATACATATGATAAAAACGCGATCTTAAATAGAAACTCAAGGCAAAGTTTAGATTTACATATCATAAAAGTCATAAATAAACAAAATACAATGAGATTAGTATGGATGTTTCAGTCTAATAAGGCTCAAAATCTCACTGACTTTTGTCTACCACTAGTCACTACTCTTTTAAAGATAATGCATATTGAACAATCCTAAGATCAAAAGTACATGTTAAAGTTGCCATGGATTTTTCTAGTCAATTCACTCTCTAATGATGACTATATAATCCTATAAGTAATAGAAAAAATGAAAAATGTTTTTGTTTTTGTTTTTGTTTTATTCTCTCTCTCTTTTTGATTGAAAACTTAAAAACACACAAAAACCAACAAACTTAAAAAACTTACTTGCATATAAAAAGCAAATACAAAAATGTAAAGAAAAGAAATGTACTTCCCTTGGGTTGCCTCCCAAGAAACGTATTTGTTTATTGTCGCTGACTCAACTCCTTGTTTTCCTTATCACATGATAAAATTATGATCATCGGGTGTCACATACACTTCCTCCACTTGAGGTTCTTCATGATAGGGCCTAAGTTGATGATCATTCACCTCCAGCATCTTCCCTATCTTCAAATTCTTAATCTCTACTAAGTCTATGCACTCTAGAAAGATCTCGAATGTATCTTCACCTTTTTCTTCTTCATTCAATTTCTCTAACCAGTTAGGTAAAGATAAAGAGTAAGTCTTAACAACAGTTAGGAACTCAGTATTTACCTTCGAGCTAAAAGATATATCCTTTTATACTTTGAGCTCCTTCTACACTTCTTCGACACAAGCAATTCCTTTAATAGTATTCTCAAAATTCTCAAGCTCCTATTCACCCTATAAGGCCTCTACACTAATGTCCCTTAGGCATATCTCAATTTGAGATAGGTGTGCCTCTTCGCTTTGTGAAGCTAGATGGTTGATAGCTTCTGCCAATTGACCCACTTGGCTTACCAAGTTCTAGAGTCTAGACGTTGTGTCTTTATGGAATTGTATCATATCCTTATAGAACTATTATAACTGCAAAGTATTAGCAGCAATAACATTAACTAATGCTTCTAAAAATGTACCTGCAGTTTGCTGTCACTCCAAATCTTGGAAGTTAGATAAAAATTGTCTTTCCTCCTAATAAAATTGTAAAGTGTTAACATCGACAAAATTAACTAGTTCTTCCAGAAATGAACCTGAGTTGTAATAAGAAGCTTCTCATCTATATGGTAATTGTGGTGCATCTTGCAAACTATTATGGAAGTAATTTTGCTGGTTATCCCATCCATAACTAACATTAGCATGATCATTCCAATTTGAACTATAGGATTGGGAATATGAGTTATAGAAAACATTACTTCTCGCTATGTAATTTTTTTAATAAATTTTGTTCAACACACAAAAACTAAACAAAAAGTGAAAAGCTAAAAAAATAACTAAAAGAAACTAATTACAAACAAATATGTATAAAACCACAATTAAAATCAAGAACAAAACCTTAAACAATACACTCCCCAGTAACGGCGTCAAAATCAACATAGCGCATCGTAACACTATCTATAATAACTAGACCTACAATTATAATAGTGATGAGTCTAGGTCGATCCCACAGAGAGTGTGTGTAAAGCTTTTGAAATAAAAATAATTGGTGTTTAGGCTATAGAGGTTTGCTTTTATTTATCAAACAAGATAATAACATGAAACTAAACTAATAAAGGAAAATTAAATCAAACAATCTAAAAATGATGAAAGTGATGAATTCGTTAAGGACTTGGTCATCATTTTCATCTTGGCCTACACACGGTTGAACATATTTCGTTGAATTATCGTTCTTACACCTCTCTTCGAAACTATTAATCATAGGTTAATAATAAGGTTTATTAACATCGTTTTCCCTTCGGTCATATTTAATTAAGAATAGCTCATTAATTAAACGTATCTATCAAATAACCCAAAATAGACAACTGCATTATGAACTAGGAAAATAGATTAATCAAGGCATCAACCACACAAGATCAGGTCATTTAACCTAGGTTATGTTATTCCTGATGATTTGAAACAATTAGTTACCACAAACGAACTTCAACATAACAATTATAGATTATATTGAAGATTCTATGTAACGTCAAATTCTTTGAGCACTTTTTGAATTGGTCTGTACTTAGAGATACTACTGTATATTGATATGTACATGGTTGTACATGAGTTCAAAAATCTAATTGAATCCTTTCGGTATATATGCCAGTGATATCTAATGTTATATGCCCTTACATAAACTTAGAGCTCATCGGTATTCGAAACCTTAGAGATTTTTGACATATAGCTTCTAAATGTGTAAAACTGAGTCCGTTGGATGGATATGACCATGGTGGCCTAGCTAAATGTGTTCTAATGTCGTATAGGTGATTAGACATGATTTTTAGACTTATTGGATACTTAGAATATTTAATTGGAAAAGTTGATGTACATAAGGGCTTATTTGCAAATTGTTAAAAGTTAAGGGATTTAAATGTAATTTTTCAATTCTTGGAAGACCAATAAGTAATTTTATAAATCTGACGGGCTTAATTATAATTTTCAAAAGTCCAGGGAACAAAATGAAAACAAAAGTTTTGGCCATTCTCAATTTTTGGGTTTAATTGCAAATTTAGGAACAGTTTGGAGAGTATAAGGGTAATTTCATATAAGCTAACGGCAGAAAGATAATTTCACTATGTTTGGTCAAAGAAGAGTCAATATTCTAGACCCTTCTTCCTTGTGTCGCCGTGCACCCCACCATTAAACATTAAAGATACTTTGTTTTAATTAAAAGAAAGGAGAAGAGAGGAGGAGAAGAACACATTTAGCTACCACCCAATTTCGACATTTTTTTGATTCTCCAACCCAAACCAAGGAGTTATAAGTTAATGTCAGACCAAAGAACTCAAATTTATCATTAGATTTGAGAAATTATCAAAGGATTTTAAGATAGCACCAAAGGAAAGTTTAGGTAAATTTTGTTTCATCTCTCTCTACATTATGATTTTGAGTTTGTTGTTAAGATATGTTGTTCTCCATGCTTGAATATGTGTGAAACATGGTTTAGATGAATGAAATAAGTCATGGAGGAAGTCTCCTTAAGCCAAAACTGAAATGTCCTCTCTTTGGTGAAAGTTTGCGAAATTTTGAATATCTTTTAAGATTCATGATTTAAATGAAATCTATGGTGTTAGTTATGTATGAATAATGTGAATTGATGATGAAAAAAATGAAGAAGATGTATTGTATAAGGCTTGTCTGAAATGATGGGAGAAGAAATGAACTAATGTAAAGAGTTGTATAATTATGATGAATATGGCCTAAATGAAGGGAATTGGATTTAATGGAGTGGTGAAATGTGTTGTTGTTTGGAAGTGCTTATTGTACAAAAATGATAGGAGCATGAATTATTATGATAAAGTATTGAAAATATGACTTGAAAGTCATACACATTAGGTGTTTGATAAAATGCCTAAGTAAACTTGGCTTAGGATTTAAGGATTGTAATCATGTGCATTAGGAAGAGGCTTTCATGTTTACTTAGAGTAAACTTGAGATTTTGCTTAGGTTGATGAGTAGTGGCCTAATATGCTTGGATAAAAATGTGCTTAATTATGCTTTGAAATATGTAAGTATTGGATCAAAGGCATTAAATGCCATGAAAAATGCAAAAGAAAGCTTAAGCGAATAATAAGGAAGTAACCATTTGAGAAGCTTAATGGACAAATCCTTTATATTAAAAATAGTGATATTGTGTTTTATACACTTATGTAGTGGTATATAAATATGAGATACATTTTTGAATAATAAATACATTGTATATTGTATGCATAAAGGCTCGGGAGCTATGGATCAAGGAACTCGTACCGAGGATTATTGAAGACAAGGGAATGTATACCCTTTCTTAGGTGTGTTGGGGAAACTATATCTCTCAAATGGGATTAGGAAAACCCAAGACATGCATGATGACTTGTATGTGAATTTTGAACCTGGGTAATGCATAGTAGAATTGAATCTCAAATGAACAAATTTGCACTTGGAGTGCAACTGATGGCTTTTAGTGTATGAAATAATGTTTTGGAACTTACATATGTATAATCGAGGCATGCATGTTGCATGTATATGTTCTATTTTGGCTTAGAGCCATGGCAAGGTTCCATTTTATCGGTTGAACTAATAAATAAAGGCATAATGCCTTACTTGATTTTAATATTTAATATTTGTATATGATTTTTTGTGATTGGTGAGATAATGATTGGCCATTCATGTGATAGGCATAACAGATTAAGCAACCCCTGTACCCTTAACGCGGGTACATAAAAGTTGAGTCCTCTTATTGACACCATTCTACAGGACTTGTAGGTGATTGCACACCTAGAGGTCTGGTCACCGACAAGGTCATCACCTAGGGTCATGATGCTCTTATCGACCATATTCTAGACTCACCACAGATAAAAGTTGAGCCAACATTCGGAATCAGTGGGTGCGCACACTAGTTTGGCCGATTAGTAGGGACACACATAACTATTTTGGCCAATTATGAGATTTAGGTTCCCGACAAGATTTGATTTATATTTATGATGTTTTTCTACTTTTGTGTACTGGAATTGGAACCTATGTTCACTGGATGAGTGATTAGTAGGCTAGGCCTATGTGTTTTCTAACCAGTATATGTTGAGTCATAGGCTAGGCCTATGTGTTTTTATGTTATATATGTTCACTTCATAGGTGGTTGTGTGCATGCCAAATGTGTGAAAACGAAAACCTATCCACAGGTTATCTAGACCATCTTGGTGTGTACTAGGTTCTGTTTGCGACATATGTTTCTATGCTCATTAAGTATATAGTGTATTCACCCCCTTCGTTTTCTAACCATGCAGGTTAATTTGGTGAGCTTGAAGCTTCGAGTGAATCATACGATCTTTTAACATTTTCAGGTCATTACCGCACACAAGTAGTCTCTGTTTTTATACTTTTTTTGTATACTGGCTTATGATTTATGATTGTGTAAATTAACTCTTGACTGTCTTGTGGTTTGTAAATGACCTTATGTCTGAACCTCTTGTACTGTTAATGAGATTGCTCTTGAGTGGACTTAAAAGTCCAGAAGTTGCAATAACGTTTTAATATGACTATAGAAGTACATTTAAAAACTGATTTACAGGTGTTGTAATTAAGTTTTGGGATTTTCAAAATACATTCATTGTGTTGCCCGATTTTTTTAAAGGATATTCGGCTAGCCTCGCATAGTCGGGTTAAGTAGTACGATGAGTGTCCTTAGCCTGAGAATGCGGCGATTGTCATATGCCCGATACAGTTTTGGGTTGTGACATTCTATCAATGGGTTCTTACATTAAAAAAAACCTAAATAGACAATTAAATCATTCTTACACAACAACCAAACATTAAACATAGGATAACATAATCAATACCTAAGAGAAAAAACAACAAATAATAAGTGAAATGCTTAAACAGTTTCTTCGATGTTAATTTCACTGTTGAACTAACATCAGGAAGCTAGCCCTCCATAAGTCTCCAAAGGAATGGAGCTTTACCCCTTCCCTTCTTCAAAACTAAGACTCTTCAATGCCTAAACTAAAACTCCAAATGAAACATAAGGTTTCTGTTGTCAAAACAATATTTTTATACTAAAAAGTAGGGTTTTCGAGTGAGCTATCCACATGTCATGGGAATAACTTGGTGTGTCAAGTACATGACACATTTTTCATATGCGTGACAACACTCTTATGCCCATGAAAAATTTGTCATGTGTTTCATAGGTGTGAGAGCACTCTCAAGACCATGGCTTATTTGTCATAGGCGTGTGATGTTTCTTAAGCCATGACTTATGCTATTCTTAATTCCTTTTGACACTTTCTTGTCTCCTCTTGCTCTAATCCTTCTTTTACTTTCTCTATGAAGATAAGTGAGCATGAATCTTAAGAAGACAACTCAAATATTGTGTTTTCGACTCACTTTAGCTCATTAGCTTTCGAATTGTACCTAAAATCAAACATAAACTAAAGTGAGTATCTTAAGCTTTTTCATATCATTAATCACTAAGTATTATGGAATAAATGTATAATCAATTAAGCACATATCAGGTAATAATCATTGAAATAGTGAAGTTGAATGAAAATTACGTATTTTTTACGCACATATAACCATTTTTTGTGAGCTTTTGAGCTTAAGAGCAAAATTTCATATATTTTTAGGCTCTTTCAATTCTTTCATGTGTGTTATCATACATAGTTAAATGATTCTAGAACTTACTTTCATTATACACATTAAGATCATTTTTGTTAAATTAGAAGCATTGAAGTGATAAAGGCACTTAGATTTAACACTTTTTAAAGTCTTTTTCTTTAATAATTACCTTAACCTATTTTATCCTTAAGGAATAGCCAAATTTAAGCCTTAGTTTTTTTATTGATTATACCCATATTATTAACCTTTATCATATTTTCTTTGAAGCCTTTTTATTGTTTTGAAATTTGAAAGTTATTTACATTATTTGATTATTTAAAACTTGAAAATTTGAAAGGTCCAATATTTCTTTTATTGTGGTACATGATCAATGCTTTAGAATATTGCGATTCAAAAAAATAATACCGATGGATTTATAGTGAAAGGACCTATGTCTTATGAATAAGTTTCTTATAGTATTCTTTATAAATTTCCTTCAAATTTATCAAACTTTTATCACCCAATCATACCTTATCTAAGCCTCATTACAACCTAATAAAGACCTTTTGATTTTTATTTCTAGTTGTCATATAAGAGATGGAGATATGATAATATTGTAAGCCTATGGTAAGAATTATACTATGCGTTAATGTGAATGTTTGATACTTTTCACCCTAAACACTTGAGTGAAACCTTAAAGAGGGTGCAGCGATTCATGCTTTTGATTTCAATAAGATTATTGACGTGATTCATATTAATATTGACTTATGAAATTAGTTTTAGGATAACTTGATTTTACTTGTATGCTAATTTGATGAATATGACATGATGATTTAGAGTATTAATAGACAGATTGAAATGAAATAAAGAATGGATGTTGTAAAGTTGATAATTTATATTATGATTAGCCTGAGGATAAGAAAAATCTTAATTATGGGGATGTTTGATATGTGCGTATTTAACTATAATTATACACCCATATTTAATATATTTTCTTGCTTTTTATAGTTTTGTTGTATATTTGGTACTTAATTTTCTATAAGTGCATTTATAGGTTATAATTGCCTTCTTGAAACAAAAGGAGAAGAATTCGAATGAAACTGTGGCATAAAACGAAGATTTGAAGCAACTAAAGACCTATAAGCCATTGTATAAAGACAATGTAAGTCTCTGTAAACATGTAAAGATTGAAGAAACTGGTTTCTGGTCATGTGGAGTTACATGCCTATGTATATTAAGGTACAAGACCGTGTATATTACCCATGTAAGTCTCTATTCCTACGTAAAATCATGAATTCAGGTGTTCCTGAATATACATGATCTCTTAGATATTGTTGTAAGTGATCATGTACATCTTAGAAACCCTAAAATTACTATAAAAGGATGTAAGCAAAGGCAATTTGGAGATAGCAGACTTTTCTAGTATATTTGAGATGTAAGAAACATAGACAAGCAATAATTTTGATCAAGGGAAGAGGAAAACATGAAAAATTCATCAAGAGATCTAGTAGATTACAACATCAAACCTCAAACTTGCAAGAAGATTCAAAATAAGAAAAAGGGAAATTTAGAATTATGAATTCTTTTTTCTTTTAGTTTTTTTACATGTTTATCTTTGATTTCATTTCTATTATTAGTAACTAAACGTGATTAGTTTCTAGGTGTGATGAACCTTAGGTTGGGATAACAATATGTTTTCATATTTTATTCAAAGCAAATATATTAATTAATTATTGTGATTCAATTATTTGTTTTATTCTTGTTTTGATATATTTGAAATATTAGTGCATGATTTGATTTAGTATGACTAAGATTGATAAGTCCTTTTTTTATGAATAGATATACCATAATTGAAAGGATTTGCATGCAAACCTGGAGATAAGTCGATATAAATCCTTTATATTATGGTCAAACCTAAGAGCGAAATTTATAAATCGATAAATCAATCTTAAGGGTTTTAACTAGAAAAATTTCTGTTAATCAACTGATAGATTACTTATTAATAGTCTCTAAAGAGTTATTAGCTTAAGGTAGGAATTTTCACAGTCAAATAATTAATAATATAATTTCATGATAAAAGATTAATAATATCTAAAGATTCTAAGGGGGATTTATAACCTAGACACTACTATCTTATATTGATTTTCTTCGTAATTTACTTATTCTGATACTATAGTTGTTTAATCTTAATTTAATTTATTTGTTTATTTATTTAATTAAAATATAAATATAAATCTTAGGCTAAATAATAGAAAAAAGGTAATTACTAGTAGTTACAGTCTTCATGAGATCGATTCATATTTGCCTTTCCTACCTATAATTATGTTGTGCACATGTCGATAATTAATATTGACCTTAGTCCTTCAAGAGTCAATCAATATTCTAATTTGATGTCTTATAGTTTTATTGGAGGAAAAATAATTTCTAGTAGTAACTTAGTTAGTTTATGCTCAAAATTGCAAGAGTTCTTATTGTTAGAGGCAACTATTCCTACATTATTGAATGAGGAACTATTAACTCTAAAATGTGATAATTTTGCTGCCAACACCATAGTGAAAAACTCATCCTTTTTCTATAAAGTAAGCAAGCTAAAGGATAATTAAGAAAGATTCACACATCATGACTCTTATAAAGGAAATGAACGATTAAGGAGTTTTTCCCTCCCTATAAGTAACATAAATGTCTCTATATAATGGAAAAAAATTAGATTCCACACAGAGAATGTTAGACCCCATTTTCGGAGTCTAACTCCTACTTGCTCTTATAGCACAACTGTCGAGACCCGCTCTCGAACCCTAACTTCCAAGCAGAATATCATAATACGTGAGCTTATTTCCATCACCTTGACCATTATCGGTTTATCTTCTCTTCTCCAATACCACAACTGTCGCATACTTATAACACATAGTCATCACCCATACTTTCCTTCAACAACTCTCCTTCTTAGTTCAGCTCCACTCTTCGACTATCCATTTGTCCATTTCAACCTGAATACCTCAAGGAACAGCATCGGTGAGTCCACACTTTACATATATACATGATTCGGGGTTGTCGGCATAACTTTTGATATAGACATCCAATTTAGGGTTTCTTTAGATAGTTTGAAATAGAATTTCAAGACCTACAACTTTCATAAAGACGTCAAAGGCCAGTTTTTATTTTTGAATGGTCAAAAATAAGACAGAAGATAACCATGAACAGTAACCCAGACGATATCGTGAACAGTAACACAAAAGAAGTCACGAATCCTTATGAACAGTAACACAGACGTAGTCTGTGAACAGTAACACAGACGTAGTCTGTGAACAATAACACAGACGACTCCTTGTGAACAGTAGCACAGACGAAGTCTGTGTACAGTAACACAGACGAAGTCTGTGAACAGTAACACAGATGATACTCTTCAACTAATATCACTTCTTAACTCCTTCTTATAATACTTGGCCTATGATCTATCCTCTGTGTTCTATCTTCTGTAGTTGACTTTTATCTTCTGTGTTGACCACTTATCATCTGTGATCTATCCTCTGTGTTCTATCCTCTGTGTTATTATGTCATCACAGACGATACTTTTACTCTTAATTCATCCTTTCCTCTATGTTCTGACGTCAGCACAGACGATACTTCTCCTTCATATTTTCCTTGCCTCTGTGTTTTGACGTCATCACAAACGATTCCTTTCGTCTGTGTTTTTCACATGCAATCCTTCCCACTCTTACGTGCTATTCTAAGACAAACGGCAATTTGCAAATTCATCAAACAAAATATGCACACACACATTTCATTATCCAAACTTTAAAATAACAGAATCATACCATAGGATTTAATTTCATTATATTCATTTTAAAATACTGTCAGAGTTATTACAAAAAATATTACACATTAACTTAATTCAAAATACAAAATTGCTCCATGCTGATATGCCAAATAAGCTATTACAGGACTGACTTAATCCAAATGCCTTTAACTAATGAGGAGGTTTCGATGCCTTGCAGGGATCACTATCGTCTTGGTTTGCACCTAAGGAGGGAAGAAAAGGGGGTTGAGCTACACAGCTCAGTAGCTAATATATTTATAGCCAGGGATAATGAACCATACACAACATATATTCATATTACAACATATCATCACCAAGAACATATTGACTTAAAGTTATCATCAAACATAACACTCAAATTACATCATAACTTCACATATCAAAATGCAATGCACAACACAATGGCTCGAGAGTTCCGTGAAACGAAACGGCAAAATCAAGGTTTACACCGTGAAACGAAACGAGTCTGATTTCTCAGGATCTCGTGGCCACAAGCAGGCAGCCGGGAGAAGGCTATAGGTCAACGTGCACGTGACTAACAAAATGAATTTCTCTCTCGCCCACATAACAGATTTTTCAATGCATATTCATATCATAATATATTCATGCTTTCATGCTTCTTAAATTTTCTGTTTTTCATCCACACAAAGTAACAGAATCCTCACCAAACAACATGATATACATTCACAGAAAATAAAACAAGTATAGTTATCATACATACACATGAATATTAGCTCATCATCACAAAACCATAAATATATTACCCACCTATTTAACTTGATATTTTCCAAAATCAAGCTTGGTCTTCTCC
>JAOQMS010000009.1:4629923-4647407 GCA_027563885.1 Erythroxylum longipes | reverse complement strand
TTCAGGTTGAAAGGTAGGAATGAAGTAGTCGACTGCTCTAAGAGCTGAGCTGAGACTAATAAAGGGGAGTTTTGAGAGGATAATCCGAAAGTGATCAAGGTGTTATCGTTGGGTGATAACTTACGTATTAAGATAGTCTGAATGCATGATAAGTATCAGAGCAAGTATGCATGAAAGCGTTAAACTCCGAAAACGGGGTCTGACAGTTATGGTATCAGAGCATGCAGGTCACGAGTCGGACTCCGACAAGTATGGTATCAGAGCAAGGAGTTAGACTCCGGAAACGGGATCTAACAATAAATTTTTAGATCAGGCTTAAATGAAGAGAAGACTGAGCTTGGTCTAGCTTAGGCATTTATATAAATTTTTAGATCAAGCTTAAACGAATAGAAGATTAAGCTTGGTCTGGCTTAATTCCATCCCTAATAAAGATAATACGTAATTTAGATGGATGATAAGATATCATCTATGTTGATTCAATCCCATAGTAAAATTGGACTACAATTTATACCTCTTTGAAGTACCATCTATATAAAGGAGATACTATAAGATATGATAACCTACACTGAATCATTTAAAAATTCTTTTTTGAAATTTATATTATTTGCTTTTATTAATAACTTGAGCATTAAAATTTTTCTATTAGAAAAAGTGTTAGAACTCTAACTATTATATTGATTTAAAGATATTCCAATATGCTCAAATTATTTGAAATCTACACTAGTACTATTTATATGCCCTCGACATTATTGCATAGGCATTTCATAAATTTTATGTTCTCAAGTTTTGGCTAAATATAGATTCTTTTGTAGATAAAGTTAACATTAAGGACAAATTTTTAAGCCCTAAAATTGTAACAAACTTATTTAAAAATTTTATGAAATTTGTATAAGTGAATTGGTACTTTTAACCTAATATTAAGCCTACTGTAATTAAATTAACATTTTAAGACACACAAGTAGTATTTATTTTTCCTACTTCTCATGGGCACTCATGTCATAATATGACCAAAAGTTTGGGTGTGAAGTTGATCGAGATTTGGAAATCAGATTGTTGCATACATATGATACGTAACATAGTTAACAATGCTATATGTATTATTTCATCTCATAAACAGAATTTACGTGTTAGTCCTAAACGAAACAAGTTGATCAGTTAATTGGATCATGGAACGACATGCCGGCATTCATTAATATGTTTTTCTTCGGTCAAAGTAATTGCAAGATTGCTTTTCTTGCGCGTCAAGATTGCGCGTCTCCAATGGTGACAGCTATGGTGCGCACTCATGGCATAATGTTGACTTTTTTTATTCATAATTAACTCTCCATACCGAAGGTGGGAGTACATAACTATCAGGGTCCGAATTTGGATGGACGCAAGAAGAAAGAAGGATGATTATATGCATAGTTTTTCGATGTATACAAGTTCAATTTAGACTTGTTAAAAATTCACTAATTTCTAATTAATATTTGGTGATATATCAATTTTGAGTACGGTTGAAATACTTGTTGAGGCCTTAAACCCTTCTGTTTTTAATGCTTGATTTAGAAAGCTAAAAGTCAACCAACTCTTATCCATATTATATCCACAGTGCTCTGCGTTTGATAAGTTGAGACTACTCGTGGCAAGGAATCGGTCAGAAGCCAGCAAAGTCAGACTGAAGAGTTTCACGACAGTCAACACGAAACCTAATAATTTTGTGTTTTTCTTCAAAGTTATATAAGATCACTTACATTGGCTTAGGGCTTTAGTATATATTCCAGATGGCACAGGTTAGAATGCCTTTATAGAGGACTTAGGTTTCTCCAATTATCAAACCAAATGTTGTTGCTTTTCCTATTTCCAATAAATCACTTAAATGCAGGAACTACTCTCTAGGTTGATCTAAGTCCATGATAAGTTTTTTTTTTTTTTTTTTGCATTTCACTTCTTAGAAGCTTTGGCCTATTAGGTGTTCAATCAGCAGCATACATATTATTTTTGTGTGCAAAATTCTAGATGACATATAGATTGTGATGAACCCTCGTCCATCTTACTTCTTGGAGCAACATTTGTCTTTCTAGGATATCTTTCACTTGAGTTTTTATGTGGATCACAATTATTCCATAGAAAGTTCCTCAAGAGATTCTTTATGTCGTTGGCCATCTTCTTAAGTAGAATTAAGTATGAGATCCAGTAATTATACATATTATATATTATCGCTTTCACCAATTAGATCCTGCCAGCATAACTTAGCTCCCTACCATACAAAGTTCTAAACTTCCTTTCAATTTATTTAAATAAGGGTATCCAATCATTGTAGTAAGGATTGGAAGTTGTGATAGGCACCTAAATAGGTGAAGGGAGGTTAAGCTACTTTCATTTTGGAGATGGTATCTAGTTCATGTAACAATGGTTTAGCATCCTTGAATAGCATAATGATGCTTTTATCTACATTGACTTCCACTCTAAAAAACTTGTTGAATTGATTAACGAAGTTGCCCAAGTTGGAAATAGAGCTAGGGAGTATTCGCCTTACAAAATAGTAATAGAATATTAGCAAATGTGAGATTAAAGAGCTTCAACTTTTTTTATTAAAAAAGTAATAAAATATGTTGAAGAGAACAATGTTCAACCTTGGCCGGCTACAATCCAATCTTTAAACAAAAGAACATAATATTCCTAACTACTTTGTAATACATACAAATGTTTAGCTATTCGGTTTTGTCATTTATAACACTCTCATTCCAGATGCCATGTTGCCTTGATGTTGAGTGATAGTGTGTCCGCAACTTCTCTAGTTATCATCGATAGTCTGCTTTGTAAAACTATTTTTTAGTAAACTTGTCCCATTTCTCTTGCTGCTTTCCTATAAAGCCTTTTATTTCTCTCCTTTTATATGAAACACACCACTGCTACAATGCAAAATTTTAAAGCTTTATAGTCTACTCTCAGGGCCATTTTTAGCTTGGTAACTCTATCTATCATCTCTTACCACGTCTGAGCTGAGATTATTTGGACCACTAAAACTTCTCGTATCCTTTTCCAGATTAGTTTTGTACACCTGCGGTTTTTCTGCAAAGCTCTAAACAAAAATGGTCATTACAGAGACCCAAGAAATGAAGGAAATAGAGGAAACAGTTCATGATATGGAACGTCCAGAAAAAGAAAACAATGGCAACTCGATGTTAGAGGCTGAGTCAACTCATCAACTAGCCGCGAGTCTTGATCGACTAGAACAAATTCTGGGTTACAAATTTAAAGACAAGAAGCTATTGGAGGAGGCTTTCACTCATCAGTCATACCCAAACAAAAGCTTCTCCTATGAACGTCTGGAATATGTTGGAGATTCAGTGCTTAACCTGCTTTTCACCAAAGAGCACTTCTTTATGTACCCGAAATTGGCTCCCGGTCCTCTTACCCGTCTCCGAGCTGCCAATATCGACACCGAGAAGCTTGCTCGTGTCGCCGTCAAACATGGGTTGCATCAATTTTTGCGTCACAATATACCTTTTCTTCAAGAACAAGTAAGTTTACATGACCTTAAATCTGGACGATTGAGTGAACATTTCCAACTTTAAATTAAAACTAAGGTACACAAATCATTAGTTAAAGAATTTTTGTTTACTTGTACTTTTTTGTTTTCGATAGAACGATTATATGAATAGAAAATTTACCAAGTACATGTGACACTCATAATTTGAGTAATTCACATGCACTTGGTAATTTCTCGGAGCTTTGCATTGAACTTGCAACGGTGAGGAATTTTTGGAAAGAACATAATTTACTCAATAATGAAAATGGTCAAAAAGAAAATTTTATGATAGCTATACATTTCAAACCTAAGTAGAACGGGTCAACAAACCTTGAAGTCAATGTCTTATAATCATCTGTCCCCACACCCTGAAACACGATTTTATCTTTTACGTAAAGAAAAGAAGACTAGAGTTAGGGCTACGGATAAAATAAGCCTCCAAAATCAAATGGTTGAAACTGTTCAAATTAACCATTAAATCTTCAATTTGTATGTAATAGAAGAATATAAACTACTAAATTTAACTAAAATATTTGCACAAAATTCAAGTTAGCAAACGATAAATAGATCCATAAACTTTATATGCAAACAAATTCTTAAGATGAAAATTTACATAAAAAGGGTTAAAGATAAGAGATGAAAAACTAAAAAAGAAAAGATTTGTCGATTGAGTAGTTTAGTTTTTAACTCGTGTTTAAGTTGTTTTTCAATTTAAGCTAATTACAACAAAATTGATAACTAAAATAGGGCTATAAATAGTCATTCCCTTCTTGCATTTAAGGTGTATATTATCATTAATGAAAATAAGTGCATTAAAATTAGATTTGGACATCATTATAAATAAATTAACATTAAGAACAACAAAGATAACTCAAAGAAATATATTTCATTTCATCAATCAAATTAAATCAATCCATACGAAAATAAATACTAAGTTTTTCTTTTCTAAACATAGAAAAATTCTTTAGCCAAAAAAAACTATTTAGCCCCTAAATATATTCAAAGAAACAAAATCAGGTAAGGATAGAGAAATCATAATATAAGTAAACCTAGATGAATTTCATAAATCCATTGATAACATGAATCTTAATTCTCTAGTGAAAAAATAGTTCAAAATTGATTGCTCAAGTTACAAAAACTTTCTGACGAATAAGCTAGCTTTTGCAGGGAACAAAAAGTTTCTTTTGAGGTTTTTTTTTTAAGATGGATAAAGTCTCGACCCTTTCTCGAAAATTAAGTTTTTCACCTTATATACATTTGCACGCTGCCTTGAACACGATCTATCTTATGATCATGGCCTAGATCATAGGCTTCATTGGGTTCATTGGGTAATATAGTGCTAGCAATCATGTCTCTAAACAATGGATCTAATTATTTCCATCAAATGAATACACGACATTTAGTCATGTCCCTCAACTATGGTTCAAATTATTTTTTAATGACTTATACATGGTCATGGCTTAGGACATGTCACTTATAGCATTTGATCCTTTTAAGAAAAGGGCAAACATATTAGCATGGGCCAAATTATATCCCTCTAATAACTATGAATATATTCATATTTTTTTCCTTAGAATTGCCTTTAATCCTTAAATAATCTCATTTTAATGTCCAATTTGCAAAGTTATCTAAATAGATAAATAAAAATAGGTAAATAAGGTAAAATCAAGAAAAATACTTGATATAATATGTGCATAATTCATGTACTCCAAATATTCTCACACTTAAGTTTTTGATTATCCTCAAACAAATCAATTCCATCACTTTAACTAAAAAATGTAGCAATTCCTAGAAAAGATTCAATAAATCAATTGGAATAAAATTATCCATCACGGCGTTAGCTACAATGTTCATCAATTAGTTAGGCATTTAGAACCTTGCTTTAAGTCATAAATCAATATAATTCACCTCAATAATCTTTCAAACATCCACTTAATTTAGAAAATTCAACATAATATATAAAATAGATACATATAAGAAAGATTCTTAAACTTTTAAACATTTAATAACCCAAATTAACATAAAATAAACACTAAAATTTAAATTAAAAAAGGTTATATAGAGGCTTCTTTGAAAAATTACCTAAGATTTTGAAACAAAAGTAAACACCTTCATTATTGCCCCTAGTTACTTAGTTAGGACGTTGTTTCAAGTGACTAATAGTACCACTTTTTTGCTTCGACCATTTTACTTGGTTTGAAGACAATAGTGGATTTGTTTTATACTCATTTATTTATCTATTTTATTTTTATTTATCTATATATATAGTAGGTTACTAAAATTCGTAAAAAGAATCAACTTTACTCAATGATATGCCTAATTAAATAAAATATATCCCAGTGTAAATTAAGTACTTATTGACATGATTATTGGAGAAAATTAAAACCAAATTTGTTATCAATGCTTATAACTAATGGCCTAAACTCAATGAGTCATAAGAAAATCAAAATTTATGATTTATCATCTTGATTAGTCTTCTTTTTTATTGATAAAATTTTCCTCAAAATTGCTTCATTTTAAAGTTGACTGTGAAAAAGTTGTCAAGCATAAAGATATGACTTATAAATTAATTGATTCTCTCCTAATACTTGAGTTGTACATTATTCTCAATGGAAACATAAAATATAAACATTAAGGAAAATAGATAAAACGGGAGGAAACAAAAAAGATTAAAAAAATTCTCTAGCTCTTTGCTATTGTTCATTGTCTAAGGCACAAGTGATCATCATTTAGAAAATAGTTTCTAACTTACAAATAAGCACCACTAAAGAAAAAAAATGAAATGTGAAGGGAACTTAACATTAAATGGAACTAAATAAAGTATTGAATTGAATATAGAAAAAAGTAAATGAAAAAAACGTAGTTAAAGTTTATGAAAGTAAGAACAAAATCCTCAAGGTGTATGAAGATTAGGGTAAGAAAAGTAAATAAAAGCTTAATAAGATGTATACTAACCCTCAGCATTAGTTTCCTCCTTTGGTGACGTCAAAACTTATATAGGTCGCTTAGTATATCCCATATGCTAGAACTAAGTGGATAATTGTTGCTTTATTCTTCCTAATTGCTTATGTAGCCTATTAAAGACAAATATTCTTACTATACGCATGGGTATCTATATAGTGAATGGTTATACTAATCCTTTTAAGAATCATCTATGCAACATTAATTAGATGATAAGCTAAACAATGAATAAATAACATTTCATAAATATATTTTGTACTATGTCTAGTTTGAACAAAAATAAATACAATTCCTTGTACTTCAATATATCATCATTTTCCAATTTAACCTTTATTTATTTATACATCAAGTGTGGTAAGTAGAAGCTCATTATTGGGTATGTAACTAATATAGGCATCACCTGTAAATGATGCAACTCTTTTGGTTGATCATAATGCAATTAAAGCCATAAATATACTTTTCCCTACCTTTTTGGTCCATTCATAAAGTTTTCCTACTATCCAAGTTAACGATGTGTTTTTTACTACTATTGTGCTCATTGATATGTTTGCTATTAACCTTGATTCTGGTTGACTATATAACCATTTATATGCTCCATTTTTTTTGTGCTTGTCTATTTTAGTATTGGATTGGTTGTTTTTTCTATTAAAAACTTCTTTTCTTGATGGTTAGTTATTCGAAAAAGGTACAAAGTAGCATAAGTGATGTCATAACTAAACAATATGGACCAACTAGATTTTGATATAATCATAAAAATAATCTCTTTAGGCATTGGCTAAAGGTGTGATTTTCACATTAACATTTAACAAAAGGTTTAAACAAGCCCTTACTATTACCTCTATTACTACTTTTACCCCTATTTAGAGTTTAATAAGTACTATTTTGGTAATGTTGGAGTATAAAATGGCACTATAGATAGTGATAGATGTTTACTTAAACCTTTTGTATCACACCTTTGGAATTAGTTATTTAACAAATATTTTTTAAAGAATGAAGGCAATATTATTTAACAAATATTGCACAGTGAAAATTGTCCCTTTTTTTTGTTCCTAAGCATTAATACCTTTCTTTTTCCACTTCTATTGATTCCATAAATTTTTTGTCTTTAATAAGTCATATGCCTCTAAATTTAACTTGAAAGACCCCTTCTTGATACTTGACCTATACTCTTAATCTTGTAATTTACATTAGCTTAACTACAAAGAGATATTTAAGAGCATATGATTCCTCTATAACTAAGATCTTTACTTTAATTCTTTCAAATCTTAACAGAAGGTTGATCAACATTTTCTCTACGAGTTTCATGTTTTGAAAAACTCATCACCACTAGTTTATTTTATTTATAACATTAATAAATTTGTAAAATAATCCTTAATAGATTCCACATTTATTTTAAGCATCTTAAACTACCTTTTTTGGCTTATAACTTTTCACTTCCTTCAAGCTCTTCTTTTAGTTTTTTGTCATGCTTTTTTTCTTTTCTTCTATATGCTATAAGAAAAATGTCATTTTACGATGAAAATTAGTGAAGAAAAACATCAACATTCTGTCAGTAAATAAGTTTAGCAACGGATTTTACCGATGGAAAAAAGTGTTGTAGAAACAGCTGTAGCTAATAATTGTCGATGGAATAACATTGTCCTTCGGTAAATATACTAACAGTTTATTCTGACTGTCGATAAATTTACTAAAGGACAATGTTATTCCGTCGGTAAATATACTGACGGTTTGCTCCTCTCCGTCAGTAAGATTGTTTAAACGTTACCAACGGTTATGTTCTATCAGTGATATTACCAACGGTAGTCTAGTCTTTCGTCAGTAAATTTAGCAACGAAACTGGTTATTCTATCTGCGATTACCGATGGTTAGTCATGTGTCGTCGATAAATACAATTATTTTTATTGACGGAACAACGATCTTCCGTTGGTAAATCAACCAGAAATTTTTAAAAATATATATATACAAGAAATTTTATTTGATGACGTTATAATTGATGCATAATTTAAACAAATATTAATGTAATAGTATACATTTAATTTTTTAAACATAAATTTGATTGATGATATAAAATTGAAAATATCTTAATTGATAATAAAAACATTAAATTGTACATAATAATTTTTCGTAATTCAAATAAAATGACCAAAAGTACACTATTAATTTGGAGATGGTGGATGCTCTGGTTGGTGCGATGAGGTGCTACCCCTACCCTTCAACTCATCCACCTCATTACGAAGCTGAGCTATGTATTGCATCGACTGTTGCAACTGATTCATTGACTGTTGAATTCAAAAAGGACACAAGACATCTTTTAGCTCCTTGCCCTCAATTGAATAAACATAAAAATATACTACAAACATCATATAAAGTTGACATTTTCTTATGTCAGATTCAAGCATGAAAAAAATGATAATGAAATTAAAAGAGTTAAAATAGAAGCCATTTTTTGTCAAGATTGAAATAGATCCAAAAGAAGAGGTAAGCAATAAAATTTGGGAGGTTGTAGAAGTGTAATATGCCAGAAAAGAATCAGGGATGTTGTATATTGAAAAAGAAATAATTGATAATACTAATTTTGCATTAATCAAATCAAAGTTGAAGTATTAACCAATCGAATTAATAACCTATAATTGATTTCAAAACTATGGTACGTGTCATTATTTACACCTGTAAATCAAGAAAACAAATACTCACTATAACTCCTAGGCTCGTGGATTTTTTCACGGATAAGCCTCATGGGAGCTACATCACAGGTTTTCAGCCTATATACTTTCCTATGGGTTTATTATGGAAAGTAATTGTCTTGTCTTTGAAACGTATTAATTCCTTGTGTTAATACTAAGTTTGCATTAATCAAATCTAAGTTGAAGTATTAACCGATCGAATTAATTACCTACAATTTATTTCAAGCTATGGTACTTGGCATTATTTACACCTGTGAATCAAGAAAAACAAGTTTTCGCTGTGACTCTTAGGCTTATGGAATTTTTCACTGATAAGCCTCACGGGAGCTGCATCAGAGGTTTCTGGCCTCTATACCATCCTAAGAGTTTATTATGGAACGAATTATCCATAACGTCTCAAACTCATTTCACATACAGTAAATACTTAGTCTATTAAAGAAGAATATAAAAACTCATCAATGATTATAAAAATATTCTAATATTCTAAACAACAACACAAAATCAAGACCTCCTTTGCATTCACACAAATCAGAATTGTATTATTAAAGCAATACATATGGTAAACTTTAGTTCGATGACTAACCTGGATAGATGAACAACTTCAAACTACAACAAAGAATGATGAGCGATGCTCTTCAACACAATAGGGTCTGCTAAAAAATATAAAATATTTAATATAATACAGTTGTTTTGTCATAAGGTGAAAGAAAAGTGCAAAAGTAAGGACTTATGAGGGAACCACTATGCTATAAATTAAAAGGTAACTTAGCATATCAACACAAGTCATCTACTATTGGAAACATTAGCTCATTTGTATGTTTTAAGTTACCTTACACACTTATATTGGTCTATTTTCTTCAATATTTTCTTTTCAATTTACTTTTTTTTTGTGCGACTACTTTAGGTTATAACTTAGAGATATAAAGAATTGAACTTTCATATACTTGTTTGGTTTTTTCATGTATAATTGAAGAAAACTTTACGCCATGACATATAACATGAAGCAATTAAATAAACTCAAATTTTACTCCATCTTCTCTAAGTTATTTTCTTTGATATGTTTACAAATTAGAAGAGTCAAGCTTAGCAATGTCACACTTCCACCTTTAGTATCATAAGTATATGATCATGAACAAAAAAAATATTGGTTTTATTGAATGTTTTAAACTTCATGAACTCTTGAAAAGTATTAAAGGTTTGAGTTTGTAACAAATTTAGTTATTGAATGGAAAATAACTGTTTGTCATTTCTTGTAAGACAATAACGCTATGTATGATTATAGATGATCATATATAAAAAGCATACTCTTATGTTACAATGCTTTATTGGTAAAGAGAGGGGACATCTTTGTGCTAATAATTGGAAGTTGCTAACTTGATTAATAATATCAATTGACTTGTGTTACTTGTCAATATATGTTTTTATTCTCTATAAAAAATTTTTATCCTAATCCACTTTGGCATTGTTTTTGTTAACATTTTTGTAAATCAATTGATTATTCATTTATGCATATATTTAGTTATTAGATTAGCATGTATTTAGGGATATAATGAGCATATATCAAGTAATTTAGAGTTTTCATGAATATTTGCTCTCACGCATTCTATTTGTTCTCATTTTATTTCCCTTAAGAGTGAGGCATTGCTAATGCTAATGCTAATTGTAGATGCCATTTTGTTTCACTTATAAGATATACCTAATTAAGATGTACACAATATATTTTTTCAACCTTGTGATTGATCTTGGAGCAAATTATCTAAGTCATCACTATATACTAAGACTTTTGAAAATACATACTTGTATTTCCAAGTGTCAAAATTGTTACCAACATAACTTAATTATACTTAATTTTATGTAATACAATATGTTAACAATTACATTTATAATCTTTTCATTACAAAATAACTCAACACAATTAAGTTTTATTCTAAGAGACATTTTATCAAACAACTTATAGGTAACCCGAATTATCTCTAACTAATAACAAAACAATTGTATTATTTCATTTTTTTATCAACAACAACACATTTAAACAACAAATAAACCAACAATTCAACTAAAAAATGCATAACCTAACAATTATAACAAAACCTGTCCACCACCGACGGTATGCATATAACCATCTAAGGCACCTTCGTTTTTTTAGCACAAAATAATCTCAATACACACGTTAACTAAAAATGATGCACGATGAACCAAAAACGAAGAAAAAATTGCAAATGGAACCACAAAACCTAGAGAACCGACAGCGTAAGGTGGGAGAAGAGAGAAAAAATGCAGAGGAGGGAGGTAGTTGGGGTTGTAAACGTTGATGACAAAATGAGATCGTTTGACTTAAAACCAAACGACATTGTTTTATTTAATGATTATTTCTACACTTAACGATGGAACTTATCGACAGAAAATAATTCCATCAGTAAAATACCGACGAACATCGATACCATTGGTATTCAAGTTGCAAATTTTTCCCTCCAGCTATTACTGCGTAATTTTACGACGAAACTTCGTGTTTCGTCGTTATTATACTTCAGAAAACTCTTGCGGATATTTTCCCTCCACATTTATTGACAAATTTTAGTCCTTTAGTAAATCCGCCAACATTAATTACCAATGGAAAGTCAATTTTTGTCATTAATTTATGATGGAATATGTTTCGATGGTAATTTTCCGTCAGTAATGTCTTATTTTCTTGTAATGGTGCCATTATCCTTATAAAAATAGTCTTTAAAACTATAGAGTGAATGTAAGTAAGTGCTTTTAGGCTCTTTATAATAAACTCGTGATATTTTTTTGATCTCATTCATTGTGACATTTGCTCTTAAGGATGAAATATGTTTTGCTCCTTGCTCCATAACATCCCACAAGTTGAGAGCTTTCAAGTATGCCATCATTTTAATAGTATGTACTTGATAATTCACATTTGAAAAACTAGTTCACCTATTCCAATGAGGTTTAAAGCCATTTTACTCCCTCACAACGTTTATCACTCTCTTCCGTTAACAAACAACATTCAGAAAGAAAACTTTCGTCTAACTCATAAATCTCGTAAGAAAAAAAGCTCTAATATCAATTGTTAGTTTTAAGTTGTGTTAATGAAAAGGCGCAGATGAAAACTTTTGAATAAACTTTCTTCCCCACATATTCGTTTATTAGAATAAATCTCGTATACAAATGTATGATTAGAGAAAATTTTTGATAGTCAAGCCTACTCAAGCTAATCCTTACACCTTTTCCAAAACATATTCCTTAAAATCATGATTCACTAAACTTTCGTTAATTTAAGCTTGCACAAATAAAGAGTTTCTATAATTTTCATTAGTCAATTCTATAATTTTCATTAGTCTAACAATGTTAAACCACTTTATTCAATTGGGACTCATATCCATTTATTTATATTTTCACAATGATATCACTTCAATATAATTATAATATTAAAGGATATAACAAAGTTAACTAAAATTTGGTAAACATATAACTTGCATAGATTTTATATTACTAACAATGTTTAGAATAGAAAATTCTAATATTTGTTTATTGATTAGACCATATATAATGTTATTTATGATATCATCAAATGAATATTGTTATAGTCAAAAAATAATTATTTTTAAGTTATATAAAAATAAATTAAAATATTACATAAATTAAAATATTTTTTGAAAATTCATGAAAATATTGTATTCTTTATGTTTTATTCCAAACATGAAACTATATAATTACCGTTCTTATGTAATTATTACACTGTTTTATTTTTTTAAGTTTTTGAAAACACTAACAATTTCATTTTATATTTCTTATAGGAAATTTTAAATTTTAGATTATTTATTATAATTTTGAATTTATCTTTTATTGTTTTAATTTTTTAATGTTTTGAGTGCTAAATCTTTCAAAGAAAATTTAAATCGCTCAAATGCCAAATCAAACCAAATTGATAAGGATCATTTAGATTTATTTGATTTTTTATATGATTTGGTTTAGTTGAAACACTTTATTAGTGACTTAGTTTTGTATTTTAACTTAAAACACTCCAAGACGCTCCTTGTACACCTATAGTTGGATTACTGTAGCATTTTCCTTACACTTTTGTTTCTTTGTTGTAATTTTTAGTTTTTAGTTTATGTTTTTTAATTAAAAATAAAAACCTATTTGATTAAGATTTGTAACATCAAAACTGAAAATAAAAACTTGTTTAGTTGAGATTTGTAATAAAAAATTAAAAATAAAAATATGTTTAAAAACTTAATTGTCAATTAAGACATTGTTAATTTGAAATCAGTAGTAGTAGAAGTTATGACCTAGAAATTGATTAGATTTCTCATCATGTGTTTGAATGAGATTTATTGGCATTGAACTTTGTATTCCTTCTACATACCCACAAACCAAAAACACAGAAAAACAACAAACTAAAAACGTAGAAGAACACTTGAAAATGCAAAATCGTAAACCAGAAAACCAAAAACCAAAAAACTAGAAAAACTAGAAATGCAAAAACGCAAACCAGAAAACCAGAAATGCAGAAACTCAAACAAGAAAACCAGAAACGCAAAAACACAGATCAAAAACTAGAAATGCATAAACGAAAACCAAAAAACCAAGAGAGAGAGAGAAGATATGAGTTAGGTATTTAAGAAAGAAGAGAAGAACAAAGAACCAAGAGAGAGAGAAGAGATAAGTATGGGACGTAGGAGAAAAAAATGAGAATGTTTATAGTAGAGGAAGTTTATAAGAGGAGGAAGTAGAAACGAAAACAAAACTACTTATTGTGAAAAATTAGAAAAACGTCTAATTTTTTGTTTTCGTGAATCTATTGTGATTTTTTTAATTATTTTAAAAACAACATATTGCAACAGAAACAACCAGACTCATTTTAACATGTTGATTCTTTTTTATTAAAACCACAACAGAAAACAAAAAATAAAAGAGAAACAAACACCCTTAGCTCCCCTTTGGGAATTTAATTTCCAAGTTTATTTTTGAAAAAAGCATTTTCCTTCTAGTAATTAAGTGGCTTATAAGGTGCTCAATCTATTACACTAAAAAAAAACCCTAATAATTATAATAATATTTTATATTTCATATGTCTGTTAATTTGAAAGCAACTACTCATAAAACGATTACTTCTTCTTCTTTGCATTTATGAGTTCTAATTCTATCTATTAAAAAACAAAACTGAAGAAAATTAAAAAATAGGGCGGGGATCATGCATATATAGCATTAGAGACGAACTAAACTGGTAAGGGTTGTTTGGACAGATCAGTGAGTTCTCGCAAGCAATCGCGGACTATCCTTTGCATTCTAACGGCCAAATTGAGGTGCCAAAGGTTTTGGCCGACATTGTGGAATCAACAGTCGGAGCCACTTACATTGACGATAACTGTTCAACGGATACCGTGTGGAAGGTACCATATAAATTGTACATCTTGATTCCATCCCCTTATCACTATCTCATTGCCCATTCTTTGTTCCTTTCTAGTAATGAACTAAGCCTTGAATTCGTTTCAGAAAGAAAAGAAAAAATGTCAACTTTGGATCTTGAAAAGAGGCAGTGAATAATTGACGTAGATGCATATAGAAATGTTTTTTATGTCTACAGAGTTGAATATTAATTGTCATTTAATTCCAAAGGTCTTCAAGAATCTGTTGGAGCCAGTGATCAGGTTGGACACGCTGAAAATGCATCCAGTGACTGAGCTATATGAAGTATGCAATAAGAGACACATGAAAGTGAACAGGTTCGTGGACATGAGGAAGGAATGCATGTCTTTCAACGCCTTCGTCTGCGTTGACGGAAAACTTGCTGGCAAAGGATCCGCCTCCAAGAAAGAAATTGCACATAATAGAGCTGCCAAAGACGCATTGAACAACATTCATGCAACTATTCTCCAACTACAAAATCAAGAGGTCGATACAACTGAAAACTGTTAATGCATTTGTGTATTGCATAGTTGTCTTTTATATATTGTCCAGAATAATAATAATCTAATCTTAATTTTTTATTTTGTTCATATAATTTATTATCCAAATGCAGCGAGACATTTTTTTTCGAAAGTTAAATAAATTTATTCCAAAATAATCAGGGGTATACGAGTCATACCTTGGTGACGAAGTGAACGATTTCGGGAGAAAATTAGAATGGGTCAATGGCTTCAATGCTAAACTTTTTTTAAGTTTTTAATATCAATGTTTATAATTTTGCATTTAATATAAAATTTCTCTGGTTCGTCCATGATCATCTTACCTTTACATGTTTCTTAAAAAAAGTAGCAACAATATAAAAAACAAATAAAATGGAATCAAAAGCGCTTGAAATAAGCAATAAATTTGAGCATCTCAACAAAAGTAGCAAAATTATAGAAAATTATTAAAAACCCAGCATTACTCACAATTTTTCCCCTATAGCTTTAGTACATTGTTTGCACACTTTTTCAGGCTTTCTTTTATAAGTTGCAATATACTTTTCAACATTAGAGAGTGGAGTTTTATCCTCTCTTTCATTTTGCTATCCATGGAAACAATTGTTAATTATAATTTAAAAAACACTTACAAAATTAAAATAATTTCTTAATAGATTCTAACTCATTGGAGAACTTACCAACTTAGTATAAATACTTGCAAAATTTTTAGGACCAGCTGTGTGCATTTTAGTTTGTTGTTTTCTATTTTGAATATTTGTTTCAGCAATTTGCTACACATTGAAGCGTTATATTACTTAGATATCATGTAAATAATGTGTAAAAAATAATAATAATTATCATACCTTCACATTTAGGAGATTCCAATAAGAAATGAAATCCTCAAAGATTTCTTTGCTTATGTGGACGATTGGCAATTCTTTCCACATCTGTCGTATACTGTTTTAAATGCTTTTGCATCACTCTACACTCGTAAAGTATCCATTGTTGATGGTAAAACATATCTACTTGTTTTACGCTCAAAAACCGCAAGTGAACAGATTGTGGCTTGTAGTAAAAAGAGTAGATATCGTTCCCATAGGGATTGATGCCTAGACATTGCTTAATTTAGACATAAATTTGTTTAAGAAACTAAATTGTGAAATGCAAATAATCTAAAAAATTAAATTAAAATTAAAATGAAAAGACTAATGTAAACAATGAACATTTTCCTTATTTTGTCTCCCTCCTATTTTATTGATTAAATTGTGTCTCATCCTAGATTTCTGAATATACTAATTAACTTCTCTCAAGGTGTAACTATTTTGCCCTAATTGAATTAACAGGAATTGATTGAACGATGTCTCAACCTACCCAATGACTCTTTCGATTCAATTAGTTATTAAGCTATCCTATGGGTGATCAATTGACTAATCAAGTTCTCTCTTCTAACTATTCAATTGACATAATGTTTGCTAGTCTATTGGTCGCCAACTCTCGTTGTATAATCCTACACGAATCTCATATCACTCACTCTCTCAATTTGTTGCAAGACAATAATTTAAACCAACAATCATCAAAGACACTTCATTTAGTTCAATAAAATAGGAGTTTTGACAAAATAATTCAAAAGCAATCCCTAAAACGAAATCAGCCTAACATGGTCTCCATAACATCATCAACAATTAAATAAACCATTTTTACAAAGAATAGAGAAGATTAGAATAAAAGAAATTTGAATAAAAAGACTCCTCCTCTTTTTTGCCAAAATTTGGAATTTTGGTGTTGATGTACTATTTTGCCCAATTTTGATGATGATCCTTGTCTTTAATCCCTCCTCAATGCTCTGAACGTGTGTTCTCCACTCAAGGATAGTGTTTCTATAGGTGGGTGTCGTCTCTTCTGAAGATGGAGGCTTAATTCTCTTTTTATAGTCCAAAAACCTTAAGTTTAATGAAGCCTCGCAAACTGCCTCGGATTATAAATCCCACGCTCGTGGGAAATGGCATGATTCCCATGAGCGTGGGAATTTGTCACTGATGCATTCTCATTTTCTTCTGTAATTCTCACGTGACATGGGAATTTGCATGATTCCCACGAACGTGGGAATTTGCCACAAATGCACTCTTCATTTCTTCTCCTTTTTGATCTTTAGTTCACCCTCCAAGTTGCTCCTCCCTTCTTCCTACCTAAAAATAGTCAATTCTTGCTTTCAATTAACATCAAACACACATGAACAACAATGAAAATGAAACTTAATTAAAACATACAAAATGAATCCTAAACTAGAATAATAATCAACAATTATGCTAGAAAACACATGTCAATTACCTATAAAATCATATCCTAATGCACAGCTATCAACATCCCCACACTTGAATCTTTGCTTATCCTCAAGCAAAATAAATAAAACCAATCAATTCTACCACTTCAT
>JAOQMS010000009.1:4614577-4629823 GCA_027563885.1 Erythroxylum longipes | reverse complement strand
ATGAAGGAAATCATGATGAGATCATGATAATGATATTCCTATCATGTGCAATTATGTTAGTATCTAAATAATCCCTAATCATAGGATTAATAAGACAGGACATTACTAATCTAGACAGAATAGCATATGTTATTCTTCTTGATTTGATCAAGTAGTGGACATTACAAACTGTAAGCATGAGTTGTTTAGAGTTAACATGTGGATGCTTACTAAGAGTAGTAAGCACATCAGATGACCCACTATAAGATTATCATATGGATGATCTATCTACTGTCAATGATTAATCTTAGCATAACACTAGTGTAAATATCCTTAGACTTGAGGTACTCAAGGATATTTGGATACAAATCTTGTGCTTTGACATTATTCCTTATTACCTCAAGACAAGGTCGCTCTTAGGGTGGTGATTGGGTACAACTATTTGTATTTAAAAGTAATTGGGTAGCCAATAAAGGATTCACCACTGCTGATAGAAGGAGATGATACCCACGACCTTACTCAAGAGTCTCTAACCAGAGCAATTATGTGTCATGAAGAGGGTCTTCAATGACACATAGAGTAACAAGATCCCAAGGTAAGAACTAATATCACTTGTACTAGATGTGACATAGTCACTCTAGTGAGAGTTGACATATAGCCTATACTCTGAACCAAATGGTGTGTAGTATGGTGAAAGGATGAATTGCACGGTAATTATCTATGGAAAGGTTCATAAGGTTTATAATACCTGAGCTAATTAATCTGCTCAAAACAGCTTAGAATACTATCAAAAAAGACAGTAAGGATGTGATGCTGGTGGACTTTGCTTCTGGTTTTTGAAAGAAAAACCAAAAGAAGAAGAAGAAGTCTAAGAAGCCAATGAGAAGTGTATCTAAGAAGGCAAAGGAGACAATACCAAAGGGGATATGCTTCCATTGTAACATGGAAGGACATTGGAAAAGGAACTGTAAAGCTTATCTGGAGTCACTAAAGCATAAGAAGGCATTAGATGCCCCACCGTCTACTTCAAATATAATATTTATCATTGAGGTTAATACTATTTCTGATCATAACAGTTGAGTATAAGGTACCAGACATAACACACACATATGTGTTGATATGCAAGGTCTTAAGGATAGTAGATCACCCAAGAAGGGAGAGATGGACCTACATGTGGGAAATGGAGCAAGAGTTGCTTCATTAACTGTAGGGACATATGTTTTGTATCTTCCTAGTGGGATAGAATTGGTTTTGAAAAATTGCTATTATATACCCGTTATGACTAAAAACATTGTATCTATTTCATGTCTTAATAAATCGAGATTTCATTTAACTTTTTCAAACAATGGTTGTTCAATTAAGTTGAATGAAATGTTATATGGTACTGCTACAATGTGCAATGGAATTTATATATTAGATATGTCCAATCTAATTTTAAATATCAATGATAATAAAAGACAAAAATGAGACAACTTAAAATCATCTTACTTATGGAATTGTCAACATGGCCTTATAAGTAAGAAATGCATGATTAAGCTACATTAGAATGGTAGCCTAGAGTCATTTGATTATGAATCATATGACACATATGAATCTTGCTTGTTAGACAAGATTACTAAATTACCATTTAAAGGAAAGGGTGAATGAATGAATGGGTTATTAGACCTAATACATTTTGATGTATGTGGTCTGATGGCCATTTATGAAAAAGGTGGTTTTGTATACTTCATTACTTTTATCGATGATTATTCATGATATGGGCATGTGTATCTAATGAGATACAAGTTTGAAGCATTTGAAATATTCAAAAAATTTAGACATGAAGTAGAGAAACAATTCGGTATAAGTATTCAGACACTTCGATCAGATCGAGGTGGTGAATACTTAAATGAGAAATTTCTAACTTATCTCATAGATAATGAGATAGTATTCCAATAGAATCCACCTTACACACCACAACATAATGGTGTAGCTGAAAGGAGAAATCGAACCTTGTTAGACATGGTAAGGTCAATGATGGGCTTAGTAGAACTACCAAATTTTTTTTAGGGTTATGCACTTGAGACTGCTATTTATGTGACAAACAAAGTCCCTTTAAAGGCAGTTGAAGTTACTCCATATAAGATATGGACTAACAAAAGGTCTTATCTTTCTTATATGAAAGTTTGGGTTTTTCTGGCTTATGTGAAGTGGATTTAATCAGACAAGCTTGAAATGAAATAAGATAAATGTCTGTTTATAGGATATCATAAGGAAACAATTGGATATCAATTCTATAATGCTTTAGAGCAAAAGGTGTTTGTCTCAAAACATGCTATCTTTTTAGAGAAAGAGTTTCTTCTAAGATAAGACAGTGGAAGCAAAGTTGAACTTGATGAAGTTCATGATACTCAAACAGATGCAGATTAACTGCCTGAACCCAAAATTGTTGTTCACAGAGGGGAGACAACAGTTGAGCCTTCTGACAAACAAAATGTTTGTAGGTAAAGTAGGATACGCAATGTTCCAGAGAGATATGGATTTCTCATAAGTGAACACAATGACTTATTGGTCATAGAGGATGATGAGCCTTTAACCTATGAAGAAGCTTTGAAAAGTTCAGAATCTAAAAAATGGCTTCAAACTATGAAGTCTGAAATGGATTCCATTTATGTAAACTAAGTATGGACTTTGGTTGACCCACCCAAAGGGTTAAAACCCATAAGGTGCAAGTGGATTTTCAAGAAGAAAATCGACTTGAAAGGTAATGTGATTACCTATAAAGCGAGGCTAGTCACTAAAGGTTATCATCAAAGACAAGGGGTTGACTATGACAAGACATCTAGCCCCGTAGCTATGCTTAAATCCATTAGAATACTCCTAGCCATTGCTGCTTATTATGATTATGAAATATGGCATATGGATGTGAAGGCGGCTTTCCTAAATGGAAACCTAGTTGAGGATGTATATATGATACAACCTGAGGACTTCTTATCTAGAGATGGCAGAAAGGTATGCAAGCTTTAAAAATCTATTTATGGATTGAAGCAAGCATGTAGGAGTTGGAACATCCAATTTGATGAGACAATCAAAGAGGTAAGTTTCTCACAAAATCCTGATGAACCTTATGTGTACAAAAAGGTTAGTGGGAGTACTATCATATTCCTTGTGTTATATGAGGATGACATATTACTAATAGGAAATGATATCTCAAGTTTACAATTAGTAAAAGTTTAGATGTCCCAAAATTTTTCCATGAAAGACCTTATAGAAGCAACTTATATATTAGGAATAAAGATCTATAAAGATAGATCAAAGAAGTTGCTAGCTATTTCACAGTCAACATACATAGACAAAGTGCTAAATAGTTTTAGCATGGAGCAATCCAAGAGAGGGTTTCTTCCCATGACTTATGAGATAAAACTCTCAAAATTTATATTTCCCGAGAGACAAGATGAGAGGACTTGCATGAGTATGATCTCGTATACTTCGATAGTAGGATCAATCATGTATGCTATATTATGTACACGAATCGATATATCGTATGATCTAAGTGTTACGAGAAGATATCAATTGGATCTTGGTGAGGGTCACTGGGAGGATATCAAGAGTATTCTAAAGTAATTGAGCAGGACTAAGGATGTATTCTTAATATATAGAAATGGAGATCTTGTAGTAAGCGGGCATACATATACAAGTTTTCAATTTGACTAGGATAACTCCAAATCCCAGTCAAGTTATGTTTTCACACTGAATGGTGGAGCAATTACTTGGAATAGTTCTAAACAAGAGACGACCGAGTCAAAGTACATTGCAGCTGCGGAAGCAGAAAAAGAAGCTGTTTGGATCAAGAAGTTCATTATGGAACTTGGAGTGGTTTTAGCATAGTAAACCAGTATTGTTGTACAGTGACAACAATGGGGCTATTTCGCAAGCCAAAAAACCAAGGTCTCATCAGAGGTCCAAGTACTTACTCAGGAGATATCACCTAATTAGGGAGATAATTGATAGAGGTGATGTGAAGATTGAGAGAGTGTCCACAGATCAGAACATCGCTGATCCTTTGAATAAGTTGCTTCCACAAATAAAATTTGATTCTTATATACTCCCCTATGGTATTAAATACCAAGGAGATTGGCTTTAGTGCAAGTGGGAGATTGTTAGAGTAGTACTGTAAAGGCAATCACCTTTAGAACTTTTGTACAAACTTTATTTTGATTAATAAAGCGAAAGGCATTTTTCATTGATTTGATATTCGTTTATATATGAATTGATTTTGATTTTAAATTGAATTAATGAAGTCTATGATATAAAACATAGCATGAAGGAAATCATGATGAGATTATGATAATAAGATTCCTATCATGTGCAATTATGTTAGTATGTAAATAATCCCTGGTTATAGGATTAATAGTACAGGACATTATTAATTCAGATAGACTAGCACATATTATACTCCTTGATTTGATCAAGCAGTGGATCTCATAAGCTGTAAGCATGAGTTGTTTAGAGTTAACATGTGGATGTTTACTAAGAGTAGTAAGTACATTAAATGACCCACTATGAGATTATCATATGGATGATCTATTAATGTCAATGATTAATCTCATCATAGCAATGGTACAAATGTCTTTAGACTTAAGGTACTCAAGGATATCTTGGATACAAATCTGGTGCTTTGATATCATTCCTTGTTACCTCAAGACGAGGTCGCTCTTAGGGTGGTGATTTGGTATACCTATTTGTATTCGAAGGTAATTAGGTAGCCAATACAGGATTCCCCACTCCTGATAGAAGGAGATGATACCCACGGCCTTTTGTTAGGATCATTACTCAGGAGTCTCTGGCTAGA
The DNA here is from genome assembly GCA_027563885.1 of Erythroxylum longipes. Lineage (NCBI taxonomy): Eukaryota > Viridiplantae > Streptophyta > Magnoliopsida > Malpighiales > Erythroxylaceae > Erythroxylum > Erythroxylum longipes. The sequence continues at coordinate 4,625,013 of JAOQMS010000009.1, read as the reverse complement.
GCAATTATGGGTCATGAAGAGAGTCTTCAATGACACATAAAGTAATAAGATCCCTGGATAAGAACTAACATCACTTGGAATAGATGTGACGTAGTCAGTTTAGTGGGAGTTGACACATAGCTCATACTCAGAACCAAGTGGGGTATAGTATGGTGAAAGGACGAATTGCACAGTAATTTTCAATGTCAAGGTTCATAAGTTGGATAATTAACTATCGAAGAGCTCGTGTGTTAATCCATTTATATATTCTGGAAAATTAGCATCATGAAACCCTTCATAATTTGATTGAATTAAGAGTCAATTCAAGTGCCTAAAATAATCGAGAACCTAAGGTTCACACACATAAAAGATCGAATGAAAAACATAGTGTGTGTGGCCAAATTTAAGCAGGCCACAATTGATCGTAAGTTCCTATATGATAAGTTTTAATATTTTTAAACCTCGATATCGTTCCCACAATGAGGGTTAATCTAATCCTAAAATCTAAGGCTTGACCAAATTTTACAATAAATCAAAATAAACAACTAATGCATAAATTAACCAATCAACAATCAATATCCATAATTGAACTCATAAAATATAAACAAAATAGCAATTTTGCACAACCCAATCTAGAATCAACCTAGAAACTACCAATTAAGAGAAAGGGTGATTTTATCCAAAATTAATGGAAATCTAATCAATTAATGAATTATTGAATTATCGGGTCTAGACGGCCCTAGGGTGGATTACTCTCCCTCGAGTTATAATATTTAACCTTAATTTATAATCCCTAATTTAAATTATGGAATTGTAATCTCTCGATTCCCAATTTTCCCAAAACCTAAATTAAATATGAATTTGTCTAATAACCTACTGGAAACCTATGCTTGATCTCTCGTTACACGATTTCACCGATTTGATTCAATTCTTATCTATTAAAGTACTTAACTCTCATTAGCCTAATTTGATGATATTCACTCGGTTTACCCTCTCAATTTATTACCGATTTATTAAGCACAGATATTGAATCACAAATCACTCAATGAAAACACAATAAATGAAACTTTATGAATCTCAATAATCAAAATCCCGAAGGTGAGTTTGGACAAAATAGACATTCAACAACAAATATTCTCAACAATTATCCCAGTTTTATACATCAATAAAATTGAAATAAAAACAGAAAATGATGTTGAAACGGACTCGTGGAGGCAGTGACTATAGGAGACCACCTGTTCTGGGAAGTACTTCGCATCAAGCTTCTCTTCCAGGTCTCTCTTCCTTTGTCTACTTCCTCAAATCTCTTGATATGCTCTCTAGGGTTTCAGAATTGACTGATGCAAAAAAGTCTGCTCTTATGTTCTTTTATGTTCTATTTAAACCTTGGAATCCTTAGGGTTAATTTAGCGTCAAAACGGTTCAAAAAGTCCCACGAAACTTGACATTTTTAGTTGTTTTCATATATGGGCCTAACCCTCTCTATCACAATCGTGGCCCAAGTGTATGATCGTGGCCTGGGTCCTGGTGGCTCGTCTCTTTTTGTCACGATCGTGTCTTCACCGTTTTCCCTAAAACACTAACAAATACATCAAGGTACCTCAAAAATATAACATTTAAGCTCAAAGACTTATACTAATCCAAAACACTTGAACACAGAAACTAACACAATTAAAACATAAATACATACTAAACACTCAAATTAACACTAAATACTTAACAAATTAAACCCTAAAACATAATACAAATCACAACTATCGACATCCCCATACTTAAACGTTTGCTTGTCCTTAAGGAAACAAAACAACAAACACACAATACACAATGCTATAATGAGATAATGGCTTCAACGTTATGAAATCACTTTAATCTTAAACACAATCATATAAGATATATCTAATCATTAACATGCAAAATCTATATCTAGGGGCTTTGAACTAAATATACAAATTAGTCGAGATCTAAGTGTTAATTTATTTACCCTTTTCAATTGTACACACACATTAATAATTCTTTGGTCCTTCAGACTCTGTAACTGTTCCTAGGTATATTTTCATGGAAAGTCAAGCTTATTATATATCCGGTAGCTTTTTATTAAGAGAACAATTTTTTCATTTATTTATTTAATATAGACTTAGTCTTTTTACGTAGAGGCAAACATTGGTAATGAATGTCGATTCAGTTACTTGAGTAAGTCATGTTTTTATTAAATTTCATGGTTGAAACATCATTATAGTTTTTTGACGCGAAGGCACACATTTGTGATGCGTGCCGATCCGGTTACTTAGCTATATCACATTTTCAACTGGCTACTAGCTCTATTCATAACCTGAAGGTCAACGAAATAGTGATTTATTTCAAAAACACTTTTTTTACTGCCTACCTTATGTTTTAGCCACTCATTTCATTGAAAAATACTGGTTAAGCTACTTAAGTTGAAGGCCTCAAATTGTGAATGAATATGATAATCTATAGGGTGCTAAACTTACACTAAATCCTAATTAAGCTGTATATTTATCTAAAGACCCCAATTCACTAATTTTGTGAGTGAATGGTTATTCATAACCTAATAGACTATGTTCAAAATTTATTAAATTTCAATCTATCTAATCCATTGACACATTCAAACAATTCACAAATGCAACCTAACACTATCATACGATATGAAAAATCACACTCAAGGTAAAAACACACAACCCTCCCCACACTTAAACAACATATTGTCCTCAAGTGAGAAGGGTACACAAACACACCTGGCGAAAATAAAACACAATATATGAAAAACATAAGAATAAAATACTAACAAAAATAGGTAGAACACAAAACTGTTTATGGTGATAGAGGTGGTGATGGCGATGGTGTTAAGACCAAATCCGCTTAACATCGTGAATGTTTCCTTATCTTATAAGTGATTCAAAAGAGCAAAAGAATTAGCAATCCAAACTGTTCCAAATCATTCAAACTTATTTAAGAATTTAAAACAAACCTAAGCACATAATAATTTAAAACTAACTACTAAATGTGCTAATTTATGGTCATCAGCTTGACCTTAATCCTTTAAAACTTAGCCAGGATCAATTATGAGCAGCTTGCTTCTACCTTTCTCGCTCAACATCAGTTTTTTAGCTTGTGAGTAAGCTACAAATTACAAAATGATTAGAAAGATGATGTTGATAAGGTTGAGAAAACCAATTAATTTCATCAATGTCCTTCTCATTAGCAAACTGTCAATAAAATAAGGAATAATGAAACTCCCTGAATCTTCCATCAAATCTAACAGTTTGTCCTGTATGAAGGTGAATTGCTCTCCTTCTTCCTTAATCACCTTTGTTTCCTCAGCTTCTTCTGCTTCTCGAACAAAGACTTCCATACTTTCTTCAAACTTGATGCCCGTTGTCATCTGTTCTTCATTCTCTTGTTCTTCAGAAGTTTCAAACACATCAATTATCCTGAATCAGCTATTAACCTTTGGATTTTTAATTACATCATTCACATTGAATTTCATTTGATCATCATCAATCTAAAAGATAAAGTTCTTTTTCCTGAACATCTTCCCAAGATTTTTCAATGGTCACATATTCTATATCAAAAACTGGTGAATAAAAGGAAGGGTTGACATTCTTTTCTTCAATCTCTTTCTTCGTCTCTTTGTCTTCAATAAGGTGGAGTTCAGTATGGTTTTCTACTAGTCCTTCTGGCTCTTCCCCATTCTTAAGTGTGATAGCCTCATATTGGTCTCGCAAATGTAATTCCATATTTCTCAGGGAGTCTTCCACACTTCTTTTACAAAAATCACGGGAAAGTTATCGTACTTGAATCTCTAGGTTGTGGATAGAAGCGGCATGATTTTCTGTTACTTGATCAAATTGCTCTTCCAGTCTCTTCTAGTTCTCTTCCATGTTTATTATCTTATCTACAATTTTGTCCAATTTGGAATGCCATGAACTAGACTCATTTTGCTAAAATTCTGATAGGACTTGATGTCCTAAGTGAGTCCCTACATTGTTAAACCAATAGAAATCTGTGTGGTTCTTCCACCTCGAAATGTATGGCCTTAGATAGGGATGATGATTTTCCCAACCAAATTGGGGCTCATTGAAATCCGCGAGAGTCCCTTGCTCCCTATAATATACATACTCTATGATCGTTCTTTTCATCTCTTCTTAACATTCAACTCTTTAGATGTCTCATTCTCACTTTAAAATGTTTTGGCGTGTCTCTACTTTACACCCAATTTTTTTTAAAAATTTAGAAACAAAAGATTATGGAAAATCCTTAGACTAAAGAACTAAACTAATCGCCTCCCCAGCACGGGCACCAAAAACTTGATCGCAGGTTCCTATATGATAAGTTTTAATATTTTTAAAACTTGATATTTCTGCAAGCATACTGTTCGTTCACGTAGTACCTAAGATATCGTTCCCACAAGGAGGGTTAATCTAATCCTAAAATCTAAGGCTTGACTAAATTTCACAATAAATCAAAATAAACAACTAATGCAGAAATTAACCAATCAACAATCAATATCTAGAATTGAACTCATAAAATATAAACAAAATAGCAATTTTGCACAACACAATCCAGAATCAACCTAGAAACTACCAATTGAGAGAAATGGGGTTTTAATCCAAAATTAATGGAAATCTAATCAATTATGGAATTATCGAATTATCGGGTCTAGATGATCTTAGGGTGGATTACTCTCTCTCGAGTTATAATCTTTAACCCTAATTTATAATCCCTAATTTAAATTATGGAATTATAATCTCTCGATTCCCAATTTACCCAAAACCTAAATTAGTTCTGAATTTTCCTACTAACCTAACGAAAACCTATGCTCAATCTCTCGTTACACGATTTCACAGGTTTGATTCAACTCTTATCTATCAAACTACTTAACTCTCGTTAGCCCAATTTGATGATATTCACTCTGTTCACCCTCTCAGTTTATTACCAAGTTATTAAACACAAATATTGAATCACAAATAACTTAATGAAAACATAATAAATCAAATTTCATTAATCTCAACAACCAAAATCCTGAAGGTGAGTTTAGACAAAATTGACATTCAACAACAAATATTCTCAATGATTATAAATTGAAATAAAATGGAAAATACTGTCGGGTCGGATTCATGGAGGCAGTGACTGCGGGAAACCACCTATTCTGGGAAGTACTTCACGTCAAAATTCTTCTCCGTGTCTCTCTTCTTTCGTCTCCTTCCTCAAATCTCTTGATATGCTCTCTAGGGTTTTAAAATTGACCGATGCAAAAAAAGGTTGCTATTCTATTTTTTATGCTTTATTTATACCTTAGAAGCCCTAGGGTTGATTTGGGGTTAAAACAGTCCAAAAAGTCCCAAAAAATTTGTGGCCCTACCTGCCATGATCTTGGCTAGTGCCTAGCCTTCTTTGTCACGATCATGGCCTGGGTCTTGGTGGCTCGCCTCTTTCTGTCACGATCCTGGCATGGGCCATATTTTTGGCTCAAAACTCTTTGAAACTTCTCCATTCTTCATTGTTTACCCTGGACCAATAACAAATACATCAAGGTACCTCAAAAATAAAACATTTAAGCTCCAAGACTCATACTAACCTATATAAACACTTAAACACATAAACTAACACAATTAAAACACAAATACACGTTAAATACTCAAATTAACACTAAATACCTTATAAATTGAACCATAAAACATAATGCAAATCACAACTATAAATGATTGTGACTCATAGGCCACAATGTCACGATCATGGCTAAAGGTGAGCCCAGGCCATGATCGGGGTAGAGGGCTCGAAATGGTATATAAGTGAGTTCTTCACTTATATACAAAAGTTTTTTACCACTTTTTACACACTCGAGTGAAAGATAAGGGCTCTAAAAGAGTTCTAGAGTGAGAGAAAGGTATAAAGAACATTACTCTTAAAATTTATGCATTTTTTGCATGAATCAAAGTGCATGCAAGAAGGTTTTTGATCTATCTTCCATCATTTTGAGCATCTACTAGAACTCATCTAGTTTGGTACTCAAATTACCCTTATACATTGTTTCTTCATTTTCTTTGCATGTTTGTGGGTGATTAAGGAAGGGTTTGGTGTTTGCAACAACCCAAATAAGGAGAAGAAACAAGAAAGGAGGAGAAACATAAGGTAAAAAGTTTATATTTCATGTTCTTTTACATATCCATGCATACATGTTTGATTATGTGGTTTTCGGTTTTTCATGGTGTCGGAATCTTGATTCTGAAACTTTTGCTACATTATCATGCATGTGATGCATGCAACCATGGCAAACCCAACAATTCATTAATAGATACAAATATCATACAAAATATCATGGTCATAGCATAGCAACAGTAAATAGTGGAGTTTGCATGCAGGGAGAATTGATAGGTTACTATGGTACAATTATTGAGATACTTGAAATTGAGTACCCTGCATTTCCAATAAAGCGGAGTGTGATATTTTAGTGTGATTGGTTTGATCCAACTCTTAATGTTAGTGCAAAAGTACATAGCTGATATAATCTAGTTGAAATCAACTAGTGAAGAAGATTTAGACAATTTGAACCTTTCGTGCTAGCAATGTAAGCGATCCAAGAGTATTGTGTCCCTTTTCCCAACTTATGACGAGATAAGTCAGATTAGTTAGCCGTTTGCAAAGTTAAACCTAGAGGTTTTTTGAATCATATAGGAAAGGAGAACAGAGAATTGAAAGTGAAGCATTTCAGGAAGATGTTTTATGAAATAAATGCACCTGTTACATATGGCGAGAATGAACCCTTTGAATGATCCAAATAACGAATGTGTTGAAATTTCATCTGGAGAGGATGAGGAGGGCGATTGATTTGAAGAGGAGCCTAAGTTTGATTCTAATTCTTTAGAAAAAGAAGATGATGATAATTTTGATTTACAATTAATTACTAATAACAATTAATTTGTCTTTGTAATAGAATATTATATTCAATGAATCAATTATTAAAATTTCAATATATTGTTATATATTGAATTGAAATTGTTATATTTTTGAAATATTTAATAAAATATGAATTTTAGGTAATATGCCACCAAAGAGAAAACAAGATATGATGTGACCAAGGTTTAGACCACGATTTGGAGTCAGTTACTATCCATATGAAGCATCACATTATGCAGATGCAACCAAATTAGATGTTGTACCTCTAGCTACTACACCTACAGATGAGGCATTACCTTTCGTACTTGCTGTTAAACCATCCATCACCCCTATACTGACAAAGATATCAAGGGTAAACGGTGCACATGAAGGACGTAGCCTCCAACCTAAAGCTGAGGGAGTTAATAGAAGAACTTACATCACAATTGTCAACAATCTATAAGTAAAAATACATGAAACACCGTATGTTTATAATTAACTTATAGGTTTAAATTTAAAATTGATATAATTTTTTTTCTATTAGGTTCATTTTGTCTGGACCGTGCTTAAGAAACCTGACATCCAAATTCAAGGAGAAGATTGATATTGAGAGTTATATATGGAAGAATATTTCTTAGGTGACAAAGGATTTTTATTATCAAGAGTTTGAGGTACAACAAAATATTTTTTACATTTTAACTAAATTTTATACGTTAATTAGATAAATATTGTAGGTTATAAGTACTTATCGTATGTTTTTCCTTTTTTTCCTAAAGAATTTTTATGGGATTCTGAATTTGACGTAATATGGGAGAGACGAGCTTGTATATATTATAGAGACTTTTTTGGTGTGATACACAAGACTGGTGTACCACCTCCTTATATTTCTAAACAAATATGGAGTCGTTGGCAGCAGTATTGCACATCACCTGAGGCAATGTCCATTTCAAAGCATAATTCTACCAATAGACATGGAGGATCAGGGGGAGAGAGTCTCTTTGTACATACTAGAGGATCTATTACCCACCACAAGCATTCAGAGAGACTTGTAAGTATCTAAAATTTACACTTATATTCTGATTTTTTACTTTGATTTATTTCAATTTAATTTGATGTGTGAATATTAGAATGAAAATATGTGTATTATGGAGAATGACAATGTTATAAATGTCTGGTTCCATATATGGCTGTGTTGTTGAGTTTCTCTCTTTGTTTAATAAGGAGTAAATATCATAAAAATAGAGGAAAGTTTACCGAAATTTTTAAAAATTATAGTTCACTTATAACATTTTATTCTAATGCAAGAAAAGTCTATGGGAATGAAGCCTATACCTCGTGAGCTCTTTTTGTATGCGCACACAAAGAAGTATGATGGTGTGAATTTCGTCAACACCAGATGTAGAGAACTTAATGTATGTGAAATATATGCTTTAATATTAATCCTTAATAATTACCACTTATTAACATAAACATTGCCTTCTGATAGGACCAAATAGAAGAAAGTATTCAACGACAGTCTCAGCAGTCTTTAGATGTTGATGAGAGTCAAACCTATCTTCATGCAATGGGTTGTAGGGACCGTTGTGGAAGGATATTTGGCTTAGGTTCATTTGTGAATACATGTTATTTGCAATCCTCCACATCCTGTACAACAACATCTAGTAGGCGGTCCGCATCTAATGAATTTCATGAGCTTCGAAGCATAGTACAAATATTGGCAACTTAGTTAAAACAGTCAATGGAGTATATAGACCAATTACGTAATGAGGTGGATGAGTTGAAGGGGAAGGCCAGTGATCGTAAGGTTATACTGCTAAGTTTTACTATTTATAACCTTGGTAAATTTTACAAGTGCACGGGTCATTCGCATAGTACCTAAGGTGTCGATCCTATGAGGAAAGCTAACTAGTCCTAAATCTAAGGTTGCCCTACACTACAATAATTCTAAACAATTAACTAATGCAGAAATTTAATCAATCAATAATCAAATATGAGAATTTAAACTGCCAAGGAGTAACAAAATAGCAATCACACAACCCAACCCAAAATTAACCTAGAAATCATCAAGTGAGAGAAAGTGGATTTTAATTCAAAACTAAGAAATCTAACCAATTATGCAATTATTGAATTAACAGGTCTAGAGAGTCCTAAGGTGAATTACTCTATCTCAAGTTATAATTCTTAACCCTAATTGATAATCACTAATTCAAATTATGAAAATTGAGATCTCTTGATTCACAATTGGCCCAAAACCTAAATTATATCTAAAATTGTCTATTTACCTACTAGGAATCTATGCTCTGTCTCTCGTTACACGAATCTATTGGTTTGATTTAATTCTCTATCTATTAATTCACCTAACTCTTGTTAGCCCAAATTGATGATTTTTACCGAGCTCACCCTCTCAATTTGTTGCCGAATTATTAAGAACAGAATTGAAATCATAATCAAATCAATAAAAATATAATCGAGTCAACTTCATTAATCTCAAGAGCCAAAATCCAAAGGTGAGTATAAACAAAACTCAACATTCAACGCAACTATTCTCAACACCTATTTCAATTCTATACATAAAAACTGAAATAAATGGAAAATACTGTAGGGAATGGAATTTCGGGAATGAAAATTGCAGAAAATCACCTGTTTCGGGAATTACGTCGCGCCTAGCTCGTCTCTGTGTCTCTGTTCCTTCCTATCCTTCCTCAATCTCTTGATCTCTCTCTACGTTTTTTCTCAGAATTAACAGAATGATGTTCTCTTACATGACTCTCTAGGCTATCCAAAAACTACTGGGGGTTGTCACATCATGTTCTGTTTATTCTGTGGAAGCCCTAGGTCAAAGTTGAGGTCAAAACGGTCTATAAAATCTCATAAAAATTGAGTTTTTCTGTAAGCCCGACATAGGGCATGATTGTGGATTGCTATTTAACCTTTTTGTCACGATTGTGGACTGGCTTGACGCTCTCTATCATGATCGTGTCCTACTGTGCACGATCGTGGCCTATTGTTGGACCTCGTTTATGGAGCCCAACATCGGACTTGGGATCGTGAAGCTTGAGCATGGAGGAGGGCTTAGAATTTGGAAATTTAAAAGAAAACTCCTTCGGAAGCAAAGGCGGGCTTCGCTGCGGCATCAAGTATCTTCGCCGCGGTGAACTCATGCAGAGAAATCCCCTGAACTCTTCAGGATATTTACACCGCGGCGGACATATTGAACTTCACCGTGGCAAACCCAAAATTTTATTTTCGCCATGATGAACTCACCACGCCAACAAAAATAAAGAACTTCAGGTTAAGTACGCCACGATGAACTCTTGGCTTCGCCGCGGCGAAAACCCCTGAAGACAGAATCCATAACCCAAACTACTTGTCTTACTAAAATGCAAAATTAAAATCTTTCAACCACATTCATTTATACAACCTTAAAAAATTTTTGGATAAGAACCTAACCACAAACAAACTCTCAAAATCTTAAGCTCAGTTCCGAAATCGAATACTTTGCGAAAACATGAAAATCATAGCCAAAACCAAATAGCCAAAACCAAACATATATTTCATTAATA
>JAOQMS010000009.1:4591688-4611461 GCA_027563885.1 Erythroxylum longipes | reverse complement strand
TAATTTGGTATACCGACGGAATATTTGTCAATTCCGTCGGTAATTTCCGTCTGTAATTCACTATTTTCTTGTAGTGAAAGTTAGCTACTAACATACCATAAAAGTCTCCATACTCCAATTAATCAACAAACAATTGCATGATAAAAGATCAATCTGTTAAGATTTTAGGACGGTTTGAGTCTAGATACTAATTTATGATAACAATAGTTTTCTAAGTGAATTCTACTATCTTTGTTTTCATTATTTTCCTATTTTATTTTATTTGGTTTAATTTTAGCTTCTTTCTATTAAAAATCTAAAATCAATCATTAGGCTAGATAATAGGGGAAAGGTAAGTATTAATATTCATAGTCTTCGTATGATCGACCTGTACTAGCTACAACTACGCTGTGCACTTATGATTTATTACAATGTTACTAACACGCTCTAGGTCAATCAACATCCGTTTCCATATAATCTTGCTTTAGTTACTCCTATGGTTCTACTTCAAATCTTCTTCTTATAGGTCTCCGTATTTTAATCTATTTATTGGTCATTAGTTTCTAAGGGTAGGAAAGGGAAATCTTAAAAATCATTAGACTACCATCTTTATCTTGTCTTTGGATCTTTATTTAATCAAGGAATGATGATAATGGTGAGTCTCTCTTCGTTTTTTTTTTTTTTTGAAGAGAGATGAGTCTCTCTTCGTTGACGAAGACTTTATATCAAATGAAAGTTGAGGCCAACAAGATTTAAGTGAATATGCTGTAGAATAAAATTTTAGGTTTTTTGCTTTCTCTTTTTATCTTTGGTTTTATTTGTTTTCGATCCATATGATAAATTCTAAATATATACTATAAATATGAAATTTACAGTTTTAAGTGTTTTCATTTTATTTTTTCTTTTTACTTTATTATGACTATATTCACAAACTCTTATTACTATGAACTTATGATGTTCTCATTGAGTGATATTTTAATGAATTTAATTGTCAAGTACTTTGTTTTTATAACTGTATAGAAATTAATGATCATTTTGATACATTAATTATTGTTATTGTCAAACATTAACATGAAAAATTATAATATCAATTTTATATTATTTTATAAATTTTGAGTTATAATTTTTAAAAATTATTTGATATTTGCTAATATTATTATTTTATTACAAGTTTGAGGCACCTTTCGACCGCCATTGCCCCGGACCAGGTATGTTAAAGTTTGTACCAATTACTTTAATCGTCGAATTCGTGCATGAATGACACGTGTGGAAGTACTGTCGTTTCATCATTATTGCTGTTTTCATTCTGAAGTTCGGGATACATATTTACATAACATATAAAAGTTAAGAGCGCGTAATTGAATACGAGGATGGCAGGAATGAAGAAATGGCAATTAAATACTAGTCCAAATGTATATGTTTCAGTTACAAATAATGAGTACTTCATCGCTAGCCTAGACAAAAAATCAAAGTTTGGTAAGAAAGCATGAATGATAGATGGAGCCCAAATGATTCAAGAAGATAATATATACACATCCTAGTACAATTTTAACTTTTCTACTGTAATAAGCCATAGCGATTACAAAACAGTTGCTACTTCTTTTATATATATTGTTGGTGTGGAGGACCCAGAAAACGTATTTATTTCTCTTCTTTAGCATTTAATACAAACGTGAAATGGAAAAGATACAAAATCCATTAATATTAATCTCTTAACTATTTGTCACTATAAAATGGTATCCTTATATACGAAAGAAACCAGAGAACAGCAGAAACACGTACGTTCCTCTTCTTTAGCATTCTCACTCAGGTTCTCTACTACTCCCGGATCCTGAAAACAAGTAATAAGGAAAGGTACCTCTCTATCTTTCTCTTCTCTATTTGCGTTTTCCTCTGTCATCTTCTCGTTGTGCGTGTGATGTGGGTGTCATTTCTTAAAAGTTGACGAGAATGTCGACCAGTTGGCAAACTCCGAGCATTGCTGGGTTGGACTTTTCCCCTTATAGTAATCAGCTAATACAATACTTGCTTCGGTTGATCAAAGCGCTTGACTCTGCTGAAACTCAAGAACTCGCTCTTGCCCTCCTCGCAAAGGTATATACATGGATGTGCAGTAAATCGACAAAGTTCAATCTTAATTTCTTGTTTTATGCTTTAAATCCCCTTTCATTTCAGAGTCCTTTCCTTAATTACCGTTAAATCACTTGGAAACATCCTATATTTTCGGAGTTTTTTGTTTTTTTAACTATCATTGGCCATTATATTTAACCTTCTGCATGGTGGCTTCATTTTTGTTCATCAGAAAGTATGACCACTGCTGGAATTTCTGTACTTCGAAAGATTTATCTTTAACTCTTATTTTTTCAGTTTTAAGCTTCTTTACAAAGTTGCAAAATTTATCTGTCCTCTCTTTAAGTTAGTTGCATCCATATGCTCATTTCATATGCCTGTTACTGGATGCGTGCTGATAAAATGAAGTTAATCCTTAGAACCCCTGTCAAAAAAGAGACTCATCCTTTCTTACCAACCTTATGAAATTGAAGCATCATTGCAATTATTTCTTTATGATAAGTAAATCATTTATGTACGTTATAATTGTTAATGTCGTTGGAAATGGAAAGATGCTATGTCCGATATCTTTCTCCCAAATAATATTTAGTTATCGTGCTCCTTAGCCAACGGTTTAAAATCAGAACAATGTAGCCATTAAAATTGACATTTAGTTTGAACTTGGAGCTTGGTATCCCTAATGCATTTCCCCCAATTGTAGTGAATAATAGGTTTCCTAAAATTGTTCTTTTAAGTTTGTCAAGTGATTAATTATACGAAGTAAAATTGAATGCCCAGTTGTTCTGAGACAAGATTTGGGAAAATCATTAGGTGATTAGTGGTTATCGTGGTGCTATTATAGCAAGTTTATGATATACTTGATGCGAGACAACATTACTTACTGTTTAAGATCCTATGGAAAGGGAGTCTGAATTGTTGAAAAAGATGAAACACCAAAAATTCTTTTTGCACGTTGTTCTAAGATTTATGGATGCCTAAAAAATTCTTACCATTATGCCACCTCATAATGATAAGAGACCTTCTCACTTTTCTAGGTTATTTTGTTAATGTGTAAAAACATTCGATCTTATCATTTGCTATGACATCAGAACAACAAAATAACAGGTTAGTTTTTTGTCACTTTGATTTGACTGTTTAAAGATAGTTGATTAAATGAGACATGATGTTTATACTCATCTTTTCAACAATTCAGATGTTCGTAATGTTTATGTCTTGTTGATAAGGTTCTTTGTTCTTTGTAATCTATAGTTTAGAAATATGACTACAAGACATACATATTGCCTATTTTTGGTGTTGATTAATTGCTGTGAAGTTGCGCTTGTATGAAGCCACTAATTGCGTGAACATTTCGTTATGTAGAAACTTAGTAGAGCTGAAAATAAAGAGAAACACTAGGGCCATTGTTGCAAATTCTTGGAGTTGAGCTGTACATTTTTAACTAACCAAGTGTTTCTTGAAAGATGCTGGTTGGTAAGAAAAATTAAAAGAGCAGTTGAAAACCAGATTTATGGAAAATATCAGCAAGAAGTACGAAGAACAACTTCGAAGAGACCTTTACAAGATAGATTCGTCAATAGAAATCATCACTTCAACTAGTACTAAGTGTTTCCTCACTAGCTAGGAACAATTACTATTTACTCAATCAACCTTCATTTTTTGACATAAATAAACGTCAGTATCACATTTATAATTCAGTAATAAATGTTGCCAATAACAATACTAGTTTCATAAAGCAATCTATGCTCTGGAAAAATTCTTACAATTCTTCTTAGAAAAGAAATTATTGGTTAATGATACACAAATTAGGCACATATGATTTTAAGACTCCAAGTAAAATTATTTTCTTTATTCTCACTCCATTTCTTTTCATATGAGGTGATTATTAATGAATTTCCATATCATATTGATTCATTTTGTTATTTTGAATAGTTTAGCTATCATTTCTTCCAAAAGCCTTCTTTAATCTCAGAAAGCTATAGAATTCTTTGCTAATTTGTTCATCATTGACTCATATCATATTGCTTTAACTTTCAAAATACATATTATGATTCTTTCAGATACTATATGTTAATTTTGTATCTAATGCATACTTTTTGCATTCTAAGGTTTGTGATTAAGTTTTCTATCCAATGCTTGTGCTCTGTAAAGCTTCAAGTTGAGCTGTTAACATGACTAAGCATTTAGAGATCATTGACTTTACTTGCCCAATCTCCTTGAGTTACAATAAGCTATTAATATCCAATGCAAAAAGATAATCTTCATCATATAATTGAAATTTCCACGTGAGATACTAATTAAACCATCATAAGAGTTTTTCGGTTACTACCTAAAGAATAATGATTTTTGAATTCAAATTCTTTGGTGTGAGGATTGGCATCAATGTCATGTATTGAGGACTCATCTGACTGGCATAATATCTTCTTTTAATTGTATAGATTCTTATAATCAAAATAATTTTTGTCATTGCAAATAATGTTTTCTTGATGGATTAGACATGAAATATGTATAATTATTATATCCTTGTATTCTAGAATCAACAAATTCGAGGAGAACTGGCGCCATTGTTGTGGCATAATGTTGGTACTATGACTATGCTTCTCCAGGTAAAAGAAATAATATATGCATCCATTAGTTGTTCTTGATATTATTTTGTGCATTTATAAAAAATTGAAATCATCATGAGTTACACATAACTCTATGATTATATAGTAGTTTTAAAAAACACTACATTCAGGTAATTATTTCAACATACCCCAAGATTTGTATCCCAAACCTAACAGAAAGAGACTCGAGGAATGTGCTCAATGTTCTTTCTTTACTTCAGGTGAGACTTATATCTTATTCTCTTTTTATGTTTAAATTGTTTTATTTCTTATCTTATGCTTGGACAGACCACTAGAGATTGTGCCATAAGGGAAATGGATGCACCATTTAATAAATAAGAGTTTTACTTATATAAACATAATGCAAGTTATCTGTTTTACAAAGTGCTTTAGATCAAATTCTAGGAAACATTAAAAATACTCCTATAGATATTTTCCCACTTTCTACTACATGCCATTTTAGTCAAATGATGAACTCATAAGTAATAGGTAAAAATGTAAGTTATTTTTTTCCCTAATCACTTATTAGTCAAACAAACTCAAAACTTTACCTTTATTAAGTTGACACTTTTATTTCCTATAATGCCAAGAAACTAATAAGTGGAACATGGAATGAAGCGGTATAGATGTGAGAATGAAGTTATAATTCTCGTAATTTTTTATTTTAGACTTATTGCATGATTATAAAACACTTTTTGAAAGTAAAGTATAGATGAAAAATGAGAAATAGAACTAGTTTAACATTTACATTCTACACCAAGTAAACATATGAATAGTGTAGAGAATTAAGTATCTTTTATGCAAAAATGGATTTGCAAATATGTCTAACAGTACTTAAATGATTTATTTTATTACAATATATAAATAATAAAATGCCATTGCAATGTGATCATCATTAAATTCCCCCATTGTCCTTTTTAAAATGTTAATTTAACATTAAGTACATTATGTGCCACACAGGGTGTAGCTGCACACCCTATTACAAGGCTACCATTTGTTCAAGGTAATAAATCTAATTTTTCAAATACATATGGAATTTACTAATTAAATGTGACACTGATTTATCTAATGTCTTGGTCCTTAGTCTCTATTTGTTTTAATATCTACAAACAAGAAAACTTACCAAACGTTATGGTCTTGTATGTGCGTCAACACATAATTCCTACACGTACACATATATTCAAAAACATAGAAATAAAAATGTATCTGGCATCTTTGTATATAGATTTACACGTTTGCTTTAGGTAGGCCTCATTTTGAAATTTTATACCCTAATTCTACTAAAATTGATGTGAAATTTTCCTTCATGTTCTCGATTGGTAGAAATTTTTTGGAAAATAAATAGAGAATTCCATTAGAGAACGCTCTAGAGGAGCTACAAAAAAAACAATACATGAAGAATCTTAGAAACACCATAGAAGGTGTGAGAAGGAGTTGAAATAGTCTCAAGCTACATTGCATACAACACATTATGATCTTTAAGAAAATTTGTAACCAAGTCAAGGCTTAGCAAGAAATGTGTATCATAGGATCCCTTTATACTATAACTTCTATTTGAAGATCCAATTTGTGTTTATAGTGTTGGTTAGGTTCCTTGCAATAGCAATTTCCCTAATTTTACATAAGAGCCTTTAACATGTGATCTTTGAGTCACATTGAGCTTCCTTATAGATCCTTTAATTTCTTTCAACCAAATGATATATATATGCTATTGCACCCAAAGCTAACATGAACATATTTAGATTATCTTTTGTAAGACAATTAAGGTTCATAACCTATGAAACAATGTCTTTCTATTGAGAGAAATTACAATTGAGATTGCAAAGGGTGACAATATGATGTTAAAGAAAGCTGGAGAATATGCAATTGAAGAATAGGTGGTTTAGGTCCTTATTATTATCTTGACAGAGGAGACGAGTAGCATTCATCTAGGATACCTTGAGATCATCTTTGATTCCTAACTTGCCTTTAATGGTGAGCCAAAGGATGAAGGATGTATGATGGTTAAGATTCAAATTCTGAACTAGCTTTGCTAATCAATTATGTTTTGTGAAACTACCAGCAGCTTCTTGCATAAGAGGTTGAAGTATCACATGCATAGATTTATTATACAATCATAAGAGACAATACTTTATGGATGTATTAAGATAGTATATAGGATGATTGTCTTTGATTACCCTAAAGCCCTTTAAAGTATGAATTGGCTAACTCTATGTATTATCTTCTATAATTACTTCCACCTTAATATTAATATGAATCCTTGTCTTGATTGTATCCAATTTTTGAAGCTTGTAAAGAGGTTCCAATTCGTGTTAGTTTTCAAACCGAAATAAAGTACCTTTTCCACTACTAATTTTATGTTTGATAACTGAGCAAATTGAATGCCTCTTCTATTTACCTTAAGGCCACGAAGTATTTGTTTTTGGCTTAACTAACCATATACTTTCTCCCTTCAAGAAGAGCATATGTATCTATTAGACCTAAAGTGATTCCTTATCTGTATAAATCTTCTAGAGCCTTTTAATTAGGGGAACCTTGCTTAAGATTCTGAATGAATTGATTCTAAGTCCCCCATTATTCTTTAGAAAATAAAATTTCTTACCATTTTACTCTAGGCACTTTAGCTTTGTCCTTAAGTCCAGAATGGAGGAACTTTTTTAGCATCTTTTCAATGGCCTTTATTATCTCCTTAGGATTGGTATGTGAGAGGTCCAATAAATGTGTGAATTATTCAATATGGAGATAATTAGTTAGAGTATTGCATTGTATGTAAGAGCCTTATTACACCAATTATTCAACCTCTTTTGAATTGAGTTAATGAGGGTGTACAATTAGAGAATGAGAGCCTCCTAGTTGTTATAGGAACCCTAAGTATTTAATAGGAAGCTTTTCTTGTTTGAAGCCCTTTGTTAATGTTAACAAATCCTTAACTGTACTAGAGCCTATTGAGTGGTAAAAGATACCCTTGCTTGGATTATAGCTGAACCTTGATATGTTTATGAACTGCTCCAAGGAGTTGATGATCATCTCAATTGATTTAGTTGTTACCCCACAAAGTAATATCAAACCATCTATAAAAAAGATATTAAAAATGCCAATCTTATTACATTTATAATGAAATTTAAAACATGGTTCCTTGGAGATGTTCAAACCAATGATTTTGGAGAGGATTTCTATGCTCAGGTAGAATAAGTAGAGGGACAAGAGATCCTACTGCCTAAGATCTTTGGTAGCTTTAAACATCTTTGTGGGTTCTATATTAGCTAGTATGAAAATGAAGTGATGGTGTCAAATTGCATAATGTAATTGGAGAACTTTCTATGAAAACCTAGTGCCTTTATTGTGCTAAATATGAAATTCCAGTTTAAGGAGTCAAAAGCTTTGTTAAAATCAATCTTCAATATACAACTCCTTTTTTTTTTTCTTTTGTGGTAGCTCTTAAATAATTTTTAAGCAATCAAAATGTTATCACCTATGCTTATACCCTGAATTTTGGCTCTTTAACAAAAGCATATGAATTTCTTGAGAACATTTTTAAGTCTGGAAGATAAAATTCTTTAGACAGCCTTCTGTATCAAAAATTACAAGAAATTGTTCTATAGTTATGAAGAGAAGTTAGGTTAGGAGCTTTAGGGACCAACATGTGTTGGTTTTATTGAGTTCTTTCATAAGCCTCCCATTATTGAGCAATTCCATAATAGAGCTAGTTACCATCTTTATTAAAATATCTCAGGTACTTTGAAAAAACTAGTCTATCCATCATATAAAATTGTTTTGTTTGGATTTATGTTGAAGATTGCTTCCTTGATTTCATTTCTAGTGATTTCCTTAATAAGCATATTTCGAAGCTCCCCGTCAATGGTATTTGCTAAACAATTCCTAATCTAATTAGTTAAAGAACTTACTTCCATAAATGAACCCAAGAGTGGTTATAATGATTAAAGGCCAACTACTTTATTTGTTGTTGATCATTTATGGTAGCACCATCGGAAGTTTGCAGTGAAACTATGTTTTTATGTTTCTCCTGTATAGAATGACATTATGATGGAATTTTGTATTCCTATTACCCACTTTTAACCAAGTAATTCTTAATTTCTTCTCCAGCAATGAAAAATAGTTGTTTAGGTAATTAACATACCTCCCCAGAGATGAGCTCTCCATAGTTTTAAGGGCCTTATTATATTAATGATTAGATTATGTTGGATCCAATTGAGGGAATATAGAGCTTTCTTTTTATCCTCTCTTGAGGAGTTGTTATTCCCTTTATGCAACTAAATTATTTCACCCTTAATAGCTCTAAGCTTTTGCACAAAAATGAAAACTTAAGTGTCAATCACTTGATTATTGAAACCTTTTAATGTGGCTTCAATAAAGCTTAAAACTTTCAAAAGATGGTTGATGAATCTAAATGGGGTATTCCTTTTGTTATAATCCATATTTAACTAAATTTCAATTGATGTGTGATCTAATGTGAGTGGATTACAAAAGTGAGCAAAGATAAGAGGGAATTTGGACATCTAAGATGAGTTAACTAAGCATTTGTCAAAGGTGTTTTTTTTTAAAGAATCAACCGTCTTTTATTCCAAGTGAAGTAATTGTCTATGAAACTCAAATTAGTTGCTACTACTTTACTTAAAAACATTGATAAGTGCTCATTTATATGCTTTAACTTACACTTAATCCCATCCACCTCTTATAAAAATAGTATACAATTGAAGTCACCATTGACTCTTAAGGAGGTGAGTTCTATCCAAAGTTGCTTCCTCAAGAACTTCAAGTTAATAGCATAAATCATAATTATGTTTAGGAACATCTGGGATTGGACTAGTGAGACCTAACAATTGATGAATTGATCTGAGCAACTCCACTGATGAAGGAGGAAGATATTTGGGTCTAAAGAGACTATAATACGACCATTTTAGTGACCTTCATGATTGCTTAAATTGATCCACTTACTATTTAAAAAACCATAATCTCTTTTAGAATTAGGAAATCCTTATTTTGGCTTTAACTAAACCAACAAAACTAGGCTTCCTCAACGATAACAAATCCTTAAGAGCTTATTGTTTGTAGGGGTTATTCCCTAACATTCCAGATGACTATATTCATCTGAGGGACATAGTTAATACTTCCTTTTTCCTTGATTTGTAGCCAGGTTGTTGGAGATGTCAATTAGAGAAGATCCCAACAGAATATTACTTCTCTAATTAATATTTGATCTATATGAGGATTATCAAGGATTTCGTATCAAATCAGAATCTCTCTTATATTAGTCTACTTCCTAAAATAGCTAATGTGGTTTGTTATATATATGTATGATGTAAAAATAATATGAGACAAAAATAAAAGAAAAGACAGAAGTTTTAGTTACCATGGACGTAGGTCTTAATAGATCAAACCACGTAAATTCACGAGTTTTGTTTTTTCTCTCAAATCTTCATAATTTCAGAGTAGATCGATCTATAGACAGTGGCATTTATGACAAAAACTGGAGTTTCAAACAGAGGATCAACTGTATTTGATGCCCTCAATGAAAAGGAAACCATTCCCAATATGGGTCCTAATTGGATCGAGTGCTCATCCTTCCAATTCAAAGTTAAGAAGCTGAATGGAAGAAATCTTAGAAAATGGCGCAATCAATCCGAACGATTATCAATGGAAAAGGGAAGATTGGGTATCTTGTTAGAGAGGTGAACAAACCACCTTCTATTGATGCTATTGCACTACAAAAGTGGAGGTTTGAAAACTCGATGGTGATTGCATGCTTAGTCAATTCAATGAAGCCCTTCATTGGGAAGACCTATCTATTTCTACTTATAGAAAAAGAGGTATGGGATGCTATTAGGAAAACATATTCAGACGCTGAAAATGCCTCCCAAACCTTCAAAATTAAAACATGGTTGTGGCAAATGAAACAGGGAGAGAGGGAAGTGACCGATTACTATATAGACATGATGGGTTTATGGCAGGAACTTGATTTAAGTAAAGAAGAAGAATGGGATTGAGCATCGAATATTGTTAGATATAAGAAGAAAGTGGAGAATGAGAGAGTATTGGAGTTCCTTGTTAGGCTAAACCATAAACTAGAAATGTGGAGGATTCTTGGACGACGCCTTTTACACACTTTACAAGAAGTCTTCTTAGAGGTTAAAAAAAAGGGGAGAGCTGACGATGAGTTATGTTCACTTGAGGCATTCGAAATGAATTAGAAGAAAAATCAGCTTTGGTATCTCACAAATCATAAATAAGGGGTGGACCAAATGGGACCCGTAGCTCTAATACAGGGCCTAGTAAAAATCAACAAAAGAAAAGGTCAAGATGTGATCATTACAACAAACCAGGTCACTCTAAGGATGAGTGTTAGGGAGATCCATGGCAAACCAGCAAATTGACAACCCAAACAAAATAAAAACCATGGCTATAAGGCTACTGTAAACCAAAAGGAAAAGACCACCTAGACTGAGGTAAAATTTAGTCCTGAACAGTTGGAAAAATTATACGAAGTCTTTTCCTTGTTTCAAACTTCAGGTCAGCCTTATAATAATATTCCTTTCGGATCCCTAGATCAAAGAGGTAATTTTCTAAATGCATTAAATACTATAAAGCAAACACAAGCATCTTGGATTGTTGACTTTGGTGCCTCTGATCATATGACTGGTGCATATCAATTGTTTACAACTTACCTTGTACTGGAAATTTGAAAGTAAAGATTGTAGATGGGTCACTTTCATCTGTTGTTGGGAAAAGGAGTATTCGTATTTCTAATTCTATTGTCATAAAACCTGTTTTACATGTTTCGAAATTGTCTTTATCTGTTAGTCAATTGACAAAAACCTCAAACTGTTTTGCTAAGTTCCTTGCCTCTCATTGCATCTTTCAGGATCTAACATCGAGGAAGATGATTAGCAGTTCTAAAGAGTGTGAGGGACTATACATGTTAGGGGAGACTACTTCAACTAACTAGAATGTTTTCTCTACATCTATCCCTAAAATTAGTGAAGTTATGTTATGGCATGATAAGATGGGTCATCCAAATTTTCATTATATGAAACAATTATTCCTTTCTATTTTTCTAATAAAAGACCTTTTGATTTTCGTTGTGAAACTTGTAAGTATGCCAAACATCGACATTCTTTCCCCCCCCCCCCCCCCCTTTTAGTTACAAACCATCAAGGCCATTTACTATGATATACAGTGATTTGTGGGGTCCCTTTCATATACCCAACCAAAAAAGACGCCAAATGGTTTATCACTTTCGTTGATGATCATAACCACTCTTGTTAGCCCTATTTCTTACATCATAAAACATAAGTTAGGACAATGTTTATCAACTTCCATTCTATGATCCAAACCCAATTTCATACAAAAATCCAAATCTTGCATACAGATAATAGGACTGAATACTTTAACCAAACTTTGGGATCTTATCTTTTTGAGCATGGTATAGTCCATCAATGCTTATGTATGGACACTCCTCAACAAAATGGAGTTGCTAAAAGAAAGAATCGACACATCCTTGAGGTTACCCAAGCTCTTTTTTTTACTACTAAAATACCAAAAACCTTTTGGGTGGATGCTATCTTAACTGCTGCATATCTCATTAATAGAATGCCTAGCAAAATTTTATCTTTTTCCAATCCACTAGAAAAAGTTTGATAACATTTTCCTACCTCACGACTTAACCTGAATCTTCCTCTAAAAATATTTGGATTTACAATTTTTGTTCATGTTCACTCCCATCATCGTACTAAATTAGACCCTCAGTCCATCAAGTGTGTCTTGGTCAGGTATTCTCCTACACAAAAGGGTATAAATGTTATGCCCAAATCACTCAAACGATGTGTGTTACCCTTGATATTACCTTCTTTAAAGCTCAGTTCCTAACCTAGATTGTACTATCAGAATCAAATCCCAAGAAAGAGGTAAGAGAGAAAAAGGACAAGGAAATAATGGTTTGCTCACGGAGGCCAAAATCAAAGTCCCAGGAAGACCTCACACCTGAAGCACTATATGTATTGGATTTGGTGGGAGACCTAACCAACCTAGAACTACCTTTTAATTAGATAATAGAATCTGGACCAAATGATATAGAGTTGCCTATCAATCTTTGAAAAAAACCACGGTCATATACTCTACACCCTATCTCACAGTTTGTATCTTATAATATCTTGTCAGAAACATGTCATGCTTTTACAACTAACTTGGACAGGATTAAAATTCCAAAGGATGTTCACGAAGCCTTGAAAGTGCCCGAATGGAATAAGGCAGTGACGGAGGAAATGAAAGCTTTGAAGAAAAATGGGACATGGGATGTGGTAAAATTACCAAAAGGAAAAAGAACTATGGGATGTAAATGGGTATCCATTGTAAAATATAAAACTAATAGCTCTGTGGAAAGATATAAAGCGAGGCTAATTGTGAAAGGGTTTACTTAAACATATGGTGTCGTCTATATGGAGACGTTTGCACTAGTGGCAAAACTAAACACTATCCAAGTCCTCCTATCTCTGGCAACAAATTTGGACTGGTCCCTACAATAATTGGACATCAAGAATGCTTTCTTAAATGAAGAACTAGAGGAAGAAGTCTTCATGGTGCAACCTCCAGGATTCTGTGAGAAGGCTGGAGAAAACAAAGTTTGCTAGCTGAAAAAATCCTTGTATGGATTAAAATAGTCTCCAAAATCGTGGTTTGATAGGTTTACGAAAGTAATAAAAGGACAGGGATATCAACAAGGACATTCAAATCACACTATTTTTTTCAAATATTCTGATAATGGAAAAAAGGCGATTATGGCTGTATATGTTGATGATATTGTCTTGACAAGGGAGATACACTAGAGATGAAGAAAATAAAGGAAGTTCTAGGCACTGAATTTGAGGTAAAGGATTGGGTTAGATGCGTTATTTCCTAGGAATGGAAGTTACTAGATCAATGAAAGGAATCATTGTTTCACAAAGAAAATATGTCATTGACCTCGTGAATGAAAGCGGTATGCTAGGGTGTAGGCTAAGTGACAATCTAGTTGAAGCCAAAAAGAGACCAATAAATGTTAGGAAACCAGCTAATAAAGAGAGGTATCAAAGATTAGTCGGGAGATTAATTTACCTGTCACATACTAAACAAGATATCGCATTTGCAGTAAGTCAGATAAGTTAACACATGCATAATCCTATGGAGGCTCATCTAGGAGTGGTGTATAGAATCCTTAGGCAGAAGATAGAAAGTCTACATCTGGGTATTGTAAATTTGTATAAGGGAATCTAGTAACTTGTAGAAGTAAAAAACAAAATGTAGTAGCCAAAAGTAGTGTAGAGACTTAATTCAGAGCAGTAAATCAAGGAATATGTGAAGGATTGTGGTTGACGAAACTCTTGGAAGAACTTTATATTACAATATAACCACCAATCAGGCTCTACTGTAGTAATAAAGCAGCTATTAGTATCTCCCCAAATCCAATTCAACATGATTAGACCAAGCATGTAGAAGTGGACTGGCACTTTTATCAAGGAAAAGGTAGATGAAGGAACTCTTTTTATGACATATGTCCCTGTGAAAGAGCGAACTGCAGATATACTCACTAAAGGAGTATCAAGGTAGAACTTCGACAACCTTATTTGAAAGTTGGACATGATCAATATCTATTATCCAAGTTAAGGGAGGGGGCTTAGAGATGTCAATCAGAGAAGATCTCAATAAAATATTACTTCTTTAATTAATATTTGATCATCTATGGGAGGATTATCAAGGATTTCGTATCAAATCAAATCCTTCCTATATTAGTCTACTTCCTAAAATAGCTAGTGTGGTTCCTATATATATGTATGATGTAAACAGAAAAATATGAGACAGAAATAAAAGAAAAGATAGAAGTTTTAGTTACCGTGAACGTAGGTCTCAATAGACCGAACCACGTAAATTCGTGAGTTATGTTTTTTCTCTCAAATCTTCCAGGTTTTGTCTTGTTAGCTTTTGTGGCTTTAGCGTTCACAGGGGTTGTCGAAACACTTGGAGTTGATGTGCGTACATTAGTGGAATTCTCTACTTTTGCTTTACTATCTGCCTTTTAAGAGTGAGCACATTAGCTTTGAGTCTAGTTGTATTTTCGCCTTTCCAAACCTGTCTTCTACATTGTTCCTTATGGTTTCATGCCGTAGACGTGGTTGAGGACTCAGTACCTTACCTTGTTGAGCTCAAATATTCAGGTTCACATCGAAGTGGTTACTCACTGGGGTGTTTCCATATTCATTTGCTCTTCTCTGCGTTTATTTCTAGACTATTCTTCCCAGTAGGTGGCAAGCTTTGGCTTGCTCCTTCCTTTTAGGTCTCCGTTGATAACTTATGGAAATGAAGTCCTCTATGAGTTTCACTTCATCGTGTAACTTCTTTATACTCAGACTATCATGGAGAGCCTTGTTCATCTCTACCTTGATATAGATCCTTTCGTACGCTATGCTTTTGAGGTTAGCGATTTATGCATCCATGCTCAAAGGTCTTCCCGGTGAACTTGCTAGGTAACTGAGTCTGTTAGATGACCACTATTCAAGGGGAACGTTGTTAAAGTTCACCCGTATAAGTAAGTTTCTTCAAATTTTCTTTCTCCATAATTAAGCCTAGACGCCATTTTTGGAGCATTAGAGGTCTTCCTTGGATGTGCCAAGGTCTAGCTTTTAGGATCTTGTTAACTTTATCCTCTGTGGTGATTTTGAAGAAAAAGAATTGTTCTGTTTTCTAGTCCAAGTTTTTTTTTGTTGTTGTTGTTGGCCTGGTGTTGAACCCGGGGGAATCAGAGGTGCTTCTCAATGAGAAATCCTATCAAGGAAAATTTCCATTTTTGAGCTCCACTCTAAACACCTCCATAGGTAGAGAAACAACCATTGATTCATTGGTAGGGGGAATATTCCTAAGCTAGTCAAAAGACATTGGGTCCCCAATCACTTTGTTCTAGCCCAGCTTGTTAATCGGTTATGTGCAGTTGGAGAGAGCTTCCTTACCATTATTAACAACCATAGAGACCACAGCAGCCATCTGAGAAGCATTTGGTTTGGAAGGGGAGAGGGACGAGAAATCAAAGGGAATGCACTGGGGTAGTTAATAGAATCCGCTCTTTGAAGGACACTACGTCCGAAAGCGAGTTAGGGACTACTGGGGTTGAGGAGGAGCTCACCAGGGCGAAACCAAGGGGAAGGATTTTTGCCATTAATGGTAACTAATTGACAGGTCTGGAAAGCAAGAAAGAGCTCACCTAGGAAAATGGCTAAAAGGGAAGCTGATTTTCAAAATTGGTCTGAAACAAAGAGGGTTTAGGGGTAGGATGGGAAATGTGGAGACAATCCAGAGCATGAAATGAACTTTGTTGTAATTTGGATCTTAGACTGGCAGAATCTTTGTTATGCGTTACTCATCAACGCAGAAAAACGTTTAATCCCATGTATTCTTTTCACAGTTTCACTGTTAAAGGGATAAGCTTTGTTGATTTCTCATGCTTTGGGAGTTTATGAATATTCAGCCTGCTAAAGTAATAGCTTCCAAATTCTGTTATGGAGTTCCTTTATCTTTATATATAGACCTGAATGCTTCCACTTTGTGATTCGTATGACAAGTGGGATGGTGAGCTTTCTAATTAAATTTTATTACATGCAGCTAAGATACCTGCTTATGTTTATCCTTTTCTTAGCAACCCAAGAAAGGAAACGCCTCATGAATCCCTAAGACTTATCAGCTTAGGTGTTATTGGCGCTTTGGTGAAGGTACTTTTTATAAACTAAAGATTTTGTTTTTTCTGTGGACATGATTGTTTGAATTTCTTCTTGCCAGTTTTCTTTTTTTCTTTTTGGTCACAACATCACAGAGATAAACAGACTAGTAATGTCTTGAGCCATTTAAGCCTTTAGAAGTAGTAAAAGTATCCCACAGCATAGGGGAAAGGAAAAAGTTGGTTTTACACAATTCTAACTTTGACTGAAAGGTAAGTTCAGATTTTGATCTTGCAATTTTAGATTGAAGCTCTTTTTCTTCTACAGGTTGATGACGTACGAATTGTACGATTTCTTCTTGAATCTCAAGTACTTCCCTGTTGTCTACGTTCCATGGAAGTGGGCAATGGATTGTCACAAACAGTTTGTGTCTTAACTCTTATTTTATGAATTCTACATTACTGCATTAATTTTGTCTTGGATTTTTGTTCCATAATTATGCAAGTTCCCAAAGACTTTACCTGAATGCCAACACTATGACTTTGGTTTCAAGAAATAAGTACACCTTACCATAAGCTCCAAAAAGTCTTTTAGTTATGCAATAGACTAATAGGAGATTTTATGAAACTTACTCGAGATGATGCAAACTGTCAACAGTATTAGCTGTCGGAGTTTAAGTTGTATAAGTCTAATATGATCATTAGGTGGCTTACGATTGGTTACCCTAACACACTATCCATGGCGAATATCTGTAGTCTCTAGCTTGAGGGAAATGTTGTGAGATTGGTCTAATACTACTTAAACGCATCTGAATGCAGGTAGCTACATTTATAGTCTACAAGATTCTGAAAAACAATCAGGGTATGAACTATTGCTGTGCCATTGCCGAACGATTTTTTTCCATAGGACAAGCTTTAGGAAATATGATTGAGAAATTTTCTGAAAATCAATCCAAACAGTTGCTGAAACTCATCATCTGCTGTTACCTTAGTTTCTCGGAAAGTCCAAGGTTAGCCCTGCAAAATATGCTGCCATTAATATTTTCAGCACTATATATGTATTACATTTAAATTTCATATGCAGGGCACGTGAATGTTTAAGGATGTCCTTTCCTGTGATTTTGACCGATTCAAGGTTCATTAACATCCTCCGTGTAAGTTCTAATACTTGTTTGATTTTCATTATTTGCAGTATAGGCTTATACTTGTGCGCTAGAATATATATATGCGGGCATTACGCAGCCACACGCGATCTTACACTAACTACAATCAAATTGTTGGACTGTACGGAAGCCTTTTGTTTTGTGTTAGAATATGTATAGGGAAATACTTTTTAAGCCTTTGAGCTGCAGCTACAAAAGCTGTATAGGACACCTAGCTAGTACGATCTTATTACCCTATCAAATAGCTGTTCTTATTCAAGTATTTCGAGAAAAATATTTTAGTTAGACAATTATCGAATCTAAGGTATGCGTGCTCATCACTTCTTCTGTGGTTACAAGAGCTGCATGCCATGTTTTTGAGTCTGGAAATATTGTGAATTCCCCTGCCATTGATAACATGTGTACAGCACTTTTCACGTTTATGCAATATGGATTACAAGTTTCCTCATCTAGAGCCACGTTGTTGAGTAGTAAGCGCAGGTTCCATTTGTATTGTGGTTGACTAGAGTTTTAAATCCTTGTGATATGATCCTATCTAGGACGATGAAGAAGCTATGCAGTCCCTACAAAAGTTCTTTCAAAATGTCACTCAAGGAGTCAGGAAGAAGCAATGCAGTTTTTACCGAGGAAATCCAGCAGAATTCAGGCAATTGTTCATAAAGTAGACTCGGGTCAGCTGGGAAGGAAATCTATCCTTAAATGTATTCGTAATGCTAAACTCCTACTTCACCACATCAAAAGAAGTTGTTCTCTCCTTTACTTACGTCTCGTCATGCAATCCTAGCTACCAGAGTTGATGTTTATCCAAGGATAAGGATAGGCTCAAATTATGTTGCACACTTTTTAACTGAAAACGTTATTAGTTGATGAGAAGTTGGTAACTGTAACTTTTCGGACATTTTATTGATGCAGTGATGTTTGTTTTTCTGTTATTAGGTCCATGTAACTTTTTTAGTATCATTTTGCAACATCTTGAGATAACAAGTCTATTTCAAGTTTAAGAGAACTAAAAAACCCTACTATGTCGAATTGAAGAGAGCCAAATATACAAAACTAAGTTGTTAAGAGTGTTTCTTTTATGGATTTATAAATCATTTCATTCATTCATTCTTTGTTAACATAAGATTTGGCATATGTGAGATATTAACATCTTTTTTCTTTGAACCTGTAATATTCTTACTAAGGTTCAATCCTTAGCTGTTTTTGCATTAGGCCTTTTTTTTTTAATCTATTATCCCCTTGTAGTCTCCTATGCTGAATCTTTTAACTGTTGATTTTCATAAGCTTTTTCTCACTATTCTTTGTCGGTTTCCACTACGATTTTGGACTCCATTAAGCTCCCATCTATACTCAATCTTTTAAGTTTTATCCTATCAGCAGTAAATAGATTCTTACATACCTAATTTAAGTCAAAACAATTGTGTTTTCATATATTAATTGCAATATTTTTTAGCATGATTATAAAGCATTTAATTTATATGATATTTGGTACCTAATTTACTTTATATTTTCTTTACAAGTTTTTTTTTTGGCTCTCCAATATTGAAAAATGAATGAATTCATGCAGGTCTAAGTTAAGTTGGAATGATCTCAGGATGAATTTATAGGAATAACTTAGGACATGGCATCAATAGTGGGAACAAGAAGGACCTACTTTTTGAAGAGGGAGACCAACATGGGGTTATGTTTTGAACAAAAGGACTAATGGGGAGTTGTTTTATGAACAACGGGACTAAAATACGGTTGTGTTCAACTTGTATTCTATCACTACAAGAAATGGAACCTTTCTGCGACATTTTTAAAACGTCGCAGAAGGCAATATAACGTCGCAGAAGACCTTCTCCGACATTTACTAAAACGTCACAAAAAACGTCGCAGATAGTGGGGTAGGTAATAGGTATCTGCGACGTTTAGTGAAAAACATTGTGAAAGGCAACGATATTCAGCAACGTTTCTTAAAATGTCAGGAAAGGTAAGGATATTTGGCGACGTTTTGCGAGAACGTCACGAATTGATTGTTTATAACGACATTTGAAAGATGTTGCAGAAAAGTGATATTCCGCGATGTTTGGTTCGTCAGACGTCGCGGATTGCAATACATTTATTAAATTTAATTTAACCGAAATTAATTTATTTATAATAATTTTTAAAAATTTATTTAATAATGATTCAATATAAATTATAAATTTTTTCTTTGTTTTCATTTATCCGAATATAGGAATAATTTAATAATTAATCAATTTTAATGATTAATTTAAAATTT
>JAOQMS010000009.1:4556087-4574138 GCA_027563885.1 Erythroxylum longipes | reverse complement strand
TAAGCAATTTTATGCTTGTGATCGTCACATTTAAATTTTATACTTTTTCCATAACAATAATACACCCAATTATTTTTTTATACTTTTTAGGTTAAATCATATTGGAGAATATGGAATCATCCTCTACACGTGGCAAGTCTGATCTAACATAGTATTATTTTTCTTCTTCTCAAGCATCTGATGGGAATATCCAATATTATTGTATGTTTTGCGGTAGAATATTTAAAGAGGGAGGCATTTTTAGAATGAAAGAACATCTTGCTGGTGTTAAGAGTAATATTGCTTCTTGCAAAAAAGTACCACTTAATGTACGTGATATGATTGGAAAATATTTGCAGCAAAAAATAAAAAAGAAAAAGGAAAATAAATAGGCTCATGATATATCTTTTAGAGATAATGAAATGCCACAAGTATTAGATAAAGGAAAAAAAAGCTACCATTGATATAGATTCTTATCTTTCTCCAAAAACTACTCCTAGTTCTCAAACTAGTCTAAAAAGTTTTATGGTTAATAAGGATGTTGTTTGCGATGTAAAAGAGCATGGGCTAGATGGTTCTATCATTCATTTATTCCTTTAAATGATTTAAATTCACCATATTTTCAAGAAGCAATTGATGCTACAACAGCAATAGGTCCAAGATTTAAGGTTCCATCTTCTTTTGAGTTGCTTGTGCCTTTGCTTCAAGATTTAAAAAAGAAATGTCAGTTAATTGTGGATACATATAAATCTAGTTGGGAATCAATAGGATGCAATAATATGGCAGATGAGTGGACTGATCAAAAAGAAAGAACCTTGATTAATTTCTTGTTTTATTTTAATATTGGAGCAACTTTTATCAAGTCTATTGGTGCTTCTGACATGGTAAAAAGTTCTAAAGCTTTATCTGAATTATTCTCTAAAATTGTCGAATGGATTCGACCAAAGAATGTTATGCATTTTGTTACAGATAATGCAGTTAATTATGTATTAGTTAGGTAGTTATTACAATCAAAGTATGGGCATATTTATTGGTCTCTATGCATTGTTCATTGTATAAATCTTATTTTAAAAGATATTGGTAGTATGGACCATAATTCTAGTCTTGCTTCACATGCATATAAGATCATAATTTTTCTGTATAATCATGTCACAATTTTGTCTTAGTTAAGAAAGCAAGAAGATTGCGTTGAGATTGTTCATCTCGCTGCTACCAAGTTTCCAACTACATTTATTACTTTGAAAAGTGTTTATAAATATAAGCAACTACTTTAAAAATTAGTGATAAGTAAACACTTTTCAAGTCATAAATTATTAAAGAGTGAAAAAGGAAAAGAAGTTTGTACTATTATTTTAGATAATAAATTTTGGGATGCTTGCTTGAGCATTATGAAGATTGTGGCTCCGCTTATATGGTTATTGAGGGTTGTTGACTCAGAAGAGAAGCCATCTTTGGAGTATATATATGATGATATGTATAGAGCTCACAAAATAATCATAAATCTTTTTAAAGGGAAGGACAAATTGTACAATCCTTATATAAATATTATTGATCGACGATGGGATAAGTATCTTACTTAAAGGATCCACTTAGTAGCTTATTTTCTCAATCCTTATTTCTTATATAGTGGAGAGGCACGTACAATTAATATTATGGGCGGTTTGTTTGATGTGATTGAATGAAAAGGTATTTTCTCTATTGAAGAGCAATCGCAAGCGATAAATGAAATTAAATTATATCGGGAAGGTTTAGAGAGTTTTGCTAGATCATCAACAAAGAGAGAACTTATGATGAAAAAAATGCAGCTACGTAAGTTTTATACTTTTAATTCATTATTTACCTATTAATAATATATATTTTATCATAACTATTAATTTAAAATATAGATGAGTGGTGGAGATTATTCAATGACAGTGCTCCAATATTGAGAAAACTCGCTATTTGGTTATTCAGTCAAACAACTTTTGCATTAGGTTGTGTACGTAATTGGAGTGTTTTTTTTAACATATTCATATAAAGAAACGAAATCGTTTGGAACATCAAAGACTTAATGACCTTGTTTACATTACTTATAATATAAGATTGAAGAACAGATATTTTATAGTTTTTTTTATTTCAATAATTTTATTTTTATTATTGAATTTATAATTTATCTATTATGTATCCAGAGCACCTAGTAAGAAGATAACATATGAACCAGTTGATATTGAATGTATTGAAAGTACTAATTTTTGTATCAAAGAAAAAGAACCATCACCTGACCTTGATTATAATGAAACTGAAAACATGATTTATGAAGAAAATGCATTTGTCACAATGAATGAATTAAGAACATCTACTGATGATCAGTTTATATCTTATTTGGATCATATTTAAGTTAAAATTATATTGTATTACAAGTTTACAATTGAGAATAATTTCATACATTACTAATTTGTAATTTGTTTTAATGTAGTCGAAGAAGTTGATGCAAATATTTTGAATGAAAGCATATAGCGTTGGAGAATTTGGAGCTTTTGACGATGATAAGACACAACTTCCTTTAGAAATAATATTTTTATTTTTATTTTTATTTTTATTGTTATTTTAAGTTTTTATTAGACCCTATTTATTTATTATTAGTTCATTATATAATAATAGGCATTGGTGTATTTTTTATTTCAATAAAATATTTTATTTTTACTTATTCTTATAAGTTTTACTTCTTATTTATTATATACTAGTTTTTTAGTGGTTCACTACCGGTTGAACCTCTAAACCTTAAACCTTTCCTATGACTGGTTCGATGTCCAGTCCGATTTTTAAAACATTGGTATTTAGAGATTGTACGAAGAAAAAAGGACTGTTTTTGTGACTAGAACCTATGACCTTCTAGTCACAAAGGAGTAACTTTACTAGTTGTTACAAGTTCCCTATATTTTAAAATTTAAACCTAGACATCAATTGTACCTCAAAATTGGAATAAAGTCAAAAAAATGCAAACATTGCATAGGAAATTAAACTATTTTCTTAAAAATTCAAAACTAATTAAATGCTAATTAGTTGATTAGAACAAAAATTTTAATGAAAGATTTTTAAACTAAATCAATTTAAATGCATGTGTAAAAATTAATGAAAGGTGAACTTAACAATTCAAAATACTTATTTATTTCTTTTTTGTTAATTTATTTTTTAAAAGATTTTGAATAAAAGTAAAAAACTTAAATATAATAAAAATATTAAAAGATAAAATTAAGTTTCAACAATTACTCCCCCTTATACATCTTATTCTACGGAAGTATATAACTATGAAGATTCGTACCTCATAAACATTTTTATGTGCTCAGGTGCATGAAATTAATGTTATCCATTAGAAAAAAGAGCAAGCATAAGGATAAACATATACGAATGCAGATAATTAAATAATAGGAATCAACAAATAGTTGATAGGATAAAAAGAGTTAAAACTCGTAAAAATATAAACAATAAACACCATATAAAGTTTAGTAGGTTAATAGAGAAAATGAGTAAATGTCTTAAACATTAGACGTCATCTAGTAAGTTAACGAAGTAGGAAAAATAAATGTAATAAAATAAAAGATTGAAACTAGGGAGTTTCTAATTAGTAAATAAAGTAGAAAAAGAAAGTGCATGAAAATAAATTGTCAATAATGGATGACCTCCAATAGGTTAATGAAGTAGGAAAAGTATTTCTTACTAGCATCAAATTTTACTAATTTTGATAAATTTTTTCATTTATGTTAGGTAAAATTAATACACCATAAGGGAAAAAATTTTATAATATAATGACCCTCAAAATTAGGAGCCTATTTTCATCTACAATCTTCAAATGGTGGAAGGATTTTCTTCAAAATTATATATCTTAGTATGAATATTATCTCTTCTTTCCATATTCCCAGGTAATCCATTTTTTTAAAAAAGTGAAAAAGCATTACAAAAACAAAGTATAGGTTAATTATGTAATTACAAGGAAAGGAATATAAAACTCATGATATTCTAGATCAACATTAGAGAAATAGCCAATTACAAACTCATTCCAAACTCCATCTTCTTCTGAAAGAGGCAATAGTCCTTCTTATGACATAGACTTGTAGTATTTCCTAATCCAGCAACAACCCCTATAAGCAATTTCATTACTACCCCTTTTCAAGTTCTTGAATGACATGTTATTTCTTTCCCTCCAAATGGATTAAACAGAACAAGTTATACAAAGACTGAAATCTTACTGCTCTCCCCTTCTATTAGATTATATCTTGCCACTCCTCATAAGGGCAATACAACTCCATCATAAGCTACATCCTGCTCCAAATTACTTTAAATTATACACATTGAAAAAAAAAGATGATATGCAAAGCTGATCATTAACATCATAAATCATGTCTTTAGTCTATAATCTATGTCTTACAACTAACCAAGTGACAAAAGACTATTTAAGGATCAACGACCCTTTCCACACAATATTAAACAATTCAATTCTAGGCTGTTGTTATCTAATAGAAGTAAAACATGATTGATTAGTAAATTTCCTACCACTATTTGGAAACCAAGGTAGGCTATCACATCTTGAAGAATTGGGAGAGTAATCAGGGAGGTAGGATCTAATCATCTCATAACCCTAAAGCTTATAGCCTAACTATCCCGCTGAATTATATCCTTAACCCAATCTTGGATAGGAATTCTTACAATCTTAATTGAGATGTCCTCCTTTAAGATTAGAGGGCTATAAGTAGCACAATTGTCAAACCAAAACTAGGAAGTTTTCCCTTCACCTATATGAAATTTGATAAGGGGTAAACATTCTTTCTCTTCCTCAACATTTGAATAAAATACAAAGAGAGCTCTCTCTTTTCCCCAATCCGCCAAAAACTAAAAGACTTGAGATAGAATTCATTTGTCCATTTGGACCATAAGGACTCCATATTAGTAAACAATCTCCAAATTATTTTAGCTACAAGTATATTTTGATTAAACTGCATAGAAATGAATCCCAAAACACAAAGCTGATCCCATTTTATTTTTTCATTTCGGGTTAACAACACTCATAGTCTATAAGAAATTCTTAATGCATTTTTCTAGCGCCTTATTTATCTTTTAGGAAGGAATAAGTGTGAACTCCAATGTGTACGAAGGCTACTCAGAACTAAAGAGATAAGAAGTCCCCCTATATAAGGAAAAGACTTATTCTAGTAAGCATTGATTATATTTTTATGCCTTTTAAAAAGTGGAAGACTATCTTAGTACCTTGGCTTTTTGGATGAGATGGGAACATCAAGATATTTGAAAGGGAGAGGTTAAACATTCAATCATCTCAACACCTATAATCTGGCTATATATTTAACATCAAAAGAGAAGTATAGCATGTTTTTGTGTTGGTTAACTCTTAGCCTTAAAATCCTCCGAAATAAATGAAGAGAATTATATAAGACTAAAACTGAATAAGAATTAGCTCCAAATCAAGTCATTTGTAAAGCTTAAGTGAGTAAGGTTTGATGGTTTGCATTTGTGATGGAACTTGAAGTTGGGATTGTTCAAGGTATTCTTCATAATGATCTTTGAGAGAATTTCAAAGCAATAAGAAAAAGGTAAGGGATAGAGGATCCCTCTACGTAACTCCATTAGTGCCCTTGAATTGATTGGTGGGAGATTCATTAATGAGAATGTTGAAAGGGGAGATAGAAATGTAAGCATAAATCCAAGAAATAAATTTGGACAAGAATACAAACCCTTCAAGATAGCACAATATGAAATTCCAGTTGATAGTATCCAAATTTATTTCTTGGATAGCACAATTTGAAATTCCAATTAATAGTATCAAAGGCTTTTGAAAACTCCACTTTAATTGCACAAATCTTGATGGATTTATTAGTGTAATAATCACTCATCAACTCCTAAATAAGCAAAATGTTGTTAGAAATAGATCTACTAAGTATGAATGCACTTTAAGAATGATGAATGGAACTCTTCAAACTCCCTTTTAGCCTCATAGTTGGAAGTTTGGATGGCAGCTAATACACTATATTGTAGCAAGAGATGGGCTGAAAATCCTTCAGGTTTTTAGCATTAGGGAGTTTAAGAATGAAACATATATAAGTAGAATTAAGCTCCCTTAACAATCTGCTAGAGGATAGGTATTCTTATATCAACTGCATAAATTTTAAAAAAGACATTAAAACCCTTGAGTCCTAAGCTTTTTTAGGACAAAGTAAACAAGAAATTCTTGATTTCCATATAGGTAGTTGGCCTTTGGAAGTCCTCCAACAGTTCAGCATTGAGGGGGCTAGAGTGACCTAAAAGTTCATTTAAAATTTGGGGATTGATTATAGCTAAATTCCTAGAACCAAGAAGTTCCTTATAAATTCAAACATCATTCTTTAAATAGCAGTTTCATCTTTGATTAGCGAATTATCATCAATAAGCAGAAAATGAATTTTATTAGTGTTCCTTCTAGCTAGAATGGAGTTATGAAAGAACTTAGTGTTAGTGCCCCCCTCCTTTAACCAGCTTAGCCATGCCTTATGCAATGGTAAGGAAATATGGTCATGAAGGTCCCTAAAGTACCCCCTCAAGTGCTCTAAGCTCTCTCTGTTTCAATTCCAAATTACCAAGATCCATATAAAGAAAATCTTGTAAGTTCTTAAGCTTCATCTTTGCATTCTATAGTCCTTAAGTAGAAGAAGAACCACTAACCTTGAGAAAATTCTTCAGCCTAGCTCTTAACATTCTCAACTTCCTCATTAACTGATAAGACATATAACTGAGAATCCAGACTCCCTAGACATCTCTTACAATATCCATGCCTCATGAGCTAGGAAATTAAAGAATCTAAAAGAAGCATCTTTAGAGCCAAGATTATTGGGAACAATCACTTCTATGAAAGAATGATTTGAATAGAGAGGATAATCAAAGTGTCCAAAGGAATTACGTCATCT
Organism: Erythroxylum longipes; assembly: GCA_027563885.1. Classification (NCBI taxonomy): domain Eukaryota; kingdom Viridiplantae; phylum Streptophyta; class Magnoliopsida; order Malpighiales; family Erythroxylaceae; genus Erythroxylum; species Erythroxylum longipes. Next base: position 4,567,230 of record JAOQMS010000009.1, on the reverse strand, counting down.
ACCTGTCCAAGCTTGATTGAAAAACATCTTATCAAGCTCTCTTCTAGTGAAGCTCCTACTCAGCTTCTTGTTAGTTCAAGTAAAGTGATAACCAATATATCTTAAATCAAATATTTCTAGCAAACCTAATAATGGACTCCAACTTTGCCTTTGGCCTTACGCTTTACTTTCCAACTCTACCTATGGCCGTATGCTTTACTCTATCTTCGTGAGCTTCCACAGTATGAAAAATATAGTTAAATTCACTTGTCATAATCCACGACTTAACCATTATGATTTAATAATAACAAGATCCTCCCATAATTTTGTCCTTTAGAAAGCAAAGTTAAAAGCATACATGATTATCAATTCAAAGGAAACTAGGGAATCTAATCTTTTATATTCTAATTGAATTAACCGATCAGAGCAATTAAGTGTTGTAACATATACTATGTCTTTATCATACGTAAAAACAATTATGCCATTATAGTGATGCACCAAAAAATTCATAGATTCTTGAAATTTATAAGCTTTAATTCTAGTATCTAGTAATCCCAAGATAGAAGGTTTTTATCCAAAATTATGTTTTTTTTGCTTGTCTCTTGAGAGGTTCATTCACCCCTCTAATATTCCAAAAAATCATGATTGACTTGGCTTAAAGAACTCACCAGCCGCCTCTAGCCTTTTTCTTCTTTATGTTAGATTTTCTATTTGAAGTTATAATGGATTCTCCCATGACTTCTCCATTTGGGTATGAGTTTCTAGAATTGCTACTCCTCCTCTTCCAGAATTTTCTCTCCAAGATTAGTTTTCTGGACCTTCATTATTTATGTTGGTTCAAAGGTTTTAATGGTTTCAACATTAGGACTGGCTTTAGAAAGAGTATCTAAGTTTTGAATAATAGTGTCCATTCCCTTTTCTCCATTAATTCCCCAATTCCCATAAGTTCTTGGTAGTCTCATGTTTTAAATAATTTGTCTGTTTCTTTCCAAAATTTATTGCTAAACTGTGGTTTCAAATTGTAGGAAAGTTTGATTTTAGTTTTAACAAGTTCACCTGCTTCATTAAGCTTCATTACTGAAAGGACATCAGATAATTAATCACTTATCTTAAACTCAACACATATTTTAGCAAAACAAATCCTTTTTAACATTGTAGTAGGAGAATCAAAAGCTAACGATTTGCATACTGAACTAACAAGGAAGCTTAAACCATACAATGTCCAATAGTATAGATAAGGTATTCCCCCTGTTGCGGCTTGTACGTTTGTTTGGTATGAATAAAGGATATATCATAGCTTGTCAAGCTAGCCTCTACAAGTGACCATAATTTTTTTAAATTATTGTTTAATTTTTTATTCATTATTTCAACTGCTTCAATCATTCGGGGGCAATATAAGGATGAATTCAAGTTCTGAATATTGAATTGCTCACTAAGTTTCTTAAGGATAAAGCGCTCTAGTTCTTTAAATGTTCTGTTGTTGTCCTAATAATGTGCAATTTCTCCTCATAAGCTCTAAGTCAATTTTTAGGAACCAACTTTCCTTCGAAGAAGTTAGTGATTTAATTGCCCTAGTGGGCCCTAGGGAGATTGAGTTGAGTTTGGGCTTCGGCTTTGTTTAAAAATTTGGGCTTTGAGTTGAGTTTGGGCTTGGGCTTCACAGTTTGACCTAACTCAAAGTTTGAATTTTTCACACAACTACTTTCATATAGTTTATACTACATCTAATGACTACTGATTAAATGATCCATGATTAAATAGGTCATAAATAGTATTAAAAGATAGCAATCTCTATACAAGATAACTTTGGTGACCTCAAGTCAAATGATTACTTATAGAATCATCACAATGAGAATTCTATAGACATACAAGTTATGTTTCAAATGGATTTTTCATATCTGGTATGTTCAGTAAACTTATTTTCCAAGCATCTACACATTTATTTAAGTATCTCCATACTTTAACCTATAAGATCGACTATATCATTCATAAAGAAAAACATAACGTGTGTTATTCTTTTTGCGTTTTATTAATGTCTAATCCTAATATAACAATGACTAAAAACAATTTTTGAGATAAAATATAAATGCAATATCATTATCATAATTACAATATCATTATAGTTTCATTTGAAATGTATAACTATCCTACGAAACTTTACGATACAAATCTAAACATATACAAAGTAAAGAATACTTTAAACATCGTCACTAAATTACAATCAAGGTGATAGTTGTAATACATAAAGGAACAATTGAAGTTGCAGAAAGGGCCCCGGAGGCAGCAGAACGGAAAGCCTCAGACAGTGAATGGTCCGGCGATGATGATATGAGCAGAAGAAAGAGTTTCCTAATGGAAACAAATAAAAAGTCATCCAATAAAAAATGAAGTATTTTTCTTAATTGTTATTAATTATTAAAAAAATAGTATAATTTAATTTTAAACAGTTGAATTGCGGTGGTTGTAGTTAAAAATTGGGCATTGGAGTAAAAGTAAGATCGCTCCAACTAAAGAAACATGCAAGCAGTAGCAACAGCAGCTTCCAGAGCGTTTACCAAAAGCCCTCGTTTTCCCACATCAACTCACTTCTCCCTTGTACGAACACTCTCTCCTTCTCGCATTCAAGCTCGAGCAATGAGCGACTCTACTCCTTTCAACAAAATTCAAATCCAAAGGGACGATACTGTCAGTAGTCTTCTTTTACTTTACGCTTTTTTTTTCCTTTCTTTTTTGGGTAGGCAGTAGGCTTGGTGGGTGGAGGTATGTCCTCTCTTGGCTTTTGTTCTTGGATGCTTTTAATCTCAAGTCGAACCAAATTGACGATTTTATCAACTGGGTATCGACAAAAAATCGAAAAACAATCTTTTGTATCATTTTCTCATAATTGGATTATAGTGAAATTCTCTCTTATCTGTGTGCGTTGTTATCTCTTCTCTTTATTTGAATTTTCAGACATTTGATGCCTACGTTGTTGGAAAAGATAATGCTCCGGGGATAGTTGTGCTTCAAGAGTGGTGGGGTGTGGATTTTGAGATCAAGAACCATGCTGTTAAAATCTCTCAGATGGATCCTGGGTTTAAGGCGCTTATCCCTGAGTAAGTTTGTGAATCCATTTAATCCAGTAAAATTTTGAATTTAGTAACTTTGTCAAGTTCATGGCGTTTCTTTTGTTGGTTGTCTAACTTGTTTTATTCTCCTATTACCCAGTCTGTACCGAGGAAAGGTTGGTTTGGATGTTGCTGAAGCGCAACATTTGATGGATGGTCTTGACTGGCAAGGCGCTGTCAAGGATATCCAGGCTTCAGTTAACTGGCTCAAGGCAAATGGTTCAAACAAGGTGTGATGCTACTGCTGTCCACATGTTCTTGAAATTCAAGACGGTGGATCTGGATATAACTTGCACTGTATTTTACTATGTAGTTTCTTGGAAAATTTCTTGGTTTTGGTTTAGGTTGAGTTGCTTTTGATTTCTTCCCTCTTTCTGCAAATGTAGTGCAAAGCTGATCTCTCATTCTTGTTTGCAATCATTATTCAAATTCTCTAGTATTCAAATGGTAAACAATCATAGTGAAAAGTAACATAATGCGGAGATATGTATTCTTGCAGAGTTTGGTCACTGAGGTGAACATTTCAGTTAGAAATATGTTATTTGTATTATTTTTGTCATACTTGGCTTCTATTGTTGAATGCATGATAAGTGCATAAACTGCTAGTTGTGGTTTTCATTACCTGAACTTGTGTTTGATTCATATGTTCTCTTCTAATTGATCCTAAGGTGTCTGTCCAAAGATTAATCAGCTAGTCAATTAATTTTTCTTTCAATTCAATAGGTTGGAGTAACTGGATTTTGCATGGGTGGTGCTCTCTCCATTGCAAGTTCTGTTTTGGTTCCTGAAGTTGATGCTGTTGTTGCATTCTATGGGGTTCCTTCATCTCAGCTTGCAGATCCTATCCAAGCTAAGGCCCCTGTTCAGGCTCATTTTGGGGAGCTTGATAGTTTTGTTGGCTTTTCAGATGTTACGGTATCCCATTTATTCTAGAATTATTAGAGTTTCATGAATACCAATTAATTTTTGTTTACTTTAAATATCTTCTGATATATGTTGTATAGCAACATTGCATATGGCCCCTGTCCAGCTTCTTCCTTCAGCACCCAGTTACCCCCATTGTCATGCACCACTTTTGTTAATATCTTATGTTATGATCTTCTCTAAACTTCTTAAGGTTAATTAAGTCCTAGATTGTTAAGGTGCACTAGTTGATCGTATCTTTGATATGTGAAAGAGACTGTGAATGAGAATGGAGAAAATATTTTTGGGGGAATACGACAGTGATCTATTGAAAGCCTGCATCCTCACTGACCACTATTAAGTGCATCTTTTAGCCTTGCTTTATTTGCTTTTTGCTTTTAGTGATATTTGATGGTAGTTGAGAATGTAAGATGTGATTTACTTATCTGAGTTCATGAACTAGTAAAAATTTACTTCAGAATCTTATTAGCTACTAATGAAATCATACATTCGAATGAACCCCTTTGAAACCTGATAGTGCTGTTTTCAAGAATATGGATTGTTGCTACATTAACTAGATTGATCTTGTGTTCTAGAGCCTTATTAACCACACTATAAATTTTTACTTGCATTTGGATCTGTCTACATCACCATTGAAAGCAAATATTATTTGGAAGTATTTGCACTAAGTTAGCTGATCAGTTGCTCCTATCTAGTACTCCACGTTAGATGATTTATTGTGATTATTTTAAGCTTAGGATGCAAGTCTACGTCACTTCAGCTTTAACTTTCTTCATAGTGTGAAATGAAATTATCAAGTGTAGCATTTCAGCATGATCTATATCTAAACATAATAGTGGCTAGACAATGCCAGATCAGTTGCTTGTATGAGTATATATATTTCCAATTCAGTTATGTAATCTTCAAATTGAAGCTATGCATTCTAAAATTTTTCCAAGTTATTTCAGCTGTAGATTAAATTGTGGAAATGAAAAAGAAAAATGATGATGAGTGAAGCTCGTAAGATATGATATTAATAGAGTCTAAAGTAAAACTATAGGAGAGAGAATGATTCGCTATCATTTATTTCACTTACATACAGCAAATTCATAGACTGCTAGATGTATACATGTGTTTATATCCACAATCTATTTCAAACATCAAATGATGAGGCAGCTGCTGCACAGAAACAACGATGAAAAAGACAATATATGGTGAACCAAGTACAGCTGGCCATTTCCTATATTATCACTTTATGGATATTAATTGGCTGATTTTTGATGCGTGAAGAGATTGTTAGATGTTAGACGTACATTGGTGGCCTTGGTGAATTTGGTTAGGTAACTACCTGAACTAAAAAGAGTTGTTTTTGTTGAAGGCTGCCAAGGCTTTGGAGAAAAAGCTGAAAGAATCAGGAGTTCCCTATGAGGTGCACATTTATCCAGGAAATGGACATGCTTTCATGAACAGATCTCCAGAAGGTGTGCAGAGGAGGAAGGGCATGGGACTAGCGGACGAGGATCAAGCTGCTGTTGAATTGGCATGGTCACGATTTAGTTCTTGGATGACCACTTACTTATCTGCATAAAGGAGTGAATATCTTAGTATGTCCTTCTCGGCTTTGGATACATGTTTACTATCTTAAACAATAACATTACCTGGAGCACGTTATGAAGCATGATCAGTTGTAATTTCAGGTATTGACCTTTGTGTTTCTTATCACGAGTTACTTCAGATAAGTGATATTGTTGTTTGGTTTGCAACCTGAGTTTCCTGCCATCATACCCCCATCCAATAATGCAATTAGATTGTAGATTAGAAATTGTCTTATTTATCATTTTAGCTTTTATGTCGCTTATGTTGGTCATAATGATGGGAGTTAGTTTCAATGTCCGATCTTCAAACTTCTGGTTTTGCCCGTTGCTTGACCGAATTCGTTTCAACAAATTAACGGAGTCACGCGCAATTGTAACGTGAGAACTGAGAAATGAATAGGAACCCTCTTGAGCTCTGGTAAAGCTTAAATAAGAAGTGTATGTTTATGACAGCAATTCCTTTCTTATTTGATATGTGGTACGTAATATTATTTGGGATATGTTCTCTTGTAGTTTCACTTTTTTTTACCAAATCTTTTTGCAAGTTAAAAATCTCTTCATAAATCCTTGTAGTTATTTAAAGTTTCTCTACAATGCCTTTTGATAAGTTTGTGTCAACTAATATGTCAGAGAATACATGTGGGTAACTTTCTTCACGTGAATAACCATGTTATGGGGGCTTATTAAAAGTTACTAGAGCATAGGGATGATGGTGAGTGCATGGTGTATATATGCGTATGAATGTAATACCTAAAATTTTTCCAATGATAATCTCAGTTATTAAAGTAAGCAAAGTATGCAACATATCATTGGTAAGTAATATAATGGTAATTAAGAGTAGAATCTTGTTAAGAAGCAATATTAATTTTAAAACTTAAATCTATTAAGCGACTTAATGATAATTAATTAGAAGAATCTTTTTATAAATTTTGAATAATAAAATAGGTAATAAAAATAAAATCTAGACAATAGTCAAAGAAATTGATAGATAACATAAAGTCAACAAGCTTAGCTTGAAATGACCCGACTTGAGGTTGGTACTTAAAGTCAACAAGCTTAGCTCGAATCGACTTGACTTGGAGCAAAATTTTGACTTTATTTAAAAACTTTGGGCTTTGAGTTGATTTTAGGCTTGGGCTTTACAATTTGACCTAACTCAAAGTTGGAATTTTTCACGTGAGGTATGTGCAAAAAAATGTAATTTTGTGCATTAATGAATATAAAATTAAAAACTTAGTATTTCTTTGTCTAACTCCCAACCTTCACCTTCGCTTCTCCCTTCTTTCTACCTTCTTTTGTGTATGTAAACAAAATAATTTTGTTTTGTATATTAATGAATAAAAATAATAAAGTTCATAGGGACTTTAAAACTCAATAATACTAAGGCATCGAAGGAGGAAAATACTATCCGCAAGTTTAGATTGAAAGATATGAACTATAGCCTCAACTACACTCATTGCAGGGCCTAAGTCAGGCTATACTCAGCAAAGCACGTATAGAATATAATGCCTATTAAGATCTCTTTAAACTAGGACTTGCAAGACACTAAATCGAGGAAGTACTAGCCATCAATGTCTACTATGTAAACTTATCATCCCATAAAATCTAAAGAGTTTGGATTTTAGTTCCCTATTATAGATATGAGAATAAGCTCTTAGTACACTCTTTTTATACAAGGAGGGACAGTACTTGTGAGTGGGGTTGTAAGATGGGTTTTGCAACTATAATAGATTGTGGTTACTTCAACAAAAGAAGTGAAATATGTAGTAGCTAAACAAGATATTAAAGAAGCAACAAGGCTGAAATTGGTGTTCAAATAACTCATACATAAACAACATATTGTTTCAATATTTTATGATTGTTATAATGCCTTACATCTAGTAACGAATCGAACATGTTATTCAAAAACCAAAAATATAAAAGTAAAATTTCACTTCTTCCATGTGAAAATGAAGAAAGGAACTTTGGATATGCAAAAATTCCACATAAAAGAAAATATAATATATTTTATAATAAAAGTCATTAACAGTATCAATTTTGTTGATATCAATCCTTTTATAGCCTAATAGAATATGAGCAACATGAAAATTATAAAGTGGTACGAAGAGTAATTGGTTCACAATCAAATCTTCAAGTGATAAATTTTTATAAAAACATAGATACTGCTCATAATATTTAGATATTATTTAAAACAATTTAGATAAAATATCTAGATAAAGATTAAAAAAATTTATAGTACAAAAGTAAATATTAGAATGTGTATTAATTATAAAATTGAAATATGTGAAAATAATTAGCTTAATTCACTGATAAATACCTATCATCTTCTTGTCTCATGTATTAAAAAGCAAATTTAAGCATTAAAGGGTAGGATTTTTTTCAAAAAGTTAAAAAGCAATTAAATCAATCTTTGAAGGGAAGTTCAAAGAGTTAAGACAATGTTATACAACTTGTAAGCAACAGTTAACCATAAACTAGAAAATGAAAAAGCTCTTTTGGTAAAACATAATCAAAAGCTCACTTGAAGAAGCTATTAGCAACACACTATAGGCTACACCATTAATGAAGTATAAAATTTCCCTAGCCATTTGTATTTATGCCTTTTGTCTCTTTAAGAGCTAATTTCCCATTACTAAAGTCTAAAAGTTAACCAAATTTCCAATCTAAGGTTGTATAAGCCATCTTACTAACAAGGAATTACTATAACCTCTATGTGTTTAAGAGTAAAATTTGTGATGATTCCACTCTTATAGGCTTAATTTTATAAATTAATATTTTCAACTTATAATTAATGGGTAAGTATTTTGTGTGATATGCCTTCTAATCTTAATTAAAATGTGATTTTAAAGATCCACCTAATTGTTTCAAGAGTTTTTCTACACTAACTTATTATGAATTGAAATATTAGGAACTTATAACTTGTACATTTGTTCTTTTAATTGGGTGATGTGTGATCATAACATCTTACTTATTCATTAATATTATTAACACAATTTTTAGGAATTAAATATATCATTATTTGAAACAATATTTTTGATAGAATAATATGAATAAAGAGAAAATTATTTGTAAAACGATATGATTTATCAACAAATTAAGACAAAACATCTATCACTAGCAAGTGAGTAAAATCACAATTCATTTTAAAATGGAAATTAAAACACATCATAATAGGCTTTTTATTGGAGAATTTTAGAATAACAAAAGGATATGATTCTATAGAGATTAATATGGATAAGTTGACGAAATTTGTTAATGTTTGTGTTTAGAAACATGTACAACATTGCTGATGAAAATATGATTGAAAATTGATATGATATAAATTAATAGTAATACTTGGTGTTTATGAATATATGGTGTAGGATTTCTTTGATATAAATTTGTAATGATAGTTTATACGTGACAATTGATTGTGTGATGTGCTGTCATTAGATGAAGTCAATAGGATATAATAATAAGGTAAGAATTTTGGTTTTAGATATCCAAAAGAATCACGTTTGGTTGAGATTTTTTTATGTGAAATAGAAAGAGACTAGTATGGCAATAGAAATAACCAAGCAAAAGAGCAAGACAATATGTTTCTTGTGACAATAAAAAGGAAAATCAATTGGATAACATTTCAGTCATTATAATTTTCTAACATCCGTTGTTCCCTTAGGTTTGTCTACATTTTTAGGAAAGGGAACAACTTGTGCTAATTAACTCAAATTTATTTTTTAAGACCAACTTCATGCATTCACAATTTACAATAGGCTTTTTTGATTCAATACCTAACTATGTTGTTCACAAAAATGTTGAATCAGTGATGAAATATTAGTAAATCATTGAGTTGCTCATGTTAATCTAAATTGTTATGTTTATTATTTTAATAATCATTATATTAACTGTGAATATATTATTCTTGATGATAGTAAGTAGGGAGACTTTCATCTATATACCATAAGTGAATCCATACCTGCAAGCATTGTTCATCTTTCATCTATTTTATCTATAGCTAATCTTTCTTCAAATGTCAAAACAACTTTATAGACTAGAGAACCTAGTTAAAATTACTCATCTTCATGAGGAAAGTCATATCCATAATACTTTTCTTCCCTTATTTAGTCCATACAATAAATATTCTTGTAATCGTTCTTGGACCCCAAGCATTCATACTATTCTCACTACCAATCATCCTAAAGTAAAAGAGATCATTCAAAGTTCTTTTCTAGAATGATGTGGTTTAAAAGAAACCTTTGAAAAGCAATGTGTGAAATTAGAAATCCCCAAAGAATTCATCTCTCTTTAGAGAGACCATAATCATACTCATCTCAATGTTGGTGCTAATAGACTTGTTCTCACTCTCCATAGAAGAAATAGGATTTTAGATACTTCTCGAATATCTCTTCTTGACACTGCCTACACAATGTACCAAAATGCTTTTATTGGTAACTTTTTAACTACTCTTAACAATGGAAGTGTCATCCTTACAATTACTTTGGATTTAAATATCATAATTGATGATCCCACCTTATCTAAAAGATTACAACTCCAAGTCAAAATTATTGGTGCTGAGCAAAACCTTACAACAATTATGGTCTTCTTGCATTATTAAATGATCATGTTGTAGGTCTCAATTTTCCTAATTCAACTTCTAAACAGATCGAGACCATGGTCAAACTACTATCATCCAAATTCCAAAATAGTTGGCATCAATGGAGCTAGAAAAGTCGATGCATACATAATAGATCACCAATTACCAAAAGGTATTTCATGCTCCTCATGGGCATTCCAACTATATAACTACTCCACCAAGTCTTAGGACATAAGAAATGGATTTGTTACATCCATCTATACTAGGCTAAATGAAGACTAGCCTAGATCATCTGACACATTTGGACCAATTTTAATGTTAGAACTAGTTTTGTCACATAAAGAAGGGAAAAGTGGAACTCCAATCCATTATGTAAAATACGGTGGTCAACCTATATACATTAGCCATCATCGAGGACACTTTATATGGGACGTTGACCTATCCATTTTTTATCGAAATTGTGAGATATGTCCTACCCTAAACTAAAGAAATAGATAGCAAAAACAAAGCCTATGTTCACAAAAGGCATGAAAAATTTCAACAGAAACAAAGACAATAACGTTATAGAGAAATTCATAATTGTTAGCCTTCACAACAATTTCATCTTAAGCATGATGATCATGATCAAAGTTCTATACCATAGGTTGGGCTTAAAATCTCACAATCCAAACTGAGAATCTTTATGAGCTACTCAAAACTATTGGAAAGGAACATTTTTCCTTCAAGATCCAATCTCCAATAAGCCTTAAATCCATTATTGTCGTACCCCATTTCCGAAGCCCGACGATCGCAGATATCAAAGACGTAAACGTATTATCCTATAAGGTTGTTTCCATAGGATCTCTCTAGCTCAAAACCAATTCCAGCAGCGGAATCACAAATTGACTTCTTTAGAACAATTGAAGATCCATGTCTCCAGTTCCTTATGAAATGATTAGCATAACTTTTGATAAAGACGTTGGATTTAGACCATTCAAGTACGGTTT
>JAOQMS010000009.1:4542321-4555987 GCA_027563885.1 Erythroxylum longipes | reverse complement strand
CCTACAAAATTAATGACTCAATTCTAAAAATAAATAATTAAATCCAATAATAATTCTATCATGACCTTATAATTCATTCTAAGGCAAAAATTCAAATTCCTTGCTTATTCCATAACTATCATGCTTAATTCGACAAAAATATTTTGGGGGCCAACAATTATTCCTTCTATTCCTATTGCTACTATAGAACCTATCCCATGCATGATGATTCAACCTTATGAGGAACAAAAGATACATTGATACTCAATATTTTGTACCTAGTTTCACCACCCAAAGAAGGACTTTAAAGAATGGAGACAAACATGCGGATAATATAAAAACTGACGATTTATGGAGCAGATCCTACAACATTTCTAGTTATCCAACCTATTTATTCAAGTCCAACTTATCCTGAAGTAGCTAATTATGAAAAGGTATTTAAAATGAATTATCCTCTAATCAGACAACATGTCCATTCTACTGGTAAGCCAAAATCCATAAAACATAAAAAGTCCAAGGTTGAAAAGAAAATTGATACATCACCTTCATACGCTAAGCCTATCGATCCATGGATAAAACCTTACAGATCAAAACTCCACCTTCTTCACCACCAAAAACTTAACATGTTCCATCCAAATAAATTTCTTCAATAAGAGTTCATTAAAACTCTTGAACCAGTGCTTATCTCAAATGAATTTGAAAGTTAATCATCTATATTTGAAGGATATCCTAGATAATTATGGCTATGCCATATACTTTTTAAACAACTGAGTTTGAACCTAATATAAGTGAAGCTAAATCCACAATAACTGAACCATTCAGACCTTCAGTACCACTGATACAAATACCTCCAACCAAACTTACTTTAGGACCCTGGTTTACTTTTGATGATGGTTAATCTAAAAATGGAAAGATTGTCTACATGATGGTGCTTGGATTCATTTATAGATGACTTAACTAGATACTCCTTTAAGAAATATCATGTCTAAGTTTACTTTTCGTTTCATTGGTACTTTAATAGAATGCTGGCAAAGTTTAGATGACTATAAGAGGCTCCAATATATTCAAGTAACATTTGTTGGTATTCCTATGAGAGTTACCTATAAAGAATTCATTGGTGAATTTTGGATCATTGACAACAAACTCAAAAATAATATTTTGAAATGAAATGTTGCTCTCTAGATATATGAGATCTTCATAAGAATTTTCAATGTATGATAGAAAGATACTATTTTCTTAATGGTTTTAATGATGTCAATCTTTGTTATACATTCATAGCATCTCTTCCAGATGAACTTCAACCAAAACTTTAAAGGACCATTGCAATTTTATGCAGAGATACGAGATAAATATATTTTGATGATATTTATCAACTTGCATTAGCATCTCTTAATAAAATCTATGATCAACAAGCATTTTTCAAGAATATGATTAAAGGTGTTCCCCTTTTGAAAAAGGCTTGCTATAAGCCTTATCTTAAGATCAAGTAAGGAGAAAAAAGAATGTGAGCATCTTACCAGAAAGAAATATCATCAGAAGAAGTTCTCTATAAACAATCTTAGAAATCTCAAATCTCTAATGAAGTCTTTCAAAAGACATTCAGAAGAAGTAAAAGAAGTAGATCTGTTTGATTCTTTAAGAAGAGAACCCCTCATTCTAGATAAGAAGACTGATGCTTTATTTATGACAATAAAGGACATTTTGCTTGACAATATCCTAATAAGACAAAAAGGGATTTGAAGCTATTGGATTCCATTGAGGCTATCATACCTATTAATGAAAATAACAATATTGAGGACTTTATTGGAGAACAATCCAGTGAAGATAAGTAATCAAATTTTAGAGAGATCAATTTTTTTTAGCATTGTCTTAAGAACCATACACAATTCTCACACCCCGTTCCTTTTTAGAAGAAACCACAATTCTTCATTCATTTACCTTTCAAAAAAATGAATATATCAATCTAACCAAAGCAACTCATCCTCGAATGAATCCTGATGATTTGAAGTTAGCACAAGAGGAGTATACTATCTTGCTTCAACAAGGAATAGTTGAGCCCACAAAACCAGATTGGGCTTATTAAGCTTTCTATGTAAACAAAAGAGCTGAAAAAAGAAGAGGAAAAAAATATTGGTTATTGACTACAAACCTCTCAATGCATTCATTCAAGATGATAAGTTGACCCATAAGAAAGGCTCGAAACAACTTTTTGCATCCTTAATGCTCAATATCAATGGACTATCATGACATTTGGACTTAAAGCCGATCCATCACTATTTTAAAAGGTCATGACAAACATCTATGGATCCATTCTTCCTAGTTCCTTAATTTATATTGATGAGATTTTATTATATTCTAAGATCCATAATGATCATAAGGTACTAATCCAATCTTTTTTGTATCTCACAACAATATGGAATCATATTCTCAGCTAAGAAAGTATTGGAATAACCTAAATATAATTTTTAGGAATGAACTTTCACAATGGATTTTATCAGCCCGAACCACATATGGCCAGTGAGTTGGTACATTTTCCTAATGAAAAACTTAACAAAACCAAAATTTAACTATTTCTTAGAATTGTTAATTACATTAGGGATTTTATTCCAGACATGGATAACTATACCAATTCCTTATTATGATTGCTGAGAAAGAATCCATCACCATGGAGTCAAGAGCAGACTAAAGTTGTTAAGTACTTAAAGCAAGTGAGTCAACATCCATACCCTTTAAAGATTCCTAAAAAAAGACAATGCATCCTTTAGAAAAATGCTAGTGACCAGTCTCAGGGTGCCATCTTGATTGAAAAGATTGATGGAAAATGACATTATTGGGGCTATGCTAGTGTCCAGTTGAAGGAATAAAAAAACCATTACCATACCATCCACAACGAGATTTTGACGATGAAAAAGGACATTGAAAAGTTTCATTTCTACCTCATACCATATCAATTTGTGGTGGAAATGGATAATAAGTCCTTTCTAAAGATTCCTGAGCCCAACAAGAAAATATTGCCTGAAAATCATTTACTTCGTCAGAAAGATTGGTTTTCTCTCTACAAATTCACAATCTTCCATATCAAAGGTCATCACAACGTATTTGTTAATTTCTTTCTAGACACAAAAGCCTATTCAACTTCTCACTCATATCCTGAAGAAAACAATTCCCCTCTTCATTCTCCTAATTATGGTTTTCCCTCTTTATGCCATAATTAAGAAATATTTTCCTCTAATAACCCAAAACCCTCCTCAAACTCTTAATGAAATTATTTTCCAAGTCTTTTTTGTTACCTTCATCTTGCTCCTATCACCTTAAACATTTCTCCTTACCCACATCACTTTGAAATATTGACACCATATTAGACTCTGTACCATATCTTTTACTGAAACATTTCTCCTTACCCACATCTTTTACTGAACCCATTATATGGCATCTTTGGGCTTTATCTACCCTCTATACTTGTCCTATTGCTTTATCTCCTTTGCATGTTTACCAGCATTTATCTAATCTTTCTAATGTCAGTTCTCTGTTGTGGACATTCTTGGAATTGTTCTAGCCATTGCCCAACTGATGTATCTAATTAGTTCAGATACTCAACAGATACCAATTATGAAGTATTCCCCTAGTTGAACAAAAAGCTCATTCTATCTTCATCATCCACTGTCTTTATAGCATAATTGAAAATCGTTATATTTACACCATTAATCATTTTTAGATCTGGGGGACCTCCATTGTCTAACCATAAAACTAAAAAGATATAATGCATGATCTTTATTAGTATTTAGATTACTTTAATCATCATTCACTATAACAAAACTAGCTTTTAGCCACTTTTTTTCGATGGTTTGAAAATCATAGCTAAAAGTCTACTTTTGTGACAATTCCAAAATTCATCATCAAAAGTGAAGGTTTGTGCCACGTTTTTTGTTATTGTCATAAAACTAAGGTAATTAGCAATGATTTATGTGAATCATCGACAATTATGTGACTTTTTGTGACGATTTAGAATTTTTTTTTGCAAAATATTAAGCCTTTGGTGACGATCCTCATAGTTGTCACAAAAAATTTAACTTTTGGCAACAAAATTTTAAAATTGTAACCAAAAGTTGATATCAATGATTTTATATCTTATGTATTTCTTAGGGGATTTTTGATGAATTTTTTGCGATAGTATTCTTAAAAATAACAATATTAAAAACATAATTTTTTAATGGTAAGTGTGCTTAATAATCCTAAGTTTAATTACAATTGACATTTATATGATTTTTCTTATTTTCTTCATTTGCCTTCTTTATAAATTTGTTTAAATAGCTAATGCATTCAAAACCATTTCAATTTGTTTAAATATATAGATTTATACACAAATGATTCTTTAATGATGCTTATTGCACATAGTACTACACCTCCGATCATAAAATATTTCATGAAAATGGAATAGAATATCTAAAAATTGTAAAATGTTTTCGATGTTTTAAAGATATTGTTGAAAAACAAACGATAGGTAACTTATATTTTGAAAAATAAATATTATTTGGATATAAAAAGATAAACATACCTAAAATTTTAATATTAATAAGATAAAAATATAATTAATTTAAATTAACTACTATTCTTAATCATTAATATTTATTAAAATAATAATAATACATATAAATATTGAAATATGGTAAGCAATATAATATAATGATATATGGTAAGTAGTACAAGATTTTAATTAGAAGTTTAACAATTCTTACACATACATATTAAATAAATAAGGTTTTATGCTTATTTCATCCAAAAGGAAAAGAAATAATGATTTAGGTAGAAGAGGTAAAGCAGTTCCCTATGTCTTCCTAAGAAGGGCCCTTGCACGTTTGAAGGCATCAATTGAAACAATCAAAGATCTTCCCTCATGTGTTGGGTTATTAACACACTCTTCTAACAATTTTTTGGGTTTAACTAAACTAGCAAAAGATACAGTAAATGAATCCCCAGATGTAGTATAGGTCACTGAATTAGATGAACTACTTGTACGATGCATTTCATTTAAGAAACAATTATGTTGGTACATTGGCAATGCCTCCATTTTCACTTATGTTCTTTTGAATATTTGAGGAAGCCTTCCACAACATATCATATATATGATCAAATGCTCATCTGATAGCTTCTTAATAGAAAATGAGATATAGATAATTAAGGAAGAGAGGCAATTCAAATGATACTAAGAACCTTGAAGAAGAATATAGGCCATTGAAGGTAAGCAGTGATTAAACTTTGATGAGGAGGTTAGTTGTTTATCAATTTGTTCTTCATAAGGGAGAATTTTGCCGCATTCCTCTCAGTAGAACTCATTTCTACCATCATAAACTAGTCGCCACGTCAACATTCTATGATGAATTAGCGTTAAGAGTTTTTTTAATGAAAAGTCAAATTAGCATAAAATTTAATTTGTTTAATTAATCCCATAAATTCTTATGGTAGAATGAATTGATCCAAAATTGAATGGAACTTTACCATACAAATCCTAGCAATAAAAGAAAAGATCATTACTTTTTATCGACATTAAAACAAACCTCATTCCTTTTTATGGACGTTAAAACGAACCTTCTCCTCAGCAACTTCTTGTTTATTATGATAAAAAACAACATAGATCAATTCCAATGTTAAATTTGAACCGATTCTCTTCTTGAAGATACACTTAATCCGATCGATGAATACTCAAGAAAAGCTTTTGTATGTTGAACATGTAATACAAGAGCTTAAGTTACATACATAATAACAAACTTGTGGAAAGGATAAGAGAAGAAGAAGCAAACCTAGAGAAAGTTAAGAGAGAGAGAGAGAGAGGGGAGGAAGACAAGAGAAGAGAATTGGCTTATAAATGTTAAAAATAGAATGAAGTACATAACATCCCTTCTGGAAGTTAAATCATCAAATAGTTGGCAAACTTTCCTCAAAGAAGTATTAAATGCGGGAGAAAAACTTCAACCCATATACAACCAACATAAAAACACAATTGACCATTTCCCAAACACAAATACAAATACAAACAAAAACAAAAATCTATACAGCATAAGAAGAACACACCCACATAAAATTAAAAATGTAGTAGGAAAATAGGGCATAATAAAAGGAGGGTTCTTGAAAATAGAAAAGAAGAATATTACTAAAAAAAGGGCATAATAAAAGGAGGGTTCTTGAAAAAAAGAAAAGAAGAATAGTACTAACACAGGACACGATGCTTTTTCGATGGCGACAACCGCAAAAGACAAAGATCACAGAGAAGATGACGCTTCTTTGGAAACACAATGGCTAACTCAAAAATCAAGAGAGCTTCATTTTTGTGTTAATAACCTAGTAGAAAATGACATCGTTTTTTGTTAAGCAAAACAACATCGTTTTCAATTAATTCGGAAGAAATATACTATTAGGTGACGATTCAGATAATCATCTCCTAATGGTGGCTTATTACCATTTGACTTTACCTTTAGCGCCGAAATTATATAAAATATATAAATTTTTAATAACAACACCAAATTTATATATAACAAATATAGAATTATGATTAAATAGACTAATATATTACATAAGTAAGATATGAGAAAATTTATCTATTATCTAATGCATTTATAAATCATTAAACTATTTACAATTATTACTATACATTCATATAACATTATATTAATTACCATCTGTAATTATATTTATTTCAATATAATTAAAAATAATTAAAATATAGTAAAAATGTAAATGAATATTACATGTTAATATCATATTCTTAAAAATAAAATTTAATATTATGGTCAATGATTGTAAGTGTAACAAATAAATCAAGTGGGTTTTGGCGTCATGGCAGGAAAGCTACCATGTCCACTTGGTTTTGAGTCTAAGAAGACTTTTGAAGTTGGAGAAAGCTTCACTACTCAAAAGACCAAAGACGAGCCCAAACTTCCCAACTTTTCCAAGAAATTAAGAAATATGGCCTCTAGTTTGGACTGATGCAGAAATAGCCTATTTCATTAAAGAAATGGAAAAAAATTGGATAATGATATATCTGTGTTTAATGATGACAGTAGACCTTGATCCTTATTTCACACCATGTTAAGAGATTCTATCTTATCTTTTAGGAATATTATTGGGACCTAGTGCTTTCCAATAATTTTTACTTTTACTATACACTTTTATACTTTACTTTCCATTGTTATACTATGTAAGGCTATTATTTAAAAGTTGTTTGTTTTGTTCTTCCTTGCTTGGCCTATAAAAGCAAAGTTTCTCTTCCTTTATAATCACACCTTATTCGCGCAGTCAATAATATGAAGTGTATTTTCTATTTTATGGCTTTCTTCTAAGTTTTCTCTCATCTAAAAGCTTGATTCATGAATAATGTAGATCTAGTCATATAGAAAGACAGGTATACTCTACACTTACCTCTTTTTGAGAATTCTATGCATGAGAAAGTCTTAGACTATAGATCTTGTTTGAGGTCTAAATTATTCAAGACAAGATTAGTCAGTTTACATTCCTAAAAGGCAGGCTTTGAGAGTTGAAGCCCGTGAAAAGAAAAAGGGCTTATGTCTCAACTAGCATAACTAGAATCTCAGCTATAGTCAATCCTAGTAGGAGACACTGAGAAGTGCTTAAAAGAAGAATTAAAGGACAAATTGGTCTATTTGACTATCTCTTGAAAACATATGTGGCTAATATAAACTTATTTTTATGATTTTTTTTACTAACTAATAAGTTAGAAATACCTAGAAACAAGCATTGACATTTTGATTTCCATTAACATATAATTTCATATTAAGTTGCAAGTTCCATAAACCTAATCAATATCCTCAATATTAAGCTTTAGGTAATTTATAAAAGAGTTAATTGACATGAGACTCAGATGGAGTATTATTAGTATATTATACTGCAAAAACATATTGCAATTGGTATCATGTTTATTGGGAAATCGAAGCAGAATATAATCTTATATATAGCGGAATAAATACAAATTTTCTACAATATGTTTAGCATGTAAAATATAATAAAATATAAATCATAATTTGTACCTTATAGTGAAGCTTAATTCGTTTCTTATTATTTCCCTTGAAATGTTTTAGAAATCGACTTATCTTAAATACCATAGCTGCATATGCATTAGACATCTAATGGTAACTCTATAATTGTTGTAGAGAGGATTAGGTAAAAAGTGTTAGCTCCTTTAAAGCCTACATCTATTTATAATAAGATTTAGACTTTTAGAAATTTAATTGAAATAAAATTTTATTTTTAATTATTCTTTAATGAAAATTAAAATTAATTATAATTAAATACCAATTGGACTTAAAATAAGATTCAATATCTCATATTGATTTTTATTTATTACATATCTCATATTTAAACATAAAGTTTATCAGATTTTACAATCAAGTCTAACTTTTTTAAAATTCCTTTTCTCTTTTCAACCCTTTTTTATGTATGACCTATTAAGTTCTTAAATATGTTGACAATGGATATAAATTCTAACCTTAAAGGTATGTTTAGCTGAGGGTTTATTAATGAAATGAAATAGAATGTAATATTATTTCATCGTTTGAGAGAAGGGATTAAAATAGAATGAAATGTGATGGAATAGGAGGGTTTCATATTACATCTCGTTCCATTCTAAACAGTAAAAAAAAAAACCTTCGATTTTGAGGTTTAGGATAGAATGTAAAATGATAAACAAGTTTACATTTTATTATATTATAAACCCTTCAACCAAACAACATTTCACTATATTACGTTATGAATCCTTCCATCCCTCCCAAACAATAATTTTCTAATATTACATTCATTTACGTTCCATTCCATTATAAACCATTTCATTCTATTATATTCCATTAAAAACTTTACTTCCAACCAAACATAGTCTAAATCATATTTAAGATTAAATACATTAAACTTTTTTAATTCATCTTTAATTATTTATAGAAATAATTTATATCTGTATATTAAAATTAGTATGCATTTCGACCACCCAAATCATGGTATTACTAAAAGAGTGGTTTAGAGAGAGAGTTTTATAAGATACGAGATATCTTTAAATAATTATATTATTAAACTTCTACCAACGGATTAGCTTTAAGACATAAATCAACATCTTTATAATTTTAACACCATCACATAAATCATCCAATGAAATACTAATTACATCACTCGTCGTGAATGAGAAAATTCATTATTTCTATATTTTTAAATAAGATCTTAGCTTTTCAATAAATGGATCTTGTGAGTTGTGAGTCACGCATTAATGTTTACCTTTATAGAATTTGATTACATAAGTTCACGCTTTTTCTTCTTGGGACGGCGAGTTCATTGAAGAATTACTCCTTTTCTTTTTTTTCTTTTGAGAAAGTGGAAGTTCGCACCGTAAGTCAGAAAACGGCAACCGCAATATAAGGCAACTTAAGGCATAAGAGGATATTATTATAAGAACGGAGACAGGAAATGAAACAATATACATAATGGGCACAGGAACTAACAAATCTATGAAAGGTAGGGAATCAACAGAAGGTCTCCGGACTGTTTTAAGAGGGAGTGGAGAACATGAAGGCAAGGGATTCGGTCTACAAGAGCTGACGGGGTCAATCAACCCCGCTGGAGATGGTTCCAACCGATTACTCTTACGTGTTCAAAGTCAAAGTGCTTTAAGTCATAGATCAAAGTGGGACCCATAAAGCCCTGATTGGCACTCTATTGTGATCATCCATCGCAAATAAAGTGTTGACTAAAAGCAATACTTGAGTCTGTCTGTCAGTTTTCCTCTTTTGCCCTTTTCTTTATTTTGACATTTATTTTCATTACACTATCTAACCACTTTCCATTGCTTTTGGGCCCACTTTTTGCTTTTTTTCAACCCACATGGACTCCGTTTCCGATTCTGATCTGTCCGTCTGATTAGTTCACCTCATATCGTCAGCTTCTGATCCAATCCTATGTTGAAAACGTTGCTTTCTGGTTTCTTCTCATCCGGTCGTTCATTGCTGTCCAACATTCAACGAAGAAAGTGAAGCAAACTTGCTTGTAATCAATATGGTATTGACTCACATCATTACTAATTCTAAGGATGATCTATACGTACAATCTTACGGTGGGTTGGAAAGTGTATCTCCCATTTCAAAATCTCAAGATAAAACATATTATATAGTTCATTTCATTTTGTGGGGTGTATTTTGTTAGTATAGGGTGATGTATTAAACAAAGTTTGACAGTTTCACTAATTTTAAGTTTAGACCAAAAGTGACCAAGATGTAGAATGGAAGGAAAAGAGAAGTGAAGTTTGACAAGTAATAAAAGAGGAAATCCAAAATTTTTCTTACAGAGCAAATCTCATCATCGAAGCATATCTTTCACATCTTCCATATCCCTTCACTTTCTCACCAAAATCCAAATCTAAATCTGAACTCGAAATTTAACACAAGAACCACACACTACTTTACACCTTGGTCTTCTTCTAAAGTCTTAACCCCCTATTTTATTGCCGAGT
Organism: Erythroxylum longipes; assembly: GCA_027563885.1. Lineage (NCBI taxonomy): Eukaryota > Viridiplantae > Streptophyta > Magnoliopsida > Malpighiales > Erythroxylaceae > Erythroxylum > Erythroxylum longipes. The sequence continues at coordinate 4,545,510 of JAOQMS010000009.1, read as the reverse complement.
CCATTGCACCGTTTAGAGACTTGACACACCTTCCCTCTCTTCTGTCTTTCTCCCTCTAAATTTTTACTCTTGATTTATGGCCAAGGGAAGAAGTGGACTTTCCATTGATTCAGATCTAATCTTCAGTACTGGTAGTGATGGGTTTTTAGTTCTACTCAAACCAACTGTCTTAATTCTTTCCCTCAAGAACCAGAAACCAAGTGTAACAACAAGAACCTATTTAATTCTACTACAACAACCACTTGCACTGCTGCTATGATGGATTCTACTCCTACTAGCTCTTCTCCTCCTACCACAACCATCCAATTCCCAGTCAACCTTCACTCTTCTCACGACCATGATCATTCTCCTCTTCATCCTCTTTCCTCTGATGATAACAAACAGGCGGTCATCCGTGAGACCATGGACTTCTTCGCTGACAATAAAATGCACGTTGATGTAGTTAAGCCCACCAAGGACCAAACCGATGATCTGGAGGACGAAAATAGTCGTGGTTTGGAGTTAATCGTTAACGTAAGTCTTCAACCACTAATTTGCCATTTAGTTAATGTTTAGGTTCTGCAATTCTTCAATTTCTTTCGTCGTTTTTAATCGTATTGATTTCTTTTTAGTTCTGTCTATAGACTGGCTTGAATCTTCTTACTACAAATACTAGCACTGACCAATCTGTGGTGGAAGATGGGATGTCTTCAAACATGGAAGATAAAAGAGCTAAGAGTGAGGTACTCCTCAGAAAAAGATGGAATTCATGAATCCATCGATTTCCATTTGATGTTGATAGACGTTACTTAGCTACTTGCTATTTTGGGCAGCTGGCAGTTCTACGAGCCGAGTTAGAAAGGATAAAGATGGAGAATTTACGATTACGAGACATGGCAAATCAGGTTACTAGCAACTACAACACGTTACAGATGCACTTAGTGACGCTTATGCAGGGCCAAAGGACTTCTGAAACTAATGAAGAACATGGCCAAGAGAAAAAACATAGTGGAAATGGAGTAGTACCTAGACAAATCGTGGATCTTGGTCTAGCTGCCGCTGGTGCTAATGCTGACGAGCTTTCCCTTTCTTCGTCTGTAAGAAGAAGCTGCGACCGGTCAAGATCCCCCGGAAATAATGCAGGGAACGGGAAAAATAAGAAAGAACTGATGGTACTTGATGAAGATAGGAAGGGGTTGGATAGAGGAATCGATCAGAGAGAGGACAGCCCAGATCAAGGATCACAAAGTTGGGGGCCTAGTAAGATTACAAGATTCAATTCCTCCAAATGCATTGATCAAACAGAAGCTACCATAAGGAAAGCACGTGTATCTATTAGGGCTCGATCAGAGGCTCCTTTGGTACCGTGAATTGTGTATTAAAGAAGTTTATATACCTTTGGTTGTTTTTGCACATTTTATGAATTTGAGGAATTTTTTATAGATCACTGATGGATGTCAATGGCGAAAGTATGGACAGAAGATGGCAAAGGGTAATCCATGTCCTCGAGCTTATTATCGGTGTACCATGGCTGCTGGTTGTCCAGTTCGTAAACAGGTAATTTTTCTTTTGATTTATCGTATTCTGTTTGAAGTTAAACTACTTGTTTTCAGTCAAGACCAAAAAAGTTGTCAACTGCTTTATCCGCTTTTAGTTGTTCGTCAGTTCATATCCAGTTGAAATTTTTCAAAAGGAAAAGACACCATGCGGCTTTTAATGACTATTAATGTTAGATAAAGAATTAGAAGATTTCTAGGATTTCTATTTTAGTGCTGCTATTGATCTATCCTGTGGGATACCCACGTTTGTAAAGCTGTTTTAAAGCCCATCTTTGAGAAAATTGAATATGTCTAATAAAATTTTGATTAATCGACTATTGCATAACTCTTCAGATTCCTGGGTTTGAAGTGACATGTGAAACCTTTTTAACAGGTACAAAGATGTGCAGAAGACCGAACAATCCTCATAACAACATACGAAGGTAATCACAACCATCCTTTGCCACCGGCCGCCGTGGCAATGGCATCAACCACTTCATCGGCCGCAAGAATGTTGTTGTCAGGCTCAATGTCTAGTGCTGATGGACTAATGAACTCAAATTTCCTCACCAGGACTCTGCTCCCATGCTCCTCTAGCGTGGCCACCATTTCAGCTTCAGCTCCATTTCCTACAGTCACACTAGACCTAACACAGAATCCGAGTCCTTTACAAGTCCCTAGGCAATCAACACAATTCCAGGTCCCATTTCCAACCTTTGCTGATGCCCCAGCAGCAGCATTGTTACCTCAGATTTTTGAACAGGCACTTTATAATCAATCAAAATTCTCTGGTCTACAAATATCTCAAGACATGGAATCTAACCAACTAGGTCAGCCATCACAGCTAGCAGCAATGCAGCTGACTTCGTTGGCAGATAGTGTAAGCGCCGCAACAGCTGCCATTACGGCGGATCCTAATTTCACTGCAGCTCTAGCGACGGCGATTACGTCAATAATAGGTGGTTCCCAACCCAAAAACACTAGTGGTACGGCCAACGTTACAACTACCAGCAACAACAACGGAAAATTGACTTCAAGCAATAACAATAATAATGGAAGCAATACAATTCCCAATTCAAGTATTCCAGGGAAATAAATGATTGTGGATTTTCGTTTTTAACTTCTACTTGTCACTGTTTCAGCTGGCACCTTCTTTGGTTACTTTCTTGGAGGAGAAAAAACAAATATATACATGTTCATTACTTGATTCTTTTTCCTTTGGGATGATCTAGGGTATGAATTAATCGCTATTATTTGTTATTTCAATAAATTCTTTTCAATTTTATTCCAATATAAACAACTAAAACAGAATACGAGAGAAGAAGAATGGATAGAAAAGGGCTATTAGTTGGTCTACTTCAACACGGTCCCTGGATTTAGAAAGAGATGTTTTGCAATCATTTAAGGGCTGTCAACGGCTTTTCGTAAGATTGTGTGCGTGGAGCCAAACCCACAATGATTGGAAGAGATAAAGACGGAGAATTAGCCCCATTAAAAATTTTCCCTAGCTGGAGTAACTTGTAGCATGTAGGCAATCTTAAATCTGCTTGTAGATGTATAATGCTTTACATTTATTGTTATGGAGATTCATGCCTTGTTGGTATTTTTAAAGAACCAAAAACTAACAAAAATATAGAAGAATAGGAAAGATATGCAAGAGACAATTTATTAC
>JAOQMS010000009.1:4522066-4537149 GCA_027563885.1 Erythroxylum longipes | reverse complement strand
GGTTGTAGTGGACCGATTGACTAAGTCGGCCCATTTCTTACCAGTGAGAGAGAATAACTCACTAGATCAGTTAGCCCAGAGATATGTAAATGAGGTGGTTAGACTGCATGAGGTTCCAGTATCCATTGTATCAGACAGGGATCCTAGATTTACTTCGAGATTTTAGAAGAGTTTGCAGTCTGCTATAGATACTAAGTTGAACTTCAATACTGCATTTCATCCTCAAACATATGGGCAGAGTGAGAGGACAATAAAGATTGTTAAGGATATGCTTAAAGCTTATGTATTGGAGTTTCAAGGAGCTTGGGATCAATATATAGTACCGATAGAGTTTGCTTATAACAACCATTATCACAATAGTATCAGAATAGCACCATATGAGGCCTAAAGGCCCAGAATTGATACAAGAAACTGTAGACAAGGTGAAATTGATCCGAAGCCGAATTAAAGCGGCTTAGGATAGACAAAAGAGTTATGTGGATTAACATCGAAGGGATATGAAATACAGTGTAGGAGACAGAGTATTTCTGAGAGTGTCACCATGGAGAGGAGTTTTGAGATTCGGTAAAAAGGGCAAGTTGAGCCCTAGGTACATTGGTCCTTATAAGATCATTGAGAGGATAGGACCTTTGGTATATAATTTAGCTTTACCGAATGAGATGTCTCAATTACATAATGTGTTTCATATGAGTATGCTCCGAAGATACCGATCGGATCCAACACATGTGATACAGGCTCAAGAGATTGAGTTGCTAGTAACCTGAGTTATGTTGAGGAGCTGATTAAGATAGTGGGATCTCATATCAAGCAGTTGAGGAACCGAGTCACTCCATTGGTGAAGATCCTTTGGAGGAATCACTCAACTGAGGAAGCAACGTGGGAAACGGAGGAGCATATGAGGCGACAATACCCCCACCTATTCAAACAATCAGGTAAGAATTTTGAGTATGAAATTTCTTTTAAGGGGGGGAGAGTTGTAACATCCTGTTACCCATGTTGAGACTAGAATATATTATATAAGAGATTATTAAGAAATTAGAAAGTGCATTTTCATGCTGATGCATAATATGACATACACATATACGTGATTATTGAATTTTGCACATGAAAATAATTATATATGCATTCATTGACATTCCGGGTATAATTGTTATAAATGTGATTTTATTGAGAATTGAGGTTTATTTGTATTGAAAATTGATTTGGAGAGTATATTTGTTGATTTAAAATTTTTGGAGAATTTACGAAATTTTTTTGAAAATGTGGGGTATTATTGGAATTGATAAATGGAAATAGAAATAACAATCAGTGATATTGAAGATTTTTATAGATGACTTTAGAATTATTAAGAAAATGATATTGAAAATTTTAGAGACATTTAGAGTAATGTTGAGGCTAACTAGACTGGTTTCTTTAGAAAAACTAGTTAAAGCTTTAGAAGTTAGATAAGTGACAAGTGTCACTTGTCTAGTTCAAGTTTCACTATTCAATTACTTTGTAAATGACTAAGTCACATTCTTCTATCCTTGAAAGACTAAGTTACTTCTTGAATTAGCATCTTCTTCGTAGCTTTCTCCTTCAAGCTTTTTCTTCATTGAGTTTTGATTCACCAAAGTTTCTTTTTTCTTCACCAAACCTTCAAGTTTTGTTGTCTCTTTATTTTGCCTCAAGAAAAACCTAACCTAAACCACCTTCTTGATGGTGTAGGTGGGTGCATGAGAGTTAGGGTTTCTTGGAGTTTTTGAAGATTTTGGAGTTTTATCAAGTAAGTATCTTGTTAATCCTTTAGAGTTGTTGGATTATGAAACAAAAATGGTGATTTGCTGACATTTCATAATCATAAGAAAAATAGACATTTTTCATGTTCACCGTGAATATAGTATGGAAATGTGGATTTGTGGATATTTTTGTTTGTGTGTTTTGATGATCAAAATGTTATAAGGTAGCGTTAAAATGATTTTTGGAGTTGAAAGATCAATGGAAATGTGCATGAGAAGAGTGCAGAAATTCTTGCAAGTTGATTTTTATATATACTCTATTTTTTTCATTGTTGATGTACGTGAATAGTGTTAAGTGTTTTAAAAATGAATTTAGAATTAAGAGATAGGTGTATGGTGATGGTTGGAGATGAGAAAGATTGATTAAAATGAAAGTTTGGGGAAGAAATGAAGAGAATGCAGATAGTGTAATAATACAGAAAAATATATAGGAAAGTGCAGTAAAATGGTGACATGCATAAATGAGGATCGGATTTTATGATGTTTGTGTTTTAATATTAGGTTTTGATTTGTTTATGAGTATGTTGAGTTGAAATGGAGTTGATAATGAAGAGGAAATGAAGTAGAAAAGATAATCTTTGTACAAGTGGTGTTAGGTTAAAAATCTAGAAAATTGGAAGATGAGTGCTGGAAAATGTAGCAGTAACTTGTCCATTGATTATGCTTCTGTGTTTTAGCCATAACTTTTTTTGTAGTTATCCAAATGAGATAATTCTTAATTTGTAATAAACTAGAGACATATGGCTACATTTTTCATAAAGACATCGAATTCAAATTCTGTCATTAATAGTTTTAAAATTTGACTTGAAGTTGGTTCAAAAGATTAAAAAAAAAGAAGAAGTACAGAAGAGAAGAAGAATATGCAGTCGGAAGAAGGAAGAAGAAAGAAAAGCACGGTCGTGCTTCTGCATGATTGTGACTTTTCTATTGAGTTCGAAATTCACGATCGTGCAAGAGCACAATCGTGACTCCAAACTTCTGAAAAATGAGGGATTGTTTTAAACATCTTTTGATCTTTTGTTCATATCTTCTTCTCCCGACATCCAAATGACATGGGATTTGAACCAATAGATTCAAAACACGTTTTTCTACATCCCTAATAAAAATTATAACCAACTGAAATCATTTGGGAAAGATTTATTGAATCAAATTGAGGGAATGTGCTGGAATGTTATGAACTGGAGTATCTTTACTGAAAATGCTTTGGTATTTTGACAATATCTTGATCCATATTTATCAAAATGGAATGATTTTTATTTTTGAGTAAACTATAGATATATGGATACAATTTTTCTGAAGAAATTGAATTTTAATTCTGTCTCTAAGAATTTCAAAATCTAGCTTGAAATTGAGTTTTTACTGAGGCTGTAGCATTACCCGAGACAGAAATAATGTCTTGTTGATATTGAATAAACTATATTGATAGATGATGAATTAGAAAAAGATTTCTTCACAAAAGTTGTAATTTCTTCTCTTATCTTTAAATTGGTATCAAGTTTGTAATTTTTGGATAGTTTAGTTGAGAGATATGAGTTGTACAATTTGACAACATGATCATGTCCTAGCCAAAGTGTCAAATGTACTTAGTTTGTAGTATTTTGGGCATAACTCATAGATTATTGAACCAAATTGAATGATATTGATGTCATTAGAAACTTAAGAGATAGGATAACATTTTATAGAAGAAATCATTGCCTAATTACTTCATTTTCTTGGTCAAAAAGAACATGGAAATTTGACCGGAAAGTTGTTATAGGGAAAAAAATCTGAATTGACCAAGGAATTATGAATTTCAATTTTTATGGTTTTACTGAGGTATAAACCATAAGTATAAATGATACTTATGTGAATTTGGAAATATGAATGTTTGCATGATGATAATAATAAAGTGATACCTGGAATTGTCATGAACATGCATTGTGCATATTTCATATACATAAATGTGCATAAATGAATACTTTTAATTGTGCAAAATTGTGATATGTGTATATTGCTTGATATAGAGGAGCAATTGGAACGTCAGCATGCAGACGTTGCCGGAACCTTGAGGCAATAGCTTCGGAAGCAGTCACTGAGTAACCTAGACGGTCTCACTCAATTAATTGTTTGTGTTAGATTATGTTTGAATTATCTTATGAATGTGAAATTGATTGTGTTGATTCCAGACAATTGATTGTCGGATGAGTTCTATATTTGGGACTGTATTGGAAGTGCTACTTAAATGTGAATATGACTGACTATTTGTTCTCAAATTCAATGTTAAATGTCGAACTAAAAGTCCAATGACAAATGTGAATAAGAAAGAGTGTGAATGTGACTAAATGAGTGTAATCATTGAATTATGTATGATGCATTTCATTACGTGAATGCATGAAAGATAATGGCAGTTTTAACCAGAATCACCAGTAAAAGAGCTTAAATCTCAAAACATGATAAGATCCTTAGGCTCAATTGTGCATTTACCCGGTATCCACTAAGAGATATGGGACATTATTCGATATAGCTCGGTATCCACTAAGGGATATGAGCTAAAAAAAAAGAGGCACTCGGTCACAACAAAGTAAAAAATGAAACTGAATCATTTGCATTGCATTTACTATTGATATGTGTATTTTGTATGAATGAAATGTTCATTATAATTGTCCCGAATGTGATATGTGATGCTTTATGCAAAATGCAAAGATGTGAATTATATGTCTACATGTTTGATCTGTTGTATGAATTGAGTGAACTATCGATGATGGTTATCTCATCTGAGTTCGCAAACTCACCCAAAATTGCACGTTGACATTTCAGGACCGAGGGAGGATTTTAACTACAGAGAAACCATACAAAAAGCATAATTCTTGTACTTTTGTGAAGAAAATGGCTCACAGGTCGGTTAGCTGAGATTGGAAAATTATATAGATCTTTTTGTTTATTTCCTCTTTCATGTAGCTTATTTTGTATTAGGTTATGATGATGTATAGGTACGGTTATTCGAAAGCTACAATGTATTAAATTCGAATTTATAAAATGAAAAGAGGAAATTGGTTTTTAAAATTTGGTGACTTTCTTGCATAATAGTAATAAAAAGAATGACCAAGCACCCTCTCAATCATTTGGTCTATAAAAGGTAAAAGGAAATGATCTTTCTTGGTGGCCAAATTTAGCTTCCTATAGTCAATACACACTCGCCAACCCGTGATGGTCCTAGTAGAAATCTTTTCACCTTTTTCATTCTCTATCACTTTCATGCCACCCTTCTTCGACACACATTGTACTAGCCTCACCCATTCACTATCAGAAATAGGGTAAATAATCCCCGCATCCAAGAACTTCACTACTTCCTTCTTCACTATTTCTTGCATGTTTGGATTTAACCTTCTCTGTCTTTCCCTTACAGTTTTACATCCTTCTTCTAGGTTAATCCTATGGATCACTACATTGGGGTTAATCCCCTTAATATCATAAATTTGCCACTCCACGGCTCTCATCTTCAAATGGTCTCCACCACTTTCTCTTTTTTCTCGCAATCTAATTGGTTAGAGATAATGATAGGTAAAGTATGGTTCATACCTAAAAGGTGTATCTTAAATGGGTAGGTAAGGGTTTAAGCTCTAAAATGGGGGGCTTAACAATTGAAGGCAATGTAGGTGTATCTGTTCTCTCCACCTTCTCTAGATCAACTTCTTCACCTAATTCCTCTTCTTTCACACTTTCATCTCTGTGCACTTCATTAATTTTATTAACTTCCTCTTCAACCTCCTTCACACACTTATCTACAATATCAATTTTCATACACACATTTCCATCCATCAGTTTCTTCAAACATTTTGACATATTAAACTTAACCTGCTTATCACCAATTCTTAGCACAAGTTTCCCTTTATGTACATCAACTAATTTCCTATCAGTATTCATAAAGAGCCTACCCAAAATTAGTGGACAATTTCTATCAGCTTCAAAATCCAACACAACAAATTCAATAAGAAAAATAAAATTTTCCACTTTGACCAATACCTCTTCTACAACTCCAAATGGCCTCTTGATGGATTGATCTGCAAGTTGAATCAGCATGGATGTTGGCTTGATCTCTCCTAGTCCCAACTTCTTGAAAATAGACAAAGGCATCAAGTTAATATTTGCACCTAAATCACATAAACATTTAGAGAATTCAAAATCACCAACAACACATGGAATAGTAAAACTCCCTAGATCTTGTAGTTTTGAAGCCATTTGTCTTGATATGATTGAGCTACAATTTTCCATCAAAATTACTGTCTAATTGTCCTCCCAAGTGCGTTGGTGTGTAAGTATATCCTTAAGAAATTTTGCGTACTTGGGCATGCACTCCAAAGCTTCCACTAATGACAAGTTAATCTACAGCTTCTTCAGTTTCTCCAAAAACTTAGAAAACTGAGTGTCCACCTGATGCTATTTCACCCTTTGTGGATACGGAAGTTTAGGCTTTTTGGGTGGTAGTGGTATATAGGGCCTTCTTCATTCTCTACTTCTATCTCCTTTTCTTTTTCTTAGTTTTCCTTTTGCACACTTAGTTCCTCCGTTTGCTTACCACTTCAAAGTGTAATAACCTTAAGTTGTTCCTTTGGGTTGGCCTTAGTATTACTCAGTAGACTACCTGTACTTTTAGAATACAAAGCATAAGCAAGTTGACCTATTTGAACCTCCAAGTTATGGATGGATGAGGCATTATTCTTCACAATCTGGTCAAACTTTGCTTCCATCCTCTTCTAACTTTCCTCATGGCTGGCAAACATCCTCTTCTGGTTCTCTTCTTAAATTGCCAGTTTGGACCCCAAAACATCCATTAGCTTGTCCATTTTTCTCTCCATCGACCTAATTTGATCTTGTTGAAATCCAGGAGGTCCTTGTAGTCTTGCTTGACCACCTGTATTGTTAGTGCTCTAAAAAAATCAGGTGGTTTTTCCACCCTGGATTATAAGTGTTCTAGTAAAGGTTATTACCTCTTTGTGGTTAACCCATGTAACTTACCTGTTCTGTACCACCACCTCCCAACAAGAAACATTCATCTAAGTCATGGTTGTTCTGCCCATATAGCTCACTATACTTGAATAGCTTTGCCTGTAGATGAAGATTTTCCTTGCATTTTGTTTAATTGTTTAGTAAGAGCTGTGATTTATGCCTGCAAAGTAGTAACAGAGTTAATCAAAATCATACCTTTTTGCTCCTTGTGCCCCTGTATACTCCTTTCACTTGACCATATGCAACTGTTGCTCGCCAACTCCACCAAAAGGTTATGAGCTGCTTCAATAGTCTTCCTCATTAAAGAACCTCCAGCGGCTGCATCTATGGTTCCTCTTGTGCTCGGATTCACACCATTGTAAAACGTCGAAAGTTTATTGTAGGGACAACTTCTCTGTAATTCTTTAAATCTCTCATAGGCTTCATAGAGAGATTCCCCATCACTCTACTGAAAATTCGTGATCTCCTTAATGATCCTCATCATCTTGGTCAACGAAAAATATTTTGTGAGGAATGCTTGGGCTAGCTGCTCCTAAGAAGTGATTTGCCCCAAACTAAGCAAATTGTACCACGCCTTTTCCTAATCTTTCAAAGTGAAAGAAAATAATCTCAATTTTACTGTATCGTCGAACATTCCATTGAAAATAATCTCAATTTTACTGTATCGTCGAACATTCCATTGAACCAGAATGTGTCACAAATCTCCAAAAAATTAGTAATATAAGCATTCAGATCTTCATTAGAAAGCCCATAAAATTGCACACTATTCTACAATATGTTGAGGAGTGCCTGCTTAATCTCGAAATTGTTAGCTTGAATCATTAGCCTTGCAACTCCTTGAGGACTGAATCTTGGCTTCATGAAGTCCATCAGTGTCCTCTTTGTTCTCCTTCTTTAGCCATTTTTCTTGGTGTAAGATTTCGACGTTTCGCTCTTCTTAACTCTCGTTCGTGTCTCATAATATCAGATAACTCTTCTTTACTAATCTCTGCCAATCTTCGCGTGCTTCTTGTGTTTATGCACCTGTAAATACACAAGGAAAAGTATCAAAAACTCTTAAATCAAAGTAGTATAAACTGAACAAGATGCTAAACAAACAATCCTTGGCAACAGTGTCAAAAAACTTATTGAATGCAAAACAATCTTTTAGTTTTATGCTCAAAAACTGCAACTATAAGGTTCATGGCTTGTAGTTAGGGTCACAGCTTGTAGTTAAAAAGTGGATATCGATCCCACAAGCATTGTGCTTAGGCACCACTTAATTCAGATCAATCTTTGTTTAAGACCCAAAATTGTTTTATGGCAATAACTAGAAAATTAAATTAAAATTAAATGACTAACAAGGAACACTTTTTGTAGAAATAACAATGAACAATTGATAACAACAAAATGTAGAAAATTGGAATTCAAGATTTTAACAACTGGGGATCACTTTTTTCCTATCTTATCTCCCTCTTATTTTATTAATTGAATTGTGTCTCACTTAAAATGTCCAAATGTATTAACTATCCTCTCTCAAGGTGTAATTAATTGTCCCTAATCAAATTAAGTGAAGATGATTAAGCAATCTCTCAATCTACAAAATCACTCATCCAATTTAACTAGTTATTAAGTTATCCTATGGGTGATCAATTAAATTAGCCAAGATCCCTATTTCAACTAATCAATTAACTTAATGAATGTAGGTCTATAGAATGCCAAATCTCGTTGTACTATCTTACACAGATTACCCTACTCAATCTCTCGATCTATTGCTAGGTATAAATGTATTCAACATTCATCAAAGACATCTTTCATTCCAATTAATAAAATAAGAGTTTAACAAGATATTTTAAAAGTAATTCCTAAAAATAAATTAGCCACTCATGCTGTCTATAACATTCCCAACCATCGAATATTCCATCATACAATGACTAGAAGAGATAAAACGACAGAAAATTAAATAAAGAGAACTCCTCCTATTCTTTTCCTGAATTTGGAAATTTCAGTGTTGATAAGCTCTTTTTCCAATTGTGATTGATGATCCTTGAATCTCCACCTTTCTCAAGACTCCAAACCTTTGTTTTTCAGTCAAGGAGGCTATTCTACATGAAGGTCTCACGTCCTCTAGGGTTATTATCTCTTATATAGTCATCAAAGACCTAAAACTTAAGTGAACCCCACATATTTCCTCAGAGTAGACATCCCACGATTGTGGGAATTGGCATGATTCCCACGATCGTAGGTTCTTGCATCATAATGCTTCCTCTTCTCTTCTCTTCTTTTGGTCTCTAGCTCAATCTCAAAGTTGCCAACCTCCATTCCTACATCAAAATAATCAATTCTTATCCTTAAATAACATCAAACATAAAAGAACAACAATGAAGATCAAACTAAACAAAAACATACAAAATGAATCCTAAAATATATCAATAATCAACTATTATGCAAGAAACACATGCCAAATACTTGGAAAAATACACACTAATGCATAACTATCACACATAGACTATTATCAATCTCCTTTTCATCTTATAGAAGCACTTGTCACACTTTGTTGTCTAGAAAGAAAAGAGAAAAGGTCTAAACAGTGAGAGAGTGATGGGCAACCTTAGTTTATATGTTGGTTATAAGCCACCAAGTACCTGTCTTGCAACAACACAAAAGTGTCGATCCTTTAATTACTGGTCGGTCTTTTAATCACTCTTTTGGATGATCATTTATTCTTCCCTCACTTCTAAGTTAACCAAGTTAAAGGTCTAGTTATTTTGTAGAATCCCTTTATAAATTTCTTATATAACATGCCATACCTAAAAAGCTAAGTATTTCAGTAACTATATTGGGTTAACTTTATCTCTCACCACCTTGACTTTCTGTAAATCTATTTATATCCCCTCATGTTTCACATGTCCTATAAAAGGAATATCTTGTGACATTGAGTCTCGGGTATCATGAACATTACTTGATTAATATATCAAACTAAAATTTTATTAAACCCTTAGTACATACTTAAATCTTGTTTTAATTAGACTGGTCGAACATTAAGGTATATTAGTCGATTGATGAGTTTGAATCATTCCTAAATGTCTTTATATTAATTATGGAGAATTCTTTTATCTTTTTATAGTCTCTTGAACTACCTAAACTTGATATCTACATAAAAGTTATGTCTAAATTATCAAACTATATTCGGTGGTGACAAAAAAATGAACCCACATCATTCTTTCACCAAATTCTCATATTTGGTTTAATTATCAAAATTCTTAAGTTCTTCTTATGAAAGGCATATGTACTTCTTTAACTTTTCATAACTTCTTAAATCATGTTAACCCATTATTTTTTTTTTGAAAAGTTATACTATACAATAACAACAACAATAACCTAGTGAAAATCCCGCTGATACGAGGGGTATGGGGAGATCTGGTAGATGCAGGCTTGCCCTTAACTAGTAAAGTTGTTTTTGATAGACCCCACATTAAAAAAGAAAAAATTTAAATATACGTATAAACATACATATACATATACATATACATATACATATACATATACATACATACATACATACATACATATATATATACACACACATAAAAGATAATAATAAAAAATAAAAATAAATAAGTATAAATAAATAAATAAATAAATAATAAAATAAGATAAAACAAGGTAAAGAATAAAAATAAAAGATAAAATAAGCAAATAAATACATAAACAATAAAGAAGACAAGTAAATAAATAAACCAAACAAGTCATTATAAGAAAATATTTAGGCTGATAACTATTTAGGCTAAATAACTAAAAGGGAAGTAATGTATATTAAATGTTTAAGCTAAATACAAAATATAAAAATCGAAAGAAAATGTTTAAAAGACCTATAGGAAAAAGAAGAATCTCTTTCTGTGAGATCCTTTACCCATATCTTAATACGCCAAAGTTTTTTATTGAGGGTCATGTCTTCGGTAAGTTCTAGCATAGTCACATCATTTTTTATCACTTCCCTACAATTCTTCTTTGGCCTTCCTTTTCTCCTCTTACAATCTCTAAGTACAATTTTTTGACATCTTCTCACTGAAGCATCAGGGTGTCTCCTCTTAACATATTTGAACCACCTAAGCCTTCTCCCTCTTAATTTTCCATTATTATTAGCCCACTTTAATAAAAGTTATACTTAAAAAGATTAAATAGTATTCTTTTTTTATAATATATCAAACTAATATTCTCTTTATCACATTCTCTTATTTGAGTTCAATTTAACCTTAATTTATAATGTTTTAATAATTTTACAAAGATTCAATAATTTGATTATCCCCTAAAATATAACACTTCGACCCATCAATTCATAACTAAAATAAATCATAATAAAATCAACACAATAAATTTTAAAGCTTCTATAACTTTCCAACACGAGCTCCTTTCTTTACAATTGTTCATACATAATCTTGTGACGTTTTAAAATTCTTAACTACAATTTAACTAAATTTCTCCATAATTACATAATTAATTACCAAAAATTAGATTATTCTAAAAAATGATTTTCATTAGTCACAAAAATTATTTATACATATGCTGGGGTTATCGACAATCTTTCTATCTCCTAAAATAATATAGCGGCAAGAGGTGAGTTGCCTATTTAGTATATATATATATATAAGCAATACTTAGCCTACCTAAGCACTTAATAAATGTCTAGAATCTTATTATTATTAATTATTAATACTAATATTATATTTATTAATACATTTATGTTTCCCCTCTTTATTACTGAACTTCTTAGGCCCTATTTAAATTAGTAGGCTTACATTCTATGGATTGCTAACTCATCTGTAGTTATCATAATCGCTCATTAAATATCGACATAAGGTATTTCAATCCCTCAATCTAATTTAGTATCCCGGTACCAACCCAATATTTAGCCATTAACACAAGATATCCATAAGACTTAGGATATCTTGGTAGGCACAAGACATCTTGGGATCCAGGATGCCCTAGTACCTACTTTACAGGCGGGTACCTAATTATAACTCATTCATATCTCAACAACCCATTAATTTATGACAATCTAATATAGCCTATAATAGGTAAGCCGTAGATTCGGAAAATTTACAGTCTATTCTCAAATTATTATAAATCAGTCTCTATCTAATTTCATGAATATGATGTATCTTACCATAATATTCTTACCTATACATATGCCTAACTGAAAATTATGATTATCATATTTTTCCTCCAAATTATCTAGCGATGCACATCACAATATGTAACACAATATAAATATTGAGTACTTTGTACTTTGTCAATCATTTATTTAATAAATAAATTGTTAAAATTCATATATTTAAGAATACATAGATTTAATTATTAGTCATTAATTTAATTAATTACTAATTTAAAATATGATTTATTATAAAATAATTTATTAATAACAAAATTCACAATTTTATGAACTGTAAGGTTATCATTACTTGATCTCTGGACTCAATAACTTCGATTAGTTCAATCTACTCCCCAAACCGTCCTTCGGACTTAGACGTTTACAAAATTCTATTGGACTTAATTTAGGAAAAGCTTTTAAACCCAATTAAACATAATAATCATAAACCACCCTCTTTTTACCACTTTATTCTTAATTATTAAAAGTTTCCATACTTTATATTACCATCATAATCATTAAAATACCTTTAGTTATTAAAATTCCTATTTTATTTACACATTCTTTTATTATTACAAAATACCCTTTAAAGAATTAAATTTCAATTTTAATCTTAAATATTTACAGTTGCTATTTTATACTTTAATTTATCTTAAAATTTCCCAAAATAACCAATTTCTTTCTTTTTTTTCTTCTTTTTTTCAAAAATTCTCTTCTTCTTCAGCTTTACAAATCTTCTCTTTTAAGAGGGCAACAGTCTTTTCCAAAGTAGATGTTCCTATTGTGATGAGTTCCAATACTCTTCAAAACCTTTGACTAAAGATGGTTCATTTCTGCGCCTTCAGTTTTCTTTAGTCATTGAGAAAAGTGTAACCTATATTCTCTCTTACATTTACAAGTCTATTCAATAAGATTGAGTCTTGCTTTCCTGATTAGAAGTAACTATTGAAGTAAAAATTAATATTTGTTTCAAGGAGTAATTGCTCTTATGATCATCAAGCATAGTTTAAACAACAATGACACCTTCAGTATTAATTGTAATACAAGGCAGATACTCTTTTGAGTCGCATCATTTTCTATATTGTATAAAACTTTGAAGCTAAAAACTACTATCAAACTAAAATAAAGGAGATAAAAGGCAAAAAAGAAAAAAGAAAAAAAAAGTGAAACAAGGTTTCTTTGTCTTCATCTGCAAAGTGGAACTGTGAGTGTGGGGTTAGTGTTGAGGTACAGGAAAACACCAATCTTTAAAATGATGTCGACCTTTCTTACAGGTGCCCATTTCCTTGCTATATAAATCAATCAGATATGACAATGATGCAAAATTGAAAAAGCCCTCTATGTTAGGAAAAAATAAAATAGACAAGCTACTAGAAAACAAGCAACAACATATATTGATAAAAATGACATTACAAACTTCGAGTTCCAGCTTTACCTCTCACTCTCTTTTATTCTCTTTTCACTATGCTTTTTCTCTACTTTTTTCACTTTTTTTCCACTCCTAAACCCATATAACTCTTTTTATGGTCATCAAAGTTAGTTTTATTCACCGACTTTAACAGCCTAAAGAAAATTAAAACATTGCCATATTAAATGAAGTTACAACTAGCACATAACTAATAATATAAATTCATTTTGTCTTCTTTTCTCTAGAAGAACCAAGTTTATCATCGGATTTGACTTTGAACACTCCCCCTCAAAATAGTCTCTTCATGCTAAGATTTTCTTTGAGTTTGTGACACACACCAATCTTCAATGAATTTGTAAAAATATCCACAATTTGATCTTCAATTCTGTAATGAATGAGCTCAACAGTTTTGTCTTTCACTTGCTCTCGAATAAAATGATATATTGTGTTTATATGTTTGCTTCGTTTATAAGACACTGGATTTTTTGCAAGTGATATAGCAAATTTATTGTTAATGTATATTGTAATCGGACCTTATTATAGATGATATAACTCACTCAAAATGTTCTTCAACCATATTGCTTGACATGTACATGCTGCTACAGCGATATACTTGGCTTGACACTTTGAAACAATTTGTTGCTTTTTTGATGACCATGAAAATATTGTTGATCCAATGTGAAATGCATATCTAGAGGTGCTTTTTTAATCATCTAAGTCTCCACCATAATCACGATATGAATAACAAATCAACTTTAAATCTTAAGAATGTGTATAAAATAGACCATGATTTATTGTACCTTTAACATATCTTAAAATTATTTTTGCTGCAATGAAGTGATCTTGCTTTGGCTTCTCCATATATCTACTGGCCAACCCAACTGCATGCATAATATCTGGGTGTGTGAAAGTCAAGTACCTTAGATTTCTGACTAGACTATTAAACATTGTCGAGTTTTCTGACGCTCTATTTGAATCCATTATTAATCTTACACTTGTTTCTATTGGGGTAGTCATTGGATTGCAATCCTTCATTATAAACTTGTTCAAGATTTGTTCCACATACTTCTTCTGCAACATAAATATTCCATCTCCCATTTGTTTTATTTCGATTTCAAGAAAGTATAAAATTTTACCAATATTGGTCATTTCGAATTCTTTAATCATAGCTTTCTTAAAATCACTGAACATGTTCGGATCATTTCCTGTGAAGGTCATATCGTCTACATATAAACACACAATCATGATATCTACATCTTTTTCTTCGTGTATAAGGCATACTCATATGGGCTTTTTGCAAAACCACTCTTTTGGACATACTCATCTTATTGGATCCTGTTTTTTTTCTAAATTGTTTATTATTTGCTTAATTATTTATTAATGTTGCTTGTTGGGTTAATTATTTATTTTTAGAATTGGGTCATAAATTTAATGGGCCTAAGTAGAAATTAAAATCTTTAATGGGCATGTTAGAATTAAATTAGAGTATGGTATTGAGAAAATTAAAGGAGTTAGTAGATGGATTAAATGAAAGGAGGGGAAAATTGGAAAGGGCAAGTAAGTGAGGGGAAATTTTGGAAGAATAAGCTAAAGATGAGACTTGAAATATGAAAGAGAAGAAGAGAATAGAGAAAGTCGTCGAAGAGAAGAGAAAAAGAAGAAGCAAAATTGTGGGAGAAGAGAGAAGGAAAAGAAGAAGAAAAGATGAAGAATCATCTTGTTAAGGTAAGCTCTATGTTATTTTCTTCTTGTTTGGTTTGAAAAAGGAAGTAGAGAAAATGAG
>JAOQMS010000009.1:4493538-4521966 GCA_027563885.1 Erythroxylum longipes | reverse complement strand
GGCCAACTTTGAATGTGTATGTGAAAGGCACTCAGTCACAACAATAAGAACGAATATGAGTCTCATGCATGTCCCATAGAAGTACGTGTGCACTGATTGAATGATATGCAAGATGAATTAGATATGCTCATCTGTTTGAATGAATGATCTTCTGTTATGCTCCCTCTGAATAAATGTTTATCTGATTGAATGAAGAATACATGCTTATCTGTTTGGATGAATAATTGTGATATATGTGTGATCCGGTGAATCCATCGATGATGGTTCGCTCACTGAGTTGCAAAACTCATCAAAATTTGCATTGTGACTTTTCAAGTACGAGACAGTAGACTTAAGGTGTAGTTAGAACATAGAGTGTCTGAGAACTAAGAGATGGATCAGAGGTCCGTCAGCTGACTCCTGAAGGAAATTAGTTGTCATTATTTTGTAATGTTGTTAGATAACCTATATAGTGTTTCGTAAACAAGCATTGAGAACGATACTGTATCTGTTTTATCAGGAAATGAAGTGAATGTTTTAAGATAAAGTGATAATGATTTCGAATATGTTAGACGACGCCATATGTAAGTTAGGTTCGTATTGCTCTAACATACCATTATCGTACGTTATGTGCTTAAAATCTTAGATATGTACCCTATGGTAGTGGGATGTTACAAATACAATTCAAGCTTAGTTTATTCTTTTTCCTAACTTGAGCACATCTTACTAAGGTGCTACTCTCAGAACAATTCATTTTTTGTTCGATAAATCGCATCTCTTCAGTGTTAATACACATAACTCTTAGATCTATCTCACTGTATTCCATATCTTCTGTGTTAATCCACCTAACTCATTCATCTTTCTTGAATCACTTAATTTCTAACACATCTCCAATCAATTATGGCCTTCAACTATTTTAGGCTTTATTCGTCCAAATATAAAGGTGGACGACTCTTTTTGTTATATAACGTCGCATACGGTATTCTAATGATATCACTGTGATAATGATTGTTATGCTGAAAGTCAATTAAAACTATACATTGACCTCATGTTTCTATGAACTCCAAAATATAAGCTTACATTGACCTCATGTTTCTATGAACTCCAAAATATAAGCTTTAAGCATATCTCTAACAGTTAAGACTATTGGCAACTCATATATGCAGTCAGTTGCTTCTACATCCTTAGTCGTTAAGTACTAGTTCGTCGTATTCCTACTAGGATGTATAGCCTCAGTTTTTCTTAGTTCTTTCTCTAATAATCTCTTTGCTCAATCATCATTATCGGGTACACATACTCTTTATTTCAATCACAAGTATCATTTTACAATTCAAACTCGAAATTCCGATTCATTTTCAATTCCTTAATAAGATTCACAATTCTGGATCCTCACTTTGGGCTTTGTCAATCTTTTCATGTGAAACTGATCTTAAATTTCAATGAAGCCAATACTACTTCATTTTGCCCTAAAATTCAACTCAACATTCTATTGTCTTTATTGCATTAGGTTTGATAACCTCAATATTTGAATTTGTGCCATTCCATTATTGAATTTTATTTTCAAGCATCAGATACAATACTATCTTTACCAGATAATGCTAATTTGTACCATCATAATCTTTCAGTAATTTTATCCATTGTCCCTGTCTTATATTCAATTCTTTCAAAATCAATAAATGTCTCAAACTTTAATGATCTGTACACTTATATACGTTCAAAATGTTTCACTGTACATATTATGTCTCCAAGTGCTCAAGCAATCACTATTATAGCACATTCAAAATCTTGTATCAAATAATTGACTCATGAGACTTGAATTGTCTTAATGGATAAGAAATCACTTTATTATGCTGCATTAAATTGCATTCGAATCCCTGGTATGAGATATCATTGTATACTTCAAAATCTCTAAATCCACACAATATAATTAACATCGGTCTTTTAATTCCTTGACAATCTCTTTACATTAATCACTCATACGATTTACACTTTTTTCAGACATTTTTGTCAAAGGGATAAGATCAATAAAAACTCCTTAACAATCCCTAGGGATATCCAATATACAACTAGTTCCAGAGAACTCCAGATCTCTTATACATATGCCTTGGAGTTTCTCACTTCATTATTACCTCAATTTTTTTCTTTGGTTCTCCCAATATGCTATGTTCAGATACTATACGACCCAACATTTTATTCGATCAAGCTAAGATTCACTTTTATTAAACTTGGCATCTAATTATTTCTACCTTCATGATATGTAAGATTTACCTTAAGTATTCAAAATATTCTTCTCAAACTTTCGAATACATTCAATATATCCTCTATGATTATAGTCACTAATTAATCCCATTTTGCTTGGATTGCTTTAATCTTCAATACCATAATATTGTCAAGGGCATTTCTTAACTCAAACAGATATAGCTAAAACCTGATCTGTCCGTAATTAGTTCTCGTAATCCCTTAAGTAACTAATTCCTCAATGAGGTAATATTATTCATGTTATTTTCAGTTTCCCTATTGACTTCTTTTCTCGAAAGATTTTCTCCATTCATTCGATTTCCTCTGATTTCTCATTACTTATTCTAATGTCTGTTCATTCATACTAGTTTCTTCGCTCATTTCAATTTATTTACAATCTTAACTTCCTGTTTTGGAAACACATTCATCAGATCTAATTTGTATCTCCTGTACATATTTGCAGAGAATATAATGTGGGCCTAAGTTCTCCTCATATTAGCAATAATGTCACCTCAAATTCAGGAATCCAATCATATAGTTGGATACTTTACATCAAAAATAATGCATACACTCTCAGCAGCATATTCTACATTTTATGCTTTTGTCTCCGTTAGGACTAGGACTTCAATACTCACTTTTGAATCATTACATATTCATTTCTGATTTGTTCCTTCATTGATCATTCTTAATATAAAATATCTGATCTGTTTAACGTAATTTAGTGAAATTCTTCTTTAAAAGAAGATTTCTTGCTACTAAAATCTATACTATTCATGCAATCTTTATCAATGAATTGTTTCCATCATTGCTTATTAGCCATTCTTAGTAACTCAAGAAGATCAATTTCTATCATTTCTTACACGGTCATAATGTTATAGTCATCAAAACTCAATGAAGTACTAGACATGATTACTGTCACATATGCTTAGGTGTGTACCATCAAGGTCCTCCCATTCTATCCAGAGATTTATTTCTGACAGACCACCCATTATCTTACAATAGTAATACTTTGATCTCAATTGATTCTAGACAACATTTCTCTCTTTATTCCTTCCCAAAATCGGGGTATCCCTGATACGATCGTGAGAGAAACCTATTTTTGTCAGGCCACCATCGTACCCTGCACTTTCTTCCTCGCAATAACACACATACTAACATTAATTCTACTTCAAATTTTCTCTCTTTTTTTCTAGAATTTACCTATTCTAATGCTAGACCTCTTCTAATGCTAGACCATTTCATAATAATTCAACTACCATATTGATTGCATTCACTCTTCCCATTTGATTCATCATCTTTTTCTTAATCTTATACATACATAAAATCCTATCTTGTATGCATTCCTAACTTTCTCCTTACTATATATATCATTCATGTCATGAAAAATCATTTATGTCTATTTCATTCCCTTTTTATTCCTTGCTCATTTCTATCTCATTTTCCTATTGTCATTTATTTCATCTTCCATATGTATATCCTCAATCAATTAAGAATTATAGATGCATAATCATCATGAAATTCTAATCTCAATATCACACACATATTCTTATGCTAGATCATAACTCTTATCACACTTATTCGACATTCATTTCAAGTCCAAGTTTTACCTCTCAAGGTCATAGAAAATTTTATTTTCTTTCAATTTGGCTTGCACACTTTAAATCCCATCATTTCTACTTATATCTCTATTTTCCTCAAACAATCCACGATAATGTATTCACATCTATTTCACATTCGAGGATATACCACCATAGTACAATATGGATGTCATATTATATAATAAATCATCGATACAAATGTGTTGAATCTTTATCTTTCATATCTAACCATATACTATTTCTCATTTTTAGATATCCACAAATTTTCATTTTCTCACATTATAACAGATCATCATTCTTTTCACTACTTCTATCAACTCAAATTCTTAACAAATGCTAATACATGTGACTCATACACATGCAACTCAGACTAGGGATCAGTTACTACTGCCTATTATGACATGTTTAAAATGCATGAAACTTGACACATATTTTGAAAAACCCCCATATAAGGTACTTAATTTGGGCTCTGATACCAAATTGTAGCACCCCACTTTCGCAAGACATGTACCTCACATCCTTAGTGATGTTCGAGAACATACCCTGCGAGGGTGGCATGATAGCATAGTTAGTCAGTAAAATCTTGTTACAAATTATTTTTCTTTTTTTTACAACACATATATACGAAAATCAATAATCAAATTGGGCCCATTATTTTCTTTAATAACATCAAAATCACATTTATTATTATTACACTCAAGACCAATCTCATTTACAAACCTTTCCACTATGGAAAGTTATTACAAAATAGAAATATTCAAATATACATGTTACAATAATTGCGGAAGACTCAATTCAATACAAAAATAAGAAAATAATAATGCAGACGTGAACTGATCTCGACCTCTTTCTCTTACTTGAATGTAGTGACTATACTCCAGTTTTTCTAACTAGAGTGACTCTTTTGAGCCTGAAAAATATTGTAAATTTTGGGTGAGCTTTGCAAACTCAAAGAGTGACCATCCTAGATGGCTCACTCAATCACATAACACATACAATTCATATAATCATATAATTCACATCATTTCATTGATAATCATGTATTATCGCATATCACTTCGTCATTCATTTCACATTTCACATTTCACATTCAACACATATCACATTCAAAAATCAGTCAACTATTTAAATTATACCTATCATATGAATATGCAGTGCTCATGAGACTCACTTTCTTTTATTATTGTTATGACCGAGTGCTTATAACTATCCCATATCTATTGTAGATACCAAGCTCATTGATAACAGTCCCATATCTATTGGGGATACCGGGCTCATTTTACATAGTGAGGCTTTGACTCTTAATCACTTTCTGAGCTTTAAGCTCTTTTTACATTCTAAGCTTTAAGCTCTTTTTCGGTGGCTACTCTTGTCACAACAGCCTTTATGTTTCAAGCATTCATGTAATGAAATGCATCACATATATTCAGTCAATTAAAAGTACTCAAAATCCCACAATCATATTCGCCTTCACATGTCATCGGACCTTACTCCGACATTCAACATTTATGCTAAGAATACACATCTTTCTTTCATATTCACATTCACTTTTTTCTTTGGAACTTGGTTCGGCATTCAACATTTAAGTTGAGAAAATACATATTTCATCAAATTCACATACAAGGAGCACTTCTAATGTTCTCACATTTATCAAACTCCTCAAACTATTAATGTCCACAATTATCTCAATCCCTTTCACATCAGTAATAATTCAATGCAGAAATTAAAAACATAACAAACAATAAAATGAGACCATCTAGGTCGACTCACAGTACGTTCCAGATTAGCATTTGCTTCCAAGATCTGGAAACGTCTGGATGCAAAATTTTATCCTGCACATCAATATTATGCAATACACACGTTGCACACACATTAATTGCACAATCTTAAGTATTCATTTATATATAAATGTGTATATAGACTATATACAATGCATGTTCAATGAAAATCCCAGGTATATTATCAAATTTCACATTTTTTCCACATTCTCATTTTATAACTCAATTACTCGTCATTCCATTTTTAGCATTATTAGCTCTCATAGTATCCAACTCTCATTCACTTCTATTTAATACCCATTACTCATTTTCTTTGAACCACAACTACAATCACATGAACCTCTACATTTCCATTATACACATGTATTTGGTGCTTTAATACCAACAATTCATTCACTAATGTTATTCTAACATTATATAATCATACAATATCCAAACTCTCATTCTTTCTTAGAAATTCTCCAAAATTCCAATCCTTCAGGTTTATTTTTCTTGTTCATTTTGACAAAGAAAATGAAGTAATTTGGCAAAACTTTCTTCTAGAAAAATGTTCCCCATTGTCTTAAGTTTCTAATGACAACAAGATCATTCAATTTAGTTCATCATTTCAAAAGTTATGCTCAAAATACTATAGAATGAGCACATTTGAAACTTTGGCTTGTACATGATCATGCCGTCAAATTGTACAACTCATATCTCTCAATTACCATATTTAAAAATTATGAACTTTATATCAGTTGAAAGATAAGAGAATAAAATAAGAATGTCATGAAGAAACCTTTGTCTAATTCGGCATCTATCAATATAGTTTATTCAATATAAACTAGATATGATTTCTATCTCGATTAATGCTACAACCTCAGTCAAAACTCAATTTCAAGCCAGATTTTGAATTTCTTAGAGACAGAATTAAAATTCTATTTCTTCAGAAAATTGTAGCCCTATGTCTCCATTTTACTAAAAATTAAAAATAATCCCAATTAGATAACTACAGATCAAGATATTGTCAAAATACCGAAGCATGTTTAAGCTGTGCAGGAAAGTTGGCCGCGGCGAAGCCAGTAGTTGGTTGCTGTGAACTTATCTAAGTTGGCCGCAATGAACTTTCACAGAAAGTAGTAAACAGGACTCACATTTTTACATCTAACCTATGTTGTAACTAGGTCACCTTTTCTACTTCATTTCCTCTTCATTCTCCACTCCATTTCAACTCAATATCATCCATAAGCAAATTGTAGTCCATGATTGATCATGAACACTAATAACAGAACATACACATATATACACATTCACCATCAACTTCCTACACATATTTAACTTGATTTCCACTTTCATTTCACTTTTAAATTTCATCAAACATGCTTCATTCATGAAAGCCATGAAGAGTAATAAGTTACTTACTTGATTTACCCAAGGTTTCTTCAAGAGTCTCCAAGAACCCTAGCTCCTTCAAGATCCACGAAAATCAACTTTCAAGGTGAAATAGGTTGAGTCTTTTAGCAACAAGAAGAGGGAGGCAATGAATCTTGAAGAACCAAGGTGAAAGAGTTGAACAAAAGTCAACATAATGAGGGTAAGAGTGGATGTCGTGGGTGAACGAGAGGAATGGAGAAGATGAAGAAATGAAGAAGTTGGGTAAAATGAAGCATGTGTCGTTTTTGGCAAGTGAAAGACCAAAATATGATCTTTCATTTAATAAAATCGTGACTTAACAAGTGGTGGCAAGTGACACTTGTCATTTGCCACATGTCACTCTCTCAAGGTCTCTTCTTGATCTTTTAATAAGCTAGTCCATTTTCCTCCAAATTTTAACCCAAATTTCTCCCAAGTTTCAATAATACTTGCCATTAAATCTCAAAGTCATTTATAAAAATTTCCACTGTCATTTGACATTTATTGCTAGTGCCATTCATCAATTGTCCTGCCATATGGTATTTTTCCTAGTCCATAATTACCCAAAAATTCAAGAATTTTCTAATTTCACCAAAATTTCTAAATCACTAATTTAATACACCAAATAAATTTTCAGAACCCAAAATCCATGATTCACATTATAATCACATTAAACCAATCATTTGTACCTGGAATGTTAATGAATGCATGTACAATCATTTTAATGTGAAAAAATTCAAATTCACGTGCATGTGTGCTAACATTATTCATGAGTATAAGATGCATTTTTCTTAATCTCTCATTGATCTCACGTGTACGATATTTTAGGGTTCTAACCTTTAGTATGAAAACGGGGTGTTACATAGTGGATCTCATAAACTGTAAGCATGAGATGTTTAGAGTTAACATATAGATGCTTACTGAAGGAAGCAAGTATGTCGGATGACCCGCTATGAGATTATCATATGGATGATCTATCAAATGTCAATGTTTAATCTCAACATAGCAATGGTACAAATATCCTTAGACTTAAGGTACTCAAGGATATCTTGGATATAAATCTTGTGCTTTGACGTCATTCCTTATTACCTCAAGACGAGATCGCTCTTAGGGTGGTGATTGGGTACATCTATTTATATTTGAACATAATTAGGTAGTCAATAAAGGATTTACCACTTCTAATAGAAGGAGATAATACCCATGGCCTCTTGTCAAGGTCATTAATTGGGAGTCTCTGGCCAGAGCAATTATGCGTCATGAAGAGAGTCTTCAATGACACATAGAGTAATGAGATCCCAGGATAAGAACTAACATCACTTGGGCTAGATGTGACGTAGTCAATCTAGTGGGAGATGACACATAGTCCATACTCTGAACCAAGTGGTTTATAGTATGGTGAAATGACGAATTGCATGGTAATTGTCTATGAAAAGGTTCATAAGTCAGATAATTAACTATAAAGAGTTTGTGTGTTAATCCACTTATATTTCAGTAAACAGGCATCATGAAACCCTTCATGATGTGTTTGAATTAAGAGTTAATTCAAGTGCCTAACATAGCTGGGAACCTAAGGGTTGAAAGCATAAAAGATTGGATGAAAAACAAGGGTGTATGTTTTATTTTAAGCAGGCCACGATCATGGACAAAGGCAAGACAGGCCACGATCGTTGCTAGTAAGGCCACGATTGTGACCGACAAAAGGCACAAAATGATATATAAGTGGGTTCTTCACTTATGTACACGACCTTCCTTCACTTCTTACACACTCAATTGATAAAGAAAGGGTTCTAGAAGAGTTTTAGAGAGAGTGAGAAGTGTTCTTGAGTTATCTTCATGGAAATTTATGCAATTGCTGTATAAATCTTACACTCATGCAAGATAACCTTGATCTATCTCCCATGTTGAACATTTACTTGAATTCATCAAGTTTGGTGTTCTAAAACCCTTACACATTGTTTCATCTTCCTTCTTTGCGTGTTCTTGGGTGATCAAGGAAGGGTTTGGTGTTTATAACAACCCAAACAAGGAGAAGAAACAAGAAAGAAGGAGATACCCAAGGTAAAAAGTTTACATTTTATGTTCTTTTATACACATCTATGCATGCATATTTGATCTTGTGGATTTAGGGTTATCATGGTGTCAGAATCTTGATTCCGACTCTTCCGCTACATCTGCATGCATGTGATGCTTGCAACCATGGCTAACCTAACACCAAGGTGACCTTTGTATCAACTGGTGTTAGAGCTAAATTTTGGGATGGCAGTAGGCAACTTGACAGAACGAGTGACTAGGGTGGACGCACTTATTAGACTGATTCCTACAAGAGAGGAGGAGGTCCCATCTTATCAGTCACGATTTGAGGTGATGGAGGATCAGATTCGACAGTTGCAACAACAAATGGTGGATTTGTTGAAAGCACACAAAGAGGCCCAGTTTAAGATCACAATGCTAAGGGGTACCATTACAACAGATGCTGGTGATGCAAAAAGCTCATAACCAAAACCTTCAGCGGTGACGGTACGTGAACCTAAGGTGTTCGAAGGCGTGAGGGATGCCAAGGTGTTTGACAATTTCTTGTTAGATATAGAGCTGTACTTTGCAATACTAGGGTGCCCGATATTGAGAAGATCAATGTGACGACCATGTACTTGGATGGGAATGCCAAGCTTTAATGGAGAAGGAGGACTTCTACAGAGATCAGCGTAGGTAGAATTTCTATGGATACATGGGAGCTCATGAAGAAGGAGTTGAAGGATCAATTTATTTCGTTGAATACTTCATGGCTTGCAAGGGATGCCTTGAAGAAATTGAAAAAAGAAGGTTCGATAAAAGACTATGTTAAGTCTTTTAGTTCTCTTTTACTTGATATTGAAAACATTTCAGACGAGAACAAGCTCTTCAACTTTTTGTCCAGGTTACAACCGTGGGCACAAATGGAGTTACGAAGGCAAAATGTGAAGGACGTGATTGGTTCAATCGCATTGCTGATGCCTTGGTAGACTTTTGAGTGCTGAAGGAAATGCCTTAGTTGACTTTTGAGTGATGAAGGAAACTAAGTCAAGCTCCTCTAATTCTGCGAAGGGAAAAGACCGTGCTCAACAGGAGAACACCGAGAGGAAGAAGAAAAAGGATTCCAAGAACAGAGACTTCAAAGGGAAATGTAAGCAAAATGGTGGCTCCAAGAGTCGGGAGATGTCCTCCAAAAAAGGCACGATTGCTTGATATCTGTGAGGTGGATCGTATTATGCAAGACAATGTTCAAGGAAAGAGAAGCTAAACATAACATCCTGTTACCCATGTTAAGGTTAGAAAAGTGAATATGAGAGATTAGAAAATGCATTTCATGTTCATGTATAATATGACACACACATACACGTGAATATAGGTATTTTTGCACATGAAAATGATTGTACATGCATCCATTGACATTCCGGGTATAACTGATTAATATATGTAAAATGTGATTTTATTGGGAATTATGGTTTATTTGTATTAAAAATTGATTTGGAGAGTATATTTGTTGATTTAGAATTTTAGGGGGAATTTTAGGAAGAATTTCTGAAATTATTGGATATTATTGAATTAGGAAAAATGCCAAGTGACAGGACAATTGATAATTAGTAGTAGAAATTAATGTCAAAAGATAGTGGAAATTTTTATGTCAGACTTGGGGATTTAGTGACTTATGTCATTGAAAGTTGGAGACATTTGGAGCAATGTTGAAGATGACTAGACTAGTTTCATTAAAAAAATTAGTTAAAGCCTTAGAAGTTAGATAAGTAACAAGTGTCACTTACTTAGTTTAAGCTATATTATATGATTATGTTACCAAGAACAAGTCACGTTTCTTTTAAACTTGAAAGACTAAGTTATTGTTGTTTCTTAACTTAGTTATCTTTTTTGTAGCTTCTTCTTCAGTGATTTTTCTTGACTCTCTGAACCTTCACCAAAGAAAAACCTTGTTTTCATTTATTCTTTTTGCTACTCCCAACTTTGTTATCTATTTCTTTTGCCTTAAGAAAAACCTAACCTAAAGTACTTCAAAATGGTGTACATGGTTGCAAGAGATTTAGGTCTTCTTGGATTTTTTTGAATATTTTGGAGTTTTATCAAGTAAGTATCTTGTAAATCCTTATGAGTTGTTGGTATATAAGATAAATTTGGTGATTTAGTTGTCATTAAATGATCATGTGAAAATGGGCATTTTTCATGTATACCGTGGATATAGGATGAGCTTATTTTTATTTTTGATTGTGTTCTTTTATGATCAATATGTTATTAGGTAGTGTGGAGATGATTTCTGGACTTGAAAGATCGATAAAAATGTGCATAAGAGGAGTGCAGAAATTCGTGCAAGTTGATTTATATATATACTCTAATTTTCACTGTTGATATACATGAATAGTTTTGAGTGTTTAAAATGAATTTAGAGTTAATAAATAGGTGTATGGTGGTGTATGGAGATGAGAAAGATTGATTAAAATAAAAGTTTGAGGAAGAAATGAAGAGAATGCCAAAATTGAATATGCAAAAAAATGATAGTGAAAATGCAGGAAATGAAGAGATACGTGAAAGATTTTTTGGTTTTTGATACTTGGAGTTGATTTTTTTTGGTTTTGATTTGTTTATGAATGTTTTGAGTTAAATAAGAGTCAAAATTGAAGACAAAATGATAGTATAAAAGGTGATCTTTGTACAAGTTGTGTTAGGTGTAAAATTTAGAAAATTGGAAGATGGTGCTAGAAAATGTAGCAGTAACATGTCCACTGATTATCCTTCTGTGTTTTAGCCATAACTTGTTTTGTAGTTATCCAAATGAGATTATTCTTCATTTTTATTAAACTAGAGAGATATGTCTACATTTTTTATGAAGACATGGAACTCAAATTTTGTCTTTAAGAGTTAAAAAATTTGACTTGAATTTGGTTTACGAGAATGAAAAGAAGAACAAGAGAAGAAGACCTGCGGATTCGTATGGAAGAAGGAAAAGGCACTATAGTGCTTCAGCACGATCGTGACTTTTCTAAGCAATATCATGAGTCACGACTTGCGATTGTGCTGGAGCACAATTGTGACATCGCAGAAGAACTTGGAGACTCACGATCGTGCAGGAGCACGATCATGACTCCGAAGCTCTTTTCAAGGGGACTGCTTCAAGCATCCTTTGATCTTTTGTCCATATCTTCTTCTCTCGACCTCCAAATGACATGGGATTTAAAACAATATATTCGAAACAAGTTTTTATACATCTTTAAAAAAATCATTTTGGAGAGATTGAGTGATAAATTTTAGACGAAATTGATGAAGAGTTCCAGAATTTCATAACTGGAGTATTTTCACTAAACATAATTCGGTATTTTAGACATAACTTGTTCTGTAGTTATCAAAAAGAAATTATTCTTGATTTTTAGTAAACTAGAGACATAGGGATAAAAACCTATGAAAAATAATTTTTAATTATGTCTCTAATAATTTCAATTTTTGGATGGAAGTTGACTACAGGGCACTGTTTTAATATAAGAATAGTCTGAAAATGTTTGGAGTATAACATTCAGAGTACTTAACTGAATTGAATGATCTTAGTTTCATTAGAAACTTAAGAGAAAGGAGAACAATTTTCAAGAAGAAAGTATTGCCAAGGTATTTCATTTTCATGGCCAGATTGATCATGAACAGTCAACCCGAAGGTATGTTTCAGGAAAAATCTGAATTGACGAAATGAGTCATGAATTTCGATTTTTATGGTTTTATTGAGTTATAAACTATTAGTATAAATGGAAATTAAGTGAGTTTAGAAATATGATTTTTTCCATGATGAGAATAATAGAGTGATACCTGGCATTGTGACGAACATGCATTGTGCATATTTCATATACATACATGTGCATTAACAAACACTTATAATTGTGCAAAAGTGTGATATGTGTATATTGCTTGATATAGAGGAGCAATTGGAACATCAAAATCCAGACATTGCCGAAACTTGAAGGCAATAGCTTTAGGAGCAATCCGTGAGTAACCTAGATGGTTTCACACAATTAATTGTTTGCTTTAGAATATGTTTCGAATGATGATATGGATGTGATTTGATTATATTGATGCTGGACAATGAAGGTCTGAGACTTAATGCATAAATGTGATATTGAAGTGCTACTTGTATGTGAATGTGAAGAATTAAATGCTTCATGACATGATTGATTGATTATTAGAGATGCATTCCATACCTGAATGCATGATTAGATAATGAGAATTGTGATTTGAGTAGCCACCGAAAACGAGCTTAAAGCTCCAACTGTGATTAAGAGCCAAAGGCTCACTATGTAAAATGAGCCCTGTATCCCCAACGAATAAGGAACAATATAAATGAGCCCAGTATCCACAATAGATAAGGAAGAGTTTAGGCATTCGGTCATAATAGTGCAATAATTGGAAAAGAGTCACATGACCATTTCATATACATTTTTAATGAGTATGTTTGAATGTTTGAAATGCAAAATTGTCTTAACCTTAAGTGAGAATGTGATATGTGATTATTTATGCAAAAATGCAAAGATGTGAATTATATGTTATATGTGTGATGTGTTGCATGAATTGAGTGAACCATCGATGATGGTTACCTCATTGAGTTCACAAAACTCACCAAAATTGCAACGTTGATTTTTCAGGATCGAGAGACGACTTTAGCTACTAAGAGACGCTACAAAGAGTATAGTCTTGTACTTTTGGGAATAAGAAGAAATGACTCAAAGGTCAGTCAGCTGGGATTGGAAAGATTAGATAGACTTTTTGTGTATTTTCCTCCTTCATGTAGCATATTTTGTGTTAGGATTTGATAATGTACATTTATAGGTGTTTAAAAGCTACAATGTAAATATTTTGTTTTACGAAATGAAAGGAGAAATTTTGGTTTTAAAAATTTATGACTTTCATTATGTATTATAAGAAAATTAGGAATGATGATGCCATGTTAAGTGAATGTTGTGATTGAACATAGCGCACCATTATAATAGGTTATGTACTGGAATGTCCTTAGGGTGTTCCGACATGTACACCATGGTAACGGGGCGCTATATTGAGCAGTATCAGAGCATGGTTTAGCATCTATAGGGACATATAGGAATTTTAAGCAGGAAATATCGTGAGAAATATGGATAATGATTGAAGTTATTGTTTGTTATAGGTCATCCACCATAGGTGATCAAGTGGGGCAATCAGCTGACCTAAGATCTGTAGGAGCTAGTAGAGAGTCTTTGGTCCCTCTTCCTGAGGAAATGCCTCCTAGAGTTCCCGAGAGAAGGGAGAGGAGGTATGATAGGTTACGGAAGCAGGGGATGTCGACTTTTACGAAAGTACAGAACCTGCGGAGGCCGAGGGATTGCTAGAGAGGATAGAGAGAGTTTTCGATCAAACAGACTGCGAGCCAGATTAGAAGTTCGACTATGCAATGTCTTTACTACAAGGCCCAGTTTACTAGTGGTGGAAGATTTTTCAAGGTAGTACCACCAGGCCTTACAACCTGATGTGGGAAGTCTTCTTAAGGTCTTCAAGGAGAACTACGTGCCCAAGATCTACTTGGACAAGAAGATGAAAGAGTTTCTGGATTTGAAGGAGGGTAGGATTTCAGTAGCAGAATATGAGATCCAGTTCAATAAGTTGATGGGATATGCTACTGCTTTGATTCCTACCGAAGAAGATAAGTGTAGAAGATTCGAAGATAAGCTAAACATGGAGATCAAGACAAGACTAACGATCTCTAACCTGAGTAGTTTAACTGAGTTGAGAGTTACTTCGATCAAAATTGAGTATCTACTAAGAGAGGGACAAGTAGAGTTTAGGCAAGGGTCCAAATTGAAGAGGTCCAATGAGATTCAGAGTTCTGGCTGAAGATTCAGTAAGCGTTAGAATCGAACTTTCAGACCACCGGCTGGATCAAGACAGTCGGGATTCAGACAGAGGGGTGGTTTTGTATAGTCTAGCAGTGGAAGAGGTACAGCGCAGAGTCTGTTACCCCCTTCTGAGCACTGTGGGAAAAGGCACTGTATCATCCTGTCTCCATACTAAGGGTTATAACCTCGATTTCAATAATAGGAAGACTGGAAATGAGAAAGTTAGAGGAAATTTTGATTTTGGTAATTTCACCGCGGCGAATCCGAACCATCGCCGTAGCGTATTTTTCTCAAGAGGTGCTTAAGTTCGAATCTGGGGAACTTCGCCGCGACGAAGCCAGGAGTTGGCCGCAGTAAACTTATCCCGAAAGGTCCTTGGAGATATTACCATAGTTTCGCCACAGCAAACATTTGATTGCTGTGGCGAAGTCCGCCAATGCTGGCACTGTGATTCTCTTTATAAGTTGAATCCTTTAGCTCTGCTCTAGCATGATCTTTATCGACTGTTCGCATTTGTCACCTCAGGATAAGCACAGCGACCCGGGGGTCCCAACAATATGTGTGATGTGTTAGATGAATTAAGTGAACCATCGATGATGGTTACTTCATTGAATTTGTAAAACTCACCAAAATTGCAACATTGATTTTTCAGGACCGAGAGACGACTTTAGCTACTAAGAGACACTACAAAGAGTATAGTCTTGTACTTTTGGGAAGAAGAAGAAATGGCTCAAAGATCAGTCAGCTGGGATTGGAAAGATTAGATAGACTTTTTGTGTATTTTCCTCCTTCATGTAGCATATTTTATATTAGGATTTGATAATGTACATGTATGGGTGTTTAAAAGCTACAATCTAAATATTTGGTTTTATGAAATGAAAAGAAAATATTTTGGTTTAAAAATTTGTGACTTTCTTTAAGATGTCTTATAAGAAAATTAAGAATGATGATGCCATGTTAAGTGAATGTTGTGATTGAACGCAATGCACAATTATCATAAATTATGTACTGGAATGTCCTCAGGGTGTTCCGACATGTAACCCATAGTAACAGGGCGCTACACTAAATGCCCTAATAGTCGAAGAAGAGGAAGAATCTTCAGATGATGCAGTGCTAAATCCGATTGTGTTGTTTAATGTGGTTAGTAAAGAACCTAATCCTTATGATGATCTAATGTATGTGAGAATACAGGTTAATGGGATAGAGGTGACCGAGATGGTAGATATGGGTGCTTCACATTCCTTCATAGTGGAAAGGATAGTGTACAAGTTAGGGCTTAGAGTGTCTAAGACCCCGACAAAGTTAATAACCCGTACGGGGAAGGCACAAGTGGTGATGGGAGCTGCTTACAATGTCCTAGTAATCATAGGGACTTGGCGTGCTAAGATGAATTGCATGGTCGTACTACTTGAGGATTTCGGAATGATTTTGGGAATCAACTTCCTTAAGGTAGTAAAGACAGTGATGTACCCAAGTTTGGGAGGTATGATGGTTATGTATGATGAAAAATCCTTCTTTATTAATTGTTGTAGATTCATTGGTAGGACAAGGGAGACTACAACAATGGTAGCACAAGTGTCAGCTATGATCATTAAAAAGGATCATATCATTGCCAAGATCACGAAAGATCAAAGTGAAAGGGAAAGCTCAGCGGATGGAGCTCTTCTCAATATGTCTTTGGCGGGTGCAGTGAGCCTTGAGAAGGTGAGTCCACGTGGAAGCAAAGATAACCTGATGGATTGGGAAAATGGCACGTGGGTGAAGTTCCAATCGATATGAAGGCTTGCTACCGTTTTCAAGAGCTGATTAAGGAGTCTTCAAAGAAACTACTAGTGGAGGAGTGCCAACAGAATAATTCGACGAGAGTGTCAAATCCGTCTGGTAGAGGTGGTTTGTTAGACCACTAAGGTTCGGAGGACTTCTCAGTGACCTCCATGAAGTGCCTTATGAGGAAGGTTAGTTGGATTACACGCATGAGGGAGGCATTCAAAAATACTAAGGCAAATATGGGTGAGTGGGATCAAACTTGGTACAAATTTTTATATAGTCTCGAACTTTTTAAAGATTGACTCGACCCATGCCGAGGACTTAATGGACTAAGGACTTGGCCTATGCTCGGATGAATGGACCATGACTAGTGGACTTGTTATGGAAGCATTGGATCAAGCCAGTGTGCTATGTGGGCTTTGATAAGATCACATTGCCTCATCAGTTGATAAAGATCATAGGGAGATTTTGGACGATGTGGCGACAACTAGGAGTTAGAGTTACAGTAGGACTCAACATTTGAAGATAGTGGAGATCTTCGAGGATAAGGATGCTAATTTCCTATTTGAATGTAAACTTTATCTTTTTACTATCTTGTAGATTCTATCTTATCAGTTAGAGTGCTATTTGGATGGGGGTGTCATCCAGTTGGTACATTTGATGTAATCTGATAAAGATAGTCGTGATCTTAGCATGATCTTAGGCAATTCAATTTAAGTGGGACTCTGAATGTAACTTGGCTTTCAAGTTAGGATGCCTATATATAGCTTATTTGAGCTTTGCTCTCCTCATAGAGTTAGAGAGAGCATTCCTTGTATTATTTTGCAAGAAAGCAATATAAAGGTTGGCTTTGTCGAATCTCTCTTATTTTCCTTGTTGCCTTTATTCTCTTATCACTTTCGTAGCTTTGTTTCTTCGAGGGTGTGAGGTAAACACTTCGAGGGTCGTTAAAGGCTGAAGTTTTGCTTAAGCAGACCTAAGTAAGGTTGTCGTGCAAAGGGTGTTGACAATCAACTTCGGTGAAAGCTCGAGTCCTAAAATGATCTTTGTATCAACTTCCCACATCTGTAAAATGTGTCTATGGTATAGGCTCACGTGCTAGTCAACCATTGCATGCACCTCACAAAAAGGCTCTGGCGCGTGCACATGCCTCACCTTTTATTTAATTTTAAATTTTCATTAAATTATTTTAATTTAGATTAAATTAGTTTAGTTCCCTAATAAATTTAGAAACATGTTTGCTAATTGTTTTGAAAGGTTTATTTTAATAGGATTATTTTGAAATTTAGTTTAATTTTTCAAGAAGTTGAATTATTAAATTCAATTGATTATCAAATCAATTCTAAAATTAAAACAATTTTTGTTTTAATATGATTAAGATTAATAATTATAGTGGTTCCTAATTAATTTTAGGAAAGTATTTTATAAAACTACAATTAATTGTTTTCAATTACATTGAAATTAATTAATTAGAGAAGTAGTTTCTAAAACTGGAATTAATTAGTTTCTGTTAAATTGAAATTAATTAATTAGACTCTTTAAAATAAGAAAGTTGTTTTCTTAAATAATTAAGAAAGGTGTTACTTAACTATATTTATTTATTTGAATTTGATTGAGATAAATTAATTTATGAATTTCTTTGTTTAGAGAATTATTATTCAATTTATTTAAAATGGTTTCTTTATTTATGAATAATAAGTTTCTTGATTTATTAGAAAAGATATGTTTCTTGATTAAATTTGAAAAGTTTTTCATTTATTAATTAAGAAAAATGTGCTTTCTTTAATATTTAAAAATAGTTTTCTTTTGTATTAAAGAAATATTTTTTAATTAATTAAGAAATCAATCTCTAAATAAATAATACCAATGACTTTCTTAATTAAATAAAAAAATTTATCTAATTTTGAAAGTGGTTCCTTTTAATATTAGAAAATAGTTTTCTAACTAAAGAAAAGTAATTTCTAATTAGATTAGAACTAATTTTCTAATTGGATTAGAATGTATTACTTATATAATTTTGAAAAAGGAGTTTTTCCAAATTATAGTAAGTAAG
Source organism: Erythroxylum longipes (assembly GCA_027563885.1). Classification (NCBI taxonomy): domain Eukaryota; kingdom Viridiplantae; phylum Streptophyta; class Magnoliopsida; order Malpighiales; family Erythroxylaceae; genus Erythroxylum; species Erythroxylum longipes. The sequence goes on along the minus strand of JAOQMS010000009.1, from coordinate 4,503,275 downwards.
AAGTATAATTTAATGTAATTTGTTTTCAATTAAATTTTGTTAAAGGAGTCAAGATAATTGGAAATAGTTTCCAATTGATTTTGAAAATTGTTTCCAAATCAAATTAAATTTCTATTTGGAATAGGAATTTAATTCATTTAGGAATTAATAGGTTTATTCTAATTTAATTTCTCCAAAGGGATAGAAATATTATTTTAGATTATGAATATCAATAACTATAATTAAACAAAGCTTGATGTTTGATGGATTTAATTTGATTATAAGTTTATAAGTTGCATACTTTAACTCAAACATGTTTAATCTTATGATAATGAAATCTACTTAACTAAATTTGTGTGATTTGGATGAGCAAACTCATGATCACATGAATTTAGAGGCAAGGATATGAATATGATATAAGATATGTTTTAATAAGAGTTGTCACCTAACATAACTAGGAGTCACATGAGATATGATTGATATTATTATCTTCCTAATTTAGGTTTAGTTAGTTTGTTGAGAAAACTTACGATCAACTATAGTTGAATGGGTTCCTAGCACACTAGAAAGATTAGATTAATCTTTCCAAATAGTAATAAAGGCTACTAGCTTAAATAAAATAGTGAGAGGAACCAAACAAAATATTAAAGTCCTAATCTAGTATGGTAGTCATGACATATAATTAATTACTTGCTTTTTTAAATTTATAATTTATTCTGAGTTGAATTTACCATGTTTAGTATAGTTGATGCTAAGCTAGTGAATTTCTTGGGCATAGCTTATGTTTAAGAAGAGTTCTCAAAGTTAGAAAAGAAAATTGTATGCCCATTATGCAACGTTGTTGTAATCTCTGTTGAGGATTCGATGACAAAGTTTTAGATATATGTCAAAATCATATAGATGACAAAATGTATTGAGGTTTTGAGTTGACTAATGTTTCATAAAACTTAATGACAACATGTAAGATGTATGTCAGCACTATGATAGTAAGATGCAAGAGATTGTATAGAGTAGAGCTGAAAGGTATAGTACGTTATTAAAATTATTCCACTTAATTTAACATGTTAAAAGCATAAAGACGGACATCAATTTTGATAATAATATTTTGATAAAAATTAATTGACAATATTATGCTAACATCTTGATAATATTTTAATAGTATTCTAATAAGAATTAGTTGACAATAATATGATAATTTCTTAATTGTATTTTAATAATATTATAATAATATCTCACTTATTTAGTTATTATTATGAATATTTGATTAGTACTTTTCATTTCTCTTCATAAACGTTTTTATTTAGTTATTTGTATTAGTGAGATTATTTTTAGAATTTTGTTGAAAACGTTGTAATGTTACTAACATGTATATATTGAGGAGGGTTGTCTAGCTATTCCTTAGTCTCATTTTTTAGATATAAAATCATCTAAGCTCTTAAGGTTCGAAGAATGCAAACTTAAACTATAATATTCTAAACAATATTCAAGTATAGAATTCTCCCATGATCATCTATAACACAATTGATTCAACCCATTCAATTAAGATTCATGCTATAAGAGAGAGAGAGGGGGAGAGAGAGAGAAACAATAACCTTGATCCATGTTTAATATATGTCTACAATGATAGATCTTTATTCCTTTTGGTTACAAACACCTTTTCTATATAAAGAATTTATCCACTTTCTTCTTCTGCTTTTCTTCTTTCTTTTCCAATGGTGCAAGAACGTATCTTTTCTTTGGTAACTATTAACCATGAAGAAGGGAGAAGAAGGGAGAAGGAAGGTTCTTATTTAATTATAATAAAATCTTAATGACTTTAATATTTTCTACAAGCTCAATAACCATTATTTTGGACCCACCTTACATTAGAGTAAACCCAAGTAATATGGGCCATAACTTTATAATTATTAAATTAATCTAACAATCTTCCACAGGGCCTATGTTACAACTTGGTGATCCAACAATATAAATGTGCACCATATATAGAATCTATTAAGTCATCCAGCTTGAATTAATTGTAATAATGGGATCTTGGTTGTTACAAGTCATCTAATGATATAATTCCTTCCATGTATCACATAATCAACTCAACTCAAAATAATTGTAATAGAGAAACACTATAATTCTCAACCTTTAGGTTTTTTTAAAATATAATTTGTGATCACAATAAAACAATGTATGTACACTACATAATGTGACAATTAATAAATAAGTAAAAACATAACTTTATTTGAATTCATAAGTTTCAAAACAATAATAGAAAATAACCAAACATATGTATATACATAACATGATCTCATTCTAACAAGGACTTATCTATAATTCCTATCCTTTTAATATGACCAATAAATATTTTAGGTTGTAATCCTTTAGTTAATAGATCCATTATCATTAGATCAGTTCCAATATGCTCATTCGACACTTTATGTTTTTGTACTTCTTCCTTGACTGACAAGTATTTCAAATCTATATATTTATCACCCTTAGAATACTTGTCATTTTTAGAGAAGAAAGCGGCTGTAGAATTATCACAATAAATTCTTAGTGATATAGCTATTGGCCCCATGTCTCGATTCGAATTTCTTGGTGACTAAGTGGCAAATTTAGGGGACTTTTTTTAAAATAAAATATACAACTAAAATAAAAAAAGATAAAGAATAAAAGAATTCATGGTGGGACATTTTTAAAATAAACAAATAGTAAATAAAATAAAATATCATAAGGAGAAGTCGAGGGTAGGGAGTGAAACAAATAAATAAACTTAAGAAGCAATGAAGAAAATGCGCGGGCGTGCATATAAAAGTCACGACCGTGCATTCAATTTGTCACAGTCGTGACAGTTAACGACAAAAGGGAGTCACGCAATGAAGAAAATGCGCAGGCGTGCATATAAAAGTCACGACCGTGCATTCAATTTGTCACAGTCGTGACAATTAACGACAAAAGGGAGTCACGAATGTGCATGTGCACGATCGCGACTTTTTACAAACATTAGGCATATGTTGCGATCATACTTGTACACGATCGTGACTCTCATGAGAAATTGAGGTTTTCACGATCGTGTAGGTGCATTGTGCAACCTTTAAATATCTACAACTTCCATGCAGATAATTTTGTCAAATTCTGCCTAGATCAATACAGTTTATTTATTGAAGTTTCAGATCACATTTTATCCCCTCTTTTCTCTTTTCTCTCTACTGTCAATATATATATATATATATATATATATATATATATAACTGCTAACTATAACAAAAGACCGGATTCCAACAATTAGAAACCATACATGCAGAACTTCCAACTTAACCAATTTCTTCAAAAAAAATTTATCCAAAGGCCTTCAAACATCTAACAATTTATTCTCAACACATTGACAACTTAGCAAAGAAGAAATTTTATCACATATATAAAAGAGAAATTCTTCACCTCTTAATGCCATTTCTCAAACCAAAACAGAGTTTCATTTCTCAAACAATGCAGCATTTATACATATTTTCAATTACATCTTAAGAGTCAAAGAGTAGCATAATCCAAAAATAGAATATGAATGTATGATTTCAATGCTACCTACAGTATTCAAACTAACTTAGTTACAACAAATGAGCTTCTTGAAGATTTGCCAAAGTTTTACAAAGTTCACTATTGATTTACTGATTCTTGCACCTGAGAAGTGGAAAATAACAGGGTGAGCTATGAAGCTCAGTGGCTAATACATTTATAGCCATCGGTGATGAGCCATACACACACACAACCAAGCATATATATGTATATACAAATCCAGTTCACAGAACACTTAATTTAAAATACAGTCGCATAATCCATATCATATATTTTTCAATCATCAAACAAAGCATTCCATTTTAAATCATGCTCAACAAATCACAACAAAGTGCAAAACAATATGGCTCGAGAGAATCCCATAAAATAGAATGGCGAAACCAAAGTTTACACCATAAATAGAGTGACTTCATTTTTCGGAGCTCATATGTCACAAGAGAGTAGCTGGGAGAAGGCTTTAGGTCAACGTGCACATGATGAACATAATGGCATCTCTCTTACCCACATAAACAAAGTTCTACTGTAGGTATATTTCGTATCATGTTGATATTTTTTATGCTTCTTGAATTTTTCTGTTTTTCGTCAACACCAAATACAATATCTTTCAAAATAAACATGATATCAAATTCATAAAACATATTTCTCACATTCACAATGAATCAAGAGAAACATTTATACAGTCACAAACATATAATACAGCCCATCATCACAAAACTATAAACATATTACCCACCTATTTTCTTATAAATCCAAGCTTAAGTTTGTTCTTCCTTTTACTTTTGATTTCAACTTTCTTGGTGCCCTTCAAAGAAACATATTTTCATTCAATCAATATACCTAAATAAAACTTCCTTAAGCTTAAATATCCAAAAATGAGCTTAGACTTAATCTATTCTTAGTTTATCTAACTAGAAGAACTAAGATCTAGTTAAGGTTCATAAAAATCTAAGAAGAAGAATTTCAGTTCTTTTCTTCCTCTCTTCATTTACAGCATAAAACCTACTTTCTCTACTTCCTTCTTCTATCAAAACAAGAAGAAAATATAGATAAAGGATTACCTAACTCACTTGAAACCTTCTTCTTCCACTTCTTATCTCCTTTATCTTTCTTTCCTTTTTCTTCTTTTCTAGTTTGTTTTTTGCTTCTCTTCTTCTACTTTTTTCTAAATTTTTCTTCTCTCCTTCTTTCTTATTTTACACGACTCTCTCTTTTTCCTAACCTCTCAAACAAGTGTCTCCCTTTTCTTTTGTTTTTACACGACTCTCATCCTCTTCTTTCTCTAGTTTCTTTTGGGTTCTTCTTTTCTTCCTTTCTCACTTTTCCAGCACACCTCTCACACACCCTTCCTACAGGACTCTCTTATGAATTTTTTAAAACAACTTCATCCTTTCCAAACCTAGCCTTCACATATAACTTAATGCCTTCTAGCCGCTTAACTAAATTCTAACATTTCCATACAATCCATGTAACCATATGTAATTAAAAATATTCATAAATAAACTTCATAAATTTCTAATTCAAAAATTCTGATTTTTTTACTCATGACTAAGCGCCAACAAATTCCTTTTTAATAATTCTAACTTCCAAGAAAAGTTCGGAGTCTAACAATTCTACCCCCTTAAAGAATTTCTTCCTCAAAATTCTTACCTACGTGATCAAACAAATGTGGATAATGCTGTCTTATGTTTTCCTCAGTCTCCCGAGTAGCTTCTTCACTTGAATGATTTTCTTTCAAACGACTATATCTAGCAAAATCGCTCGATTTAGTTGCTTATTCAAATACCTTACTATCTCAATTGGTTCCCTTAATATATCTTAGGTTTCTCGCAATTTCACTTCCCTTTTTACCGAACTTGCACACACCTTGTTCAGGCAATACGATACTCTTAAAACACTTTTATCTTCTACCTGCTATTCCATAACTCTTCAACGCTGATCCACTTAACTCTTATATTTTTCTTGAGTCGCATAGATTCTACTACAGATCAATTTTCACGTCATATGCAATCATTCACTTGCATTTATCATATACAATTGCCTTCACATTACAATTTTATCAGACCTAAGCTCCTTTAACAATAACAACAACATCGCCTCAAATTCATGAACCTAATAATATATAGGTAGGCTACTTTACATTAAACAGAATTCAAGCACTCTCTATAGCATATTCAACTTCTTATGCCTGAATCCTATTTCTAACTGACTCCAATAACCACTTTTGATTTGTTTAATAATAATTTATTCCTAAAAATGGAGCATTTAATTTACGCGATATGATTTGATAAAGAATCTCTATCACAAGAAGGTTTCTCACCCTAATCATCTACACTATTTCCATAATCTTTATCAATCAACTATATTCATCATTGTTGTTTCAACCATTCTTAATACCTTAATATGATCAATTTGAACTGTTCATGATATCTCAATAAAATCAATTACTATTGCACTTTACATTATTAGAATATTCTTTATAATAAAGCTCAATGAAATAAGAGGCATATTCATTTTACTCTTATATTTTGGTATGTACCATCAATATCATTACATCTTATCTAGAAATGTATTTTCGATAGATCACCAATTAATATCTCATGCTAAAGGTGCTTCAATCGCAATTGATTCTGAACAACATTCAAATATTCGATGACTATTAAAAAATTACTTCCTAATAGTAGTTACCTTTTCAATATAACCACCTAATCCCATACTTCCATTTCGTTACTCTAATTCATCATATGATTTTAACTATAGGGATCATAGATTACCTCTTATACCATATCCAAATATAAATTTCATATGCACTCAATCACATTATCCATCAATGTAACCACATTATCGGATATGCACACATAATAACTGGTCAACATAACCTTGAGAACTTCTACATATATCACTATCATTTATTTCATCTTCCATACGTACGTTCTTAATCAATTCAGAATTATAAACACATAACCATCTTGAAATTCTGATCTCAAATACTCTAACTCAATCTTATACTAAATCATAACTCTTATCACATTAATTAAACAATCATGTTAAATTCCAAGTTCAACCTTTCAATTCCACTTTGCTTGTACACTTTACATCATGTCATTTTTACCTATGCATCTATTTCTTTCTTATTAAATTCATGAAAATATATTGACATCCATATCAATTCAAGTACATACCCACAATAAAATTCCATTACCATGTTCATTGACATAACCACAAATACTGAATCTATGTCTAACATATTGGCTATGTAGTATTTCTTATTTCTAAATATCCACAAACTTTCATTGTCTTTTACTCTGACAAATCACCATTCTTCTCATTGTTTCTAATAGCTCAAACTTAAGTTCATACGTGTGACTCATGCAGTTGCAATTACTGGAATTCTATACTCATCAGTACCCTTCTTTAATGGTGGGGAATCAGGTGCAGCAGATCCTTACAAAACTTCTCGTGTTCTTCCACGAGGTGGTATTTTACTCCTTTAATCTAAATATTATCCTTAATCTTACTTTTCATTTTAATCTCATTTCCTATATTTATGCATGATATGCATGTCACTAAATGCATTCAATAAATTCGACAAAGCGAACAAAGAATTTAGCAATACAAACACTTTATCACACATCATATATTTCAAAGCCTAGGAATCCTTTGAAAACCTTGGGCTCTGATACTAAAAATGTTGCCCCCAAGTCTCAATTCAAATTTTGTGGCGACTAAATGCCTAAATTTGTGGGACTTTGTTTTAAATAAAATATATAACTAAAATAAAATAAAGATAAAGAATAAAAAGAATTCATGGTGGGACATTTTAAAAATAAATAAAATAATAAATAAAATAAAATATCATAAGGAGAAGTCTAGGATGGGGAGTGAAACAAAGAAATAAACTTAAGAAGCAATGGAGAAAATGCACAGGTGTGTATATAAAAGTCATGGCCGTGCATTCAATTTGTCACGGCCGTATTCAATTTGTCATGGCCGTGACAGTTAACGACAAAAGGGAGTCGCAATCGTGCATATGCATGATCGTAACTTTTTATGAATAGTAGCCATATGTAGCGATCATGCTTATGCACGATCGTGACTCTCATGAGAAATTGAGATTGTCATGATCATGCAGGTGCACGATCGGGCAACCCCTAATAACACTCTAACTTCAAAACATCATCACTTTCAACTCTGATATCCAAAAATTACAAGCTTTATGTCGTTGGAAAGCTAAGAGATATCTAAAACTTTCATGAAGACAATTTTGTAAAATTCTGCCTAGATCAATGCAGTTTCTTCATTGAAGTTTTAGATCACATTTTATCCTCTTTTTCCTCTTTTCTCACTGCTGTCAATATAAATATATATAACTGCTAACTATAACAAACGACTCGATTCCAACAATTAAAAACCATACATACAGAACTCCCAACTTAACCAATTTCTTCATAAAAATTTTATCCAAAGGCCTTCAAACATCTAACAATTTATTCTCAACACATTGACAACTTAGCAAAGAATAAATTTCTGCACATATATAAAAGAGAAATTCGTCACCTCTTACTGCCATTTTTCAAACCAAAGCAAAGTTTCATTTCTCAATCAATACAATGTTTATACGTATTTTCAATTACATCTTAATAGTCAAACAGTAGCATAATCAAAAAATACAATATGAATGCATGATTTCAAAGCTACCTACGGTATTCAAACTAACTTAGTTACAACAAATGAGCTTCTTGAAGACTTGCCAAAGTTTTGCAAGGTTCACTATTGATCTGTTGATTCTTGCATCTGAGAAGTGCAAACTGATGGGGTGAGCTATGAAGCTTAATGGCTAATACATTTATAGCCATCAGTGATGAGCCATACACACACAAAACCAAGCATATATATGTATATATAAATCCAGTTCACAGAACACTTAATTTAAAATACTATCGCATAATCCATATAATATATTTTGCAATCATAAAACAAAGCATTCCATTTTAAATCATGCTCAACAAATCACAGCAAAGTCCATAACAATATGGCTCGAGAGAATCCCATAAAACAGAATGGCAAAACCAAACTTTACACTATGAACAAAATGAGTCCATTTTTTGGAGCTCATATGCCACAAGAGGGCACTTGGGAGACGGCTTTAGGTCAACGTGCATGTGAAAAAGAGAATGGTATCTCTCTTACCCACATAAACAAATTTCTGATGAATACATATTTCGTATCATGTTCATATTTTCATACTTTTTGAATTTTTTTGTTTTTCATCAACACCAAATGCAGTGTCTTTCAAACTAAACATGATATCAAATTCATAGAACATATTTCCCACATTCACAATGAATCAAGAGAAACATTTATACAGTCACAAACATATAATACAACTCATTATCACAAAACTATAAACATATTACCCACCTATTTTCTTATAAACGCAAGCTCAATCTTGATTTCAACTTTGTGCCCTTCAAACAAATGTATTTTCATTCAATCAACATACCTAAATAAAACTTCCTTAAGCTTAAATATCCAAAAATGAGTTTAGAATTAATCTATTCGTATTTTATCTAACTAGAAGAACTAAGACTTAGTTAATGTTCATAAAAATATAAGAAGAAGAATTTCAGTTCTCTTCTTCCTCTCTTTATTTACAACATAAAACCTACTTTCTTTGCTTCCTTCTTCTATTAAAACAAGAAGAAAATATAGATAAAGGATTACCTAACTCAGCTGAAACCTTCTTCTTCCACTTCTTATCTCCTTTATCTTTCTTTCCTTCTTCTTCTTTTCTAGTTCAATTTCTGCTTCTCTTCTTCTACTTCTTCTTACATTTTTCTTCTCTCCTTTTTTCTTATTTTACATGACTCTCTCTTTTTCCTAACCTTTCAAACATGTCTCTCCCTTTTCTCTTATTCTTACATGACTCTCATCCTTTTATTTCTCTAGTTTCTTCTAGGTTCTTCTTTTCTTTCTTTCTCAATTTTCCAGCACACCTCTCATGCACCGTTCCTATAACATCCCATTTCCATACAACGGGTTGAATTATAGAAATGGGCATACGTGATATCATTAGGAAAAACACATCCCATGCTCATGCATTTGTGAACAGTGATTTTTGCACGGGAAAAATGTTTGTACATGCATTCATGACATTTCCCGGTATAATTGAGAGTAAAATGTGATTTTTGAAAAATAGGCTT
>JAOQMS010000009.1:4453426-4493438 GCA_027563885.1 Erythroxylum longipes | reverse complement strand
TAAAAATGCATCTCTTGCCTCTCACTGAACACTCCTATTTACTATTCTAACCTTCCCATAGGTAATGGGATGTTACATATTGTCCACTTTGGGTTAACCATCAGGCCAATGCCCTCACAGTTTTGCTCTTCTCGCACCCAGGAAAATGTGTCTATGGGGAAGAGATATCTGTACCCTTATAAGGTGTACTTCGTTCTCCTCTCCAACCGATGTGGGATCTCACAATCCACCTCCTTAGGGCTAAGCATCCTCGCTAGCACAACAGGTTGGGAACCGACTTTGATACTATTTATAACAGCCCAGACCACCCACCCACAGATATTGTCCGCTTTAGGTTGCCAATCGGGCCAAGGCCCTCATGGTTTTACCTCTTCCCCATAGACGTGTTTTTTCGAGTGCGGGAAGAGCAAAACTGTGAGGACCTTGGCCCGATGGACAACCCAAAGCGAACAATATCTGTGGATGGGTGGTGTGGGCTGTTACAGTAACCTTGTGACTTTTTACTATAAACATATATATTTATTTTAATTCTAGCATTTATTGTTTTGTATTTTTTATTTCATGAGTAATCAATTAATTAATTCAATGTTGATTATTTTATAGCTATCTATGAATTCAGTGATCTGTAATTGTCATGAATGATTGGTACAAGTAGAAAACAAGTTATTTATGAATTTGCAAATTTAGATTATGAGAAATAAGAAAACTAAATTGAATATTTGCAGCTATCTCAATGATTTAATTAGGGTTTAGTCTTTGTCATTAAGCTTATTGCTATTATTTAATTGATATAAAATGCTATCATACCTAATCAACTTATGTAAGTTTTGGTTTGAATGCTGGGTCTAAACAAATTAATTTAGGAAAAAATGAGGCTTATAATGACTATCCTAATAGGTTGTAGATTAACTATTTGAATTGTGTAAATTATTCTTTTTAAATGAATGATCAAAGTTACAATTAGATGAGATCCTTCCTTTGAACTAAAGTTGAGAAAACTTGAGTTTCTCATTTTTTATACGTAATTGATTTATTTTGACTCCTTATTAACTTTAACTCATTAGTTAATTAATCATAAACACTTCAAAATTAAGAAATTAGTTTCTAGTTCTCTTAAGATTCAACCTGGTTTCACAACTACTATAAGAGTTTAGTAAATCAAAATTAATTTTGAGGGCTCTAATAACCCATTCAGAGAGAGGTTATGCAGTGACCTAAATATTAGTGATGCACCATGAGGGTAAAATGGAGAGGATGTAGTTGTTAATGACCCAAATATTGGTTATGGGGATATGAGTGACAAGAAAGATAATGATAAGAGTATTAATGGGGATGTAGTTATCAACTATGAAGATAACCAGGATGAATAAGAAACTAGTAATAATGAAGAGATTGGAGATGGAAGTAATGGAATTAGTGATGAAGTTGTAGAAAAAAAATTTTCCAAAATGAAGAATATGGAAGTTTCAACATATCTATTATAGATGGACATCATCAAGTGGAAATAGTGTTAGTCCGTAACGGAACCTAAGAGGGCGTAAATTGAGTATTGGTAAATTAAAACAAAATATTTACTAAATTAGTGTGTTAATGAGCATAATTAATAAAAGATAAAAAATTATGATATAAATAATAATTTTCAACAATGCTTTTAAGTAGTAATTTAAAAATCATAAGAGAAGAAAAATGAAAACTAATTTATAGTGGTTTGGCAAATAACCGCCTAAATCTACTCCCAAGACTTTTCTTAGAATTCCACTATAACTCTTCTTTTAAGACAAGGAATAACTTTTGTACATTTTTTTGGGTAAAGAGGAACATGTATAGAATATTCATAAATGGTGAAAGGAAACCTCAATACCATTTGGAATACCTCCAAGTATAATCGACAAAACGCCAATAGAAGCTTATAACCCAAAATATCTCACTTTATGAGGCTTACTCACTCAAATATAATATAATGAATGCTCATATGCTTAATAAACACTTAAATATATAAGTATAAGATATTTAAATACTTTTCATATGTAAGAAAAAAGAGAAAACATATATTTATAAGATTTTGTGATCCCTACTAATCGTTGGAGCCAAAAACTAGTCGTTATAATGGCTAGTTTCAGTATACTAATAGGTCATATTAGTTGACCAATATGCATTCAAAATGTACAATATTCATCACTCTTCATATATTGATTAGACACTAAGGCATATTAATTGACCAATGTGTCTCTTGAAAGGACATTAGTCAGCCACATCACCTTATTAGTTGACTAATATGTTAACAAATGCCCCTGTTACACAGTTAACTTAACATTGATTAACCACTAACTTATATTGGTTAACCAATCCCCTTAAAAAATATAATTATAATCACGTCAAATGCTCAAAATTAAATTTTAATGCAATTATAATTAAAATAAAATTTAAAATATCTTTTAGAAAGTGTTTGAAAGATCAAGAGGCATTTCTTTAGAAACAAAAGCTTTAATACCTTTTGATAAATAAAAAGATTCATGCAATGAAGTAACATGAAATGTTTATATATGATAAGCCTTTACGATTACTAAAGAAATACTTTAGAAACAAAAGCTTTAAAACCTTTTGATGAATAAAAAGATTCATGCAATGAAGTAATATGAAATGTTTATATATGATAAGCCTTTAAGATTACTAAAGAAACAAAGTGAAACTATAATTAACATTACAAAATATAGAATGACCTTGATGTACCTTGATCTTATTTTTGTTCTCTTTAAAGTTTACGAACTTTAACTTTTCTTCATCATCTTCATAAAGTATCTTCTTGAGTTTTGTGTAGATACATCTTGTTTTTATATATCTTCTCATCAAGATAACAAACTCAGAAGTATTATTGATGTTTTGTTATCATAAACATCAATTGGAACCTCCCTTACTTTGATAATCTCTCCATTTTATTATAATATAATATAATATTTTTGTAATAGAAAGCAATACTAAAATTAAGCATATAGTCAAGATAGTGATTATCTTCCCTTAATTCATGCGCAAAACATAGCTCAATATCAAGAAAAAAGAGATATTCAATATCAAGTATAAAAGAAATATCCATAAATGTAGATTAACTTAAATATAGCATAAAATTGTATATAAAGTATAAGAAAAAATCACTCCTCTAAGTCTCCTTGAATGTCATTACTTCTTCTAAATCTAATATCACTAATCTTTCTCTCCTTATTTGGAATCATAAAAAAGAATCAAATATTAAAGAAAAATAAAGTGCCATGAAATTTTATTAAGTTAGAAAATTACCAAATTTCAATAGTCAATCATACCCAAAACTCAAAATAAAATATTAACAATTGAGTACAATTAGATAAAAAATACATTGATTAAACCCTTAACATAAAAATCATTTTGAGAAAATCACAAAGAAATTGAAAATCATCATTTTTGGTATTGTTCCTAAACTAAATTTACAATTTGAGAAAAAAAATAGCAAGTTTTGACAAGATTAGATGTTGGAATTGTAAAAATGTACACTTAATTAAAATATCCAACCATTAATTCATAAAAGAGTGAATAATTTTGAAAGCCCTAAAGTTTAAAAAATAATGATAGGACAAAAGGCCCAAAATATCACAATTGAATAAAATCAAAGATGCATCAGTGTAATTAAAAGGGGAACAACCTAAGACGACAAATTTTCATTTTGATTAAAACTTTTCAACCAATATAGCTTTATAGTCAACCAAAGTCACTTATGAATAAGAAAAATCAAGTTCTAATGAGTTTGTAACAATATTTATTACTAGAGTAGTCGATCATATATAAACACAAGTTGATTAGTAAAGTAATATAGTTGATCAATCTTCATGTTTTAAGCCCTCCTCCTTTTTTCTTTTATCTTTATTTGTTTATATCCCCAAAAATCCCAGGCAACTTACTCTTTAACACTCATATTCATCAATTATTCTTTAGGTAAACTCCAATTCATTTATAGTTTAGGGGTTGTACTAAAATATGCATTTTCTATAATTACTTACTCCATTCATTTTGTTTAGTTTTTAATTTCATAAATTAGATTGCATCAAAATGTCAATTGGTTGACCGGTAAGGGTATATGGTCAATCATTATTGCAACCAACTCCTTACAAACTCACTAAAAAGATTAAAAGAGGTTTTTTTGAGGACACCAGTTGACTACATTATGACATAGGTCAACCAATGTGTTCTAAAAGTTAAGAAAAAAAACTCAAATAAAAATATTAAAATGTATAATAAATAAATTAAATAACAATTAATAATGGAACAAAACATATAAAAAATCTCTATCAAATACAATTCCTATCAATCATACCTAAATCTCCTTTAACTATGCAAAATCTATTCTCATTCATTACTTTAGTGAAACCATCAATGAATTGGTAAAGTATATCAATATATTTCAAATTAGTATCCCTATTTTGCACATAATATCTATGTATAGGTAATAACGTCCCCACTATATTTCTTTTAAAAATGCTCAATTCCTTGTTCACAATGTAAACCCAATAATCATCACTGATGATTTAGACTTAATTTGAGAAATAAATGCAAATTCTTCTTGAATTATCAATCTATTGGAAGCGTCTCATCCTTCTTATCACACTCACTTAGTTAATAATTAGATCTTTTAAAAAGTCTTGGTGATCATTCTTATTCTGTTTAAGGGTAATTTTCTCTATATCATATATCATCATCTTTAAGACTTTCTATGAGGTAAGGTAGTAAGATTAAAACCAACATGTATAAAAATTTCTAATGATAAGAATCTTCCTATTAAACACTATTTATTCTTTGGAGAACAACTAAATTGATAATTCATTATTCACTTACATTTTATTCTTTTTTAATTAAAAAATCATTATTTTGTTTTAGATATCTAAATGAACTTTGTCTTTGATTGTTATTCAATCTGTGGCCCGCCCCAGGAGGACATTGGTCGGCCCGTGGCCCACCCTTGGCTCGGCCAACCTGGACCACGGATGGACATCCCTATTTATACAAGAAAGATAGATTTAGATAAGTTTATAACCATATGTTGTAGGTAGTAAGGGAAGATATTTTTTTGGTCAACCATAGATAATAAACAAAGTTATCAATCAACAAAGATAGTGATTCCATAAAGACCAAAAAAAAGTAATAAGAAAGGATAGTAATATACTAAAAAATTGATGAACCTAGATAAACTGTTCCCAGTAGTAAAGAACACTGGGCAAAAAAGGATAAAATGTGAGAAAGCAATATTAGCTATTAATAGTCGAAATTCATCCAATGTAAGTTTCAAAATTTATTTAACTAGAAAGTTGTAACATATTTTTCAAATTTTAATTCTTATTTAATTAGTCAATTGTACTATATTCATTACTTATTATTATAGGCAAAATAATTGGTTGATGGAGGCAATTTAACATAATTATATTATAGACCCTCATAAGTAATTACAAAAGTTATTTACACTATCTCATGAATATAATTAAATTGTTAATGCATTGTTCTTGAATTTAATTCCCATGTAATAGAAATGGATAGTTAGGTTTCAAATATTATACCAAGTAAGGCTAGTAGCCCTCCACATACCATCAAAAGAAAATTTATAGATGTTGATCTAAGGGCATTCAAGTTGGCATTCCAATAAAGAAACGTAAGAATAAAAGGGATCCAATCATAACATTTAGAAGATTATAAGCTCATCAAGAGAAGGACAACTCAAAAGAGAGTTATTCAATCATCATAAAAACAACTTTCATAGTTGAATGTGCATCAAACAAGCAATGCAAAATTGAATGAATATACTAAGTTTGTATTTTGTTGTTAGTGTAAATGCATATACTATGCTTTATGTTTTAATGGTGGAATTATATTGATCTAGTTTAAAATGCAGTCGAATATTGTTTTTGATCATAAAATTCTTTCTTTATGAGAAGATCAATATTTTAAGAAATATATGGCTAGCCAAAAGTTTCTTTGATACCTAATAAAGTTTTCTTTTATAGCTGTCCATAAGATCCTGGAAAGCAAAGTGACTACTTAGTAGATTTTTCTTTTGTAGTTATGCAAGACAATAATTTTATGGTTATGAAATGAATAGTTTTCATTTGTTATGGTCATGATGTGAAGTTGTTTGATTCATCATATAATGTATTTTCCTCTAATACTTTATTTTCTAATTTATTTTTGATAGGAATAATAAAGGATCGGTATTTTAGGAGAATAAAATTCTAAGAAAAGAATTGAAAATGAGAGAAAAGTGAATTGAAAAAGTGTTAAATCAAATATATTTATTAATAGTTCATACAATACTATCAAACTAAGATTATTAGTAGTCTACATCCATTTCCATACAATATAATTCACAAGTACTGCCATTACAATGATGAAAATTTATATAATAACATTTATTAACATTCAAACCCTAATTTTTAATCATTTTGTTTTTAACAACAAAGTAATGTCAACTTTCGTGTTCTTTACTTCCGTTTCAATCTCATTTTTTCTTTAAAATATCAACTTTTGGACTATATTATGCTCCATTTGATATTTCACATGCTCTCTTTTCCCCTCTTTTAAAAAAATATATATTAAATTTCTTAATTTTTAATTATATTGATAGCCTTTTGAGGAAATGTATAATCATGACATCTAAATAAATCATAGTTATTACTTGTAAGGATATGCACCCATATTAGTTAATGATATAAATAAGTTCAATTCATATATAAAATTTTAACCAGTAAGTAATTTCTTAATTTGATAAATAAGGCAACTTAAAAATCTCTTGTTTGGCTTATGTTCACTCTATGAAGTACTCAGTTGAGCATTTAACCCACAATAACAAATGACACTTTGAGCATTTAATCTACAATAACAAATGACACTTTGTGCATTTTTATGGATGTGCTTTCAGATGAAGAGGCATAATCCATATACAAATATTTCAACTTATAACATAAGCCTAGAAATTATACAAATTTCAATGTGATTTTCTTTGTATCAGTATGTCGTGTTAGAGGATAAAATGGTATTCTATATGTATGAGCACTATCACTACAATTGATATTCTAAGTTATGGGCATTTTTTTATTTAGTAATATGATCATATATATTTAGTTTTAGTTAAATATTATACATATGCAATATGATTAAAAACTTTAAGAATCCATTTTTTAAGGAAAAATTTTGCTAATTAGGCAGGTGGTTAAAAAAGCAACCTTAATTAATTCCAATCAATAGGGTCATGACCTACCAATCATTTTCATTATTAAATAGTGTTATGTCTATTTTAGAAAAATAAAGATTG
The DNA here is from genome assembly GCA_027563885.1 of Erythroxylum longipes. Taxonomy (NCBI): domain Eukaryota; kingdom Viridiplantae; phylum Streptophyta; class Magnoliopsida; order Malpighiales; family Erythroxylaceae; genus Erythroxylum; species Erythroxylum longipes. The sequence continues at coordinate 4,486,117 of JAOQMS010000009.1, read as the reverse complement.
TGTTGTCTTAAAAGATTGTTTTAAAAAATAAGAACACCAAGAAAGGCATTAAGAACATGTTAAACGAGACTAGCTATAAACCAAAAGTTAAAGCTCTAACACTAGAATGCTAAGGAATATGGTAAATGAAATTTACAAGTTATACATTAGCAATTAAGTAGGCTAGATAAACTACATTAATAGATCTTAAGGAAGCTTATCGATTTTGTACTTCTATAAACATTCCGAGCTATTGATAAACTGTGATCAAGATGAAATTTGCCAGCTTTCACCATCAATAACTCCCTCATTTAGCTTCTAAATTCCCTAATATTCCATCCATCCATTACCACACATGTTAAAAAGTTCTACAATTTATTTCCCTCGATATCTAATATATGCAATTGCTTAGTGTTAATTTGAAAATCTTCTTGTGTAATTGACATTCGAATGTATGCATTCTTAACCATGATGTGAAGTTTCGTAATTTACGTTTAGGGTAGTAGAGATTACTATACCTCTGTTCCCATTTCCAAATTCCTTTGGAGAAGGCAAAACTGAAGAATAAGTGTTGTAAAGACTCTTGATCTAGGTTACACAGACAATATGTGTTATCAATATCCATTCATTTGATCATGTTCTTAATAAGTAGTTTGTTCTTAGTTTCAAACTATATAATGAAGTTTACCCTTATGCTGCAGTCCTGATCCCACACTAACTTGAACCTTGTAACTTTAGCAACTAACCTTTTAAATATGGTTGGCATTAGTAAATTTTCTATAAGAGTTGTCTCTCTATATGATTCTATCCTACCTTTCTATGTTAGGGTTGTAGCTTAGTACATTTATCATAATATTAGTGAATCCTCTAAGGTTACAGCTCTATACCCTTCCACTCATTACTTTTTGACCTTGTTATGGTTAGATATCAAGATTTTAAGTTGTCAATAGAAGGGAAATTTGGATGAAGGTCCAAGTTTATGCCAATTATCAAATTAAAAGAAAGTATCATTACCATTACGAATGATGCTACATATATAATGTTGTAACTTGTCCCTCAGTTTAAGCATTATCAACACTGTTCAAGAAGTTTTTGTAGGGAGTTTGAAGTTCTATATGTTTTCGCCATGTCGGTAATATGAACGAATCCATTTGACCTATAGGGACTCTTTGTCTACTAGTATTTTCCAAATTCTCTAAGAACATGTTATTGAAAGCTTTGATGGGATGAATCCCCAATCCTCCTTCATCCTTAGATTTCACTCTATTTTATCTTAGCATATGTATGATTATTTGGGTCTCCAATCCACAAGAAGTTTTTAATAGATGTTTTTGTGACCATAATGATACTTAGAGGGTGACCAAAATGTGCTTTACTATCTTATGAAATATTAAGTTACAGGGGCACTCACCATTGCCTTATCTAACTTTTTTCCTAATGATCAAAGTTCCTTATTGTTTAATGCCCCATATTAGGAAATTTCCATCAAATTTGAGGTATGTGGCAACAATTTTGCTAGTGCACTCCCTGAATCTATCATTAAACAGGTTATACCCTTATTATCTCTCTCTACCTTCTTTAAAAAAAGGATACTATTAAAATCCTCAAAAAGCAACCATTGGCTATTCATATTAGCCTACAAATTGCATAAATCTCTAGTTTAACTCTATGAAATGCAAAGTTAGCAACACATATATAGGAGATAATGAGTGTCTTAGAGCTATTTAGCATCTCAATTTTAGATGGATGTGTTGAGCTACAAATAAAGCATTTAATAACTTTAATATGATTGAGTTGTAAGCAATGTTAATCCTTTTGCTCGAATGATGCTAAAGATTGGTAAGAATAGACCAATCTATTGTGTGGTTTCCTTCTTTGTTTCCTTTTCATTCCTTCTTTTGCTTGTGGCATCTTCTAAGTTTATTATCATGGAAGAATCAATAATTTCCTTTTATTTATTTTCTTTTATCTCCATTACATCCCTTTATTCTCCCTGAAAGAGCTTCTGAGCACTCTCAAGTTAAGCTATATCTTTTTTTCCATCAGTGTAAAAGGTTTCCCTATTGAGTTCTGAAGAAAGAAGTAATCTCTTTTTCTTATTTTTGCACAACAAGTGCCTTTGAATATATACATAAGTCCTAGACTAATTTTAGGTAACTGATTGCTAATATTAAGGACCCTAAAATACTTCTTAAAATATTTCCAATTTATAGCAATACCCCTATTTACAATACTACTCCATATTAATAGCAATTTCCTAAAATAAATATCCATTATATCCTCTTGTTTCCTGTTTTATGATTATGAAATAATTTATCCTAAATCAATGGTCTTATTTTCATCACTCCCCTCAAGTTGGCAAGTACACAGATGTATTACATTCTTAGCTTGCTTATAACATCTTGAAACTGTGCATTTGCCAACCCCTTAATAAATACATCTGCCATCTGTTTGTTAGTGGGAACATATGGGGTACAAATTGTTAGCTCAAGGTTTTTTTTAATGATTTTGGTGATGACCTTATAATATTTCAAAATTAAAATTGGATTTATTTCCTTGCATAGGTAACGATACATTTTCTCAAAAGGAAATAAAATTATAGGATATATGCTTCCTTTTTGGCAAGAACCTCCTTTTATGAAATTACCTTATTTTGGTTACAATATCCAAAAGGATCCTGCTATTCTATATTTTTGAGACATTGCCATATTTTGTTTTTCTTAATGGTTAAAGAATGAAGATTCTAGCAAAGATATCAAAGATATCAAAGATACCAAGTCAACCTAAGAACGGAAATGATTCAACGACTAGTTGAGGGAAATGCCTACTTAAGGAAGAATCACTGCAGTTGAGAACAAGAAGAGTGAACAAGAAAAATTATCGAATTACATTCACAGTATCAGTACTTTTGAAAGTGATATCATTGTCAAATCTTTTATGCTTTAGAAAGTGAAATTTTTTTTGAGAGATCATTGAAACTCATATCGAGCAAATTACATTTTCATTTTGAGAGCTTGTAGAGGCTAGCTAAATACTACTAGTTTGGAAGGTTAGAGAACCTTGAAAAATATGTACTCATGAGGTTGAAGAGGCTCATCAAATTACTACTTGAGTTTTTATAGTGAAACACTCAAGTTGAATACTTGGAGACTAGACGTAAGCTTGGGTTGTAAACCAAACCAGTATAAATTAACTGTGTCCTTTTCTCTCTCTCTTTAACTTTCAAATTTTTTCATTATATTGTGTGTGTGTTCTTTTCAACAAGAGGCTCTTTCACTTTTTTAAAAGGCTCCTTCTGTTTTCAACTTACAAAAGGTACCTTTCAGTTTTAACAGGTGCTTTCTTTTTTTAAATTATTTTAACGTGATTTATCATTCAGTAGGCTCCTTTCATTTAAATAGGGTCTTATCCCACAAATGGCTTCTATCACCTAACAGGCTCCTGTCATTTAAGAAGGTTTATCGTTTGATAGGATCCTACTATTTTTATTCGTTAACTAGGATCTGTTTATTATAGAGATTGAAAGAACTTCAGGAAATTTTTTGTCACACACAATTCACCCCTTTTTGTGTGTGTTTGATTTATCATTTAGTATCAGAGAGAGGTTTCACATTTATTGTGTTTTACAGCACGTGATAGATCATGGCAAATACCTTAAGAAGTTTTAAAGGACAATTCGTCTCAAAGCCCCCTTACTTCAATGGAAATAACTACCTATATTGGAAAGAGAGAATGGCAATCTATCTCCAATATGTAGATATTGAAGTCTGGCAAGCCACCAGAGTTGTGAGCTACACTTCCTGATTCAGATAACATAGAAGTACGGGCTGACGCTAATAGAAGAAATGCATAGCTAAACACTAAAGAAAAATATCATCTGATCTGTGCATTATCTCTAAAAGAATATGAGAAAATATCCTACTATTTTATAGCAAAGGAAATGTGGGACAAACTACAAGTCACGTTTAAAGGAATGATTGAGGTAAAGAAGCATAGAATAAGTCTTTTAATACATCAATACAAAACTATTGGCATGAAACAGGGAGAGACCATAGACGAATTCTTCAGATGCTTAAAAAACATCATCACGGTCTTAAAAAAACTTAGGAAAGATATATCCCAATGACGAGTTCATAACGAAGATTCTGAGGTCACTACCAAAGGAATGGAGACCTAAGGTGACAACTCTAGAGACGACAAAATCTCTAAACATTATTTCACTCGACTGTACAAAAAAAATCTAATGATCTATGAAATCAAGCTTAGGTGAGATGAAGGATCCTCCTACAAAAAAGGAATGGCACTAAAAGCAAATGATGAATTAAACGGTGATGAAAATGGCACTGAGTTACAAATAGATGGAGATGAGGAGTTCAATTTTATAGTTAGAAAATATACCCACTTCTATAAAAAGAACTTGATGAAGTAAAGAGAAGGAAACAAGAGATGAAAATGACACTAGTTGCAAATAGATGGAGATGACGAGTTCAATTTTATGGTTAGAAAACATGCCCACTTCTATAAAAAGAAATTGATGAAGAAAAGAGAAGGAAACAAGAAAGCTGGAAACAATAGGTTTTTATCAAAAGGTAGCAGCAGTAACAAATCATGTGCTATCACTGCATAAAGCCTGGACAGACAAGACCAGAATGTCCTCTTCTTTAAAAAGAAAAATCGGAGAATATAAAATCCAGAAAGCAAGCGATGATTGTAGCCTGGTCAGATAAGGATTATAAAAAATTTGAGGAAGAAGAGCCAGAAGAAGTCAGCAACGTTTGCTTTATGAATGAATCACGAGACGATAAGGTATATTATTCTAACTATAATATTGAAGTTGATGAATTGAAAAATGCATATCATAAATTGTATGATCAGTATAAAAGGTTGGCAGTGAAGTATTTCAAAGAAGATGAGAAGTCCAAAAGCAATGATGTATCTCTAAAGAGTAAGATTAAATCGTTGGAATCTACGAATGAGAATTTGGTGAACAGGAATATGTATCATGAGGTTGACTATAAGCAAAAGGTTTTTAAAAGGGAAGTTATGTAAGAAAGAGTAGCTAAGTTGGAAAATAATCTGCTAAAAACGATTATGATAAGGTAAGACAGTTAGAAGAAAAAGTCACCACCTTAGAACTTGAAAAGGAGAAAAGTGCTAGAAATATCTTATCTCTAGAAAAAGATCTAGAAAATTTCGTTGATGGAAGGAGGAATCTTGATGCATTTCTTGGTAGTGTCAAATGTATTTTTGGTAAGCTAAAATAGGATACAATGAAAACAACAGTATCAGGCCATACAAAAACTTCTTTGTCAAATCCAGCAGTAACTATAGTCAAAACAGAAGGAATCTGATACATGGTAGAAATTATATCAATTCTCATTCATCTGTTCTATAATCCTACTGTAGTAAACATGGTCACATTAATCATTCTTGTAATTTTTGTTAGATGTATGTTTGGAGACTGAAAGGTCAAACTACTAACTCGAAAGGACCCATAAAAATTTAGTTACCTAAAATTACATGATGCTTTATGTAGATATGTTTCAAAATAAAGACAAGGGAGAATCAATAGATAGTTGATAGTGGTTGTTCAAGACACATGACAGGTGAAATATCAAACTTTAACTACATTGAAAGAAAGATGGAGGAAAACTTTAACTACATTGAAAGAAAGATGGAGGAAAGTTTAGACTGAAAAAGGGTACTACATTACATCTATTCAAAGCGATCATAGAGGGGAATTTGATAATAAAAAATTTGAAGACTTCTGCAATAAAAATGACATAACTCAAAACTTGTCATACCCAAGGACTCCTCAACAAAATGGAGTTGTTGAGAGAAAAAATAGGACTCTTGTAGATATGGCTAGAACAATACTATGCAAAAGTGGCCTACCTTATGGTTACTGGCCAGAAGCTGTGTCAACTGCTTATTATATACTCGACAAATGTCTTATAAGACCTATTCTGAAAGACCCCCTATGAGCTGTGGAAAGGAAGAAAACCAAATGTTGCTTACTTTCGAGCATTTGGCTATAGGTGTTTCGTTATAAACAATGGAAAAGATAACCTTGAAAAGTTAGATGCGAGATTAGATGAAGCTATTTTTTAAGGCTACAGTACCACTAGTAAAGGATTCAAAGTATATAATAAAAGAACAAAGAACATCAAAGAATTGATAAATGTGGTATTTAATGAAGCATTACCTTCAAAAATAGCAATTGATTCAGACGATGAAGAGCATTCATTGGTACCTCAAAATACCTCAGAGAATCAAACTACACCTATAATACCTTTATAATTACAAAATCAAGAAGACCCCCTCTGAAGCTATGACATAGCAGGCTCCTTCCTCAAGCACCTTTCAGCAGGAGCTTATGCAACGAAGAACACCTTGAGAAAGGAGAGGTCTTAATACAAATCAATATATTCTTGGTGACTCGTCTGATATATAAGAAAAAGATCATCTTTCAAGAATGACTATGTGGCTTTTGTCTCACAATTAGAGCCAAAGTTTGTTGAAGAAGCTCTTCCTAATGAGAATTATGTCTCAATTAATGAAAGACGACCTAAGTCAGTTTGACAAGAATAAAGTATGGAATCTAGTGCCTTGTCCACAAAAACAAGTCAGTTATTAGAACTTGTTGGGTTTTTTGAAAAAAACTTTACGAATATGGTAAAGTGGTAAGAAACAAAGCTGGACTTATAGCTCAAGGTTATAAACAACAGGAAGATATCGATTTTGATGAGATTTATGCTCTTGTGGCTAGATTAGAGTCAATTAGAATTCTACTTGCTTTTGCATTCCATAAAAATTTTAAGTTTTTCCAAATAGATGTCAAAAGTGTTTTCTTGAATGGATACATTAATGAAGAAGTATTTGTTAAGCAACCTCTAGGATTTGAGAATGAAGAGCATCCAGACTATGTGATGAAGTTGACTAAAGCTTTATATGGTATAAAGCAGGCTCTTAGAGCATAGTATGAAAGGTTAAGTAACTTTCTTCTTGAGAATAGCTTTGAAAGAGGAGAGAATTCTCAACTTTAATGCAGGGGGACTTTGAGATGAGTGTGATGGGAGAACTATCCATCTTTCTAAGGTTGCAAACCAAGCAAACAAACAACGGAATTTTCATCAGTTAGGATAAATATTTAAAGGAACTCATCATGAAATACCTTTTTGAGAATGCTAAACCAATAGGTACTGCTATATATACTAGAACTAAACTCGACAAAGATTAAGAAGAAAAGACTATGGATGAGACAAAGTATAGAGGAATGATCAGATCACTCCTATACTTTATAAGCTCAATACCAGACATCATGCTTAGTGTGTGTCTTTGTGCATGATTTCAATCAAATCCAAAAGAAGATAAAGTCGACTGTTAATTTCTTAAAGGAAGCTTAGTTTCTTAGTTGTGCAAGAAGCGAAATTGCACAGTGCTTTCGACAACTGAAGTGGAATATATAGTTGTAGCTAGTTGATGTGCTCAAACCTTATAAATGAAACATCAACTCCAAAATTTGTCTCTAAACTTTGATCATATTCCTATATTATGTAACAGTATCAATGTTATTGATCTTTCTAAAAATCCTGTACATCACTTTAGGACTAAGCATATAAAATTCAAACAACATTTTCTTAGAGATCATGTTTTAGAAGGAATCATTAATCTTTTGCATGTTAATACTGATAATCAAGTAGTTGATATCTTCACTAAACCTCTTTCAGAAGATAGATTATATTTATTAAGAAAATAGATTGATATGTGCAGACTTTCTGATATTCAATTGTGTTTAATGATACTATGTTACTTTCATTTGCAGGTATTATCAAGCCCTTTCTAAAAGGAAGGCCCCTATTAGGCTAAATCAGTTACGTAGAAGGATCTTACAGTTTGAATGAATTATTTAGAAGGCTCCTTCTAGTTTAATAACCTAGAGTAAACGTCTCTTAAATGATATTTTTGTTTTTACATCTTTGTACGATTAGTTCTTTCCCTTCTTCTGTTTGATAATGAAAAAGGGGGAGAGTAGACATATTTTTTTATAATGACAAAGGGGGAGAGTAGTTAAATGATCTGTGATATTTTTTTTCAATATTGTTGTGATGATCTATGATGTATTCTACTTTGATATATGATCTGTTAACAAAAGGCCAAAGTCTACAGGTATATCTCGGTTTTTTATTTGAATTTTTTAAAATATATATATTTTCTTGTCATCATCAAAAAGGGGGGGGGGGAATTATTAACTCAAGGCTTTTTAATGATTTTGGTGATGACCTTATAATATTTCAAAATTCAAAATGGATTTATTTCTTTACATAAGTAACGATACATTTTCTTAAAAGGAAATAAAATCATAGGATATATGTTTCCTTTCTCGCAGGAACATCCATTTATGAACTTACCTTATTTTGTTTACAATATCCGAAAGGATCTTGCTAATTCTATATTTTTGAGACATTGCCATATCTTGTTTTTCTTAACGCTTAAAGATTGAAGATTCCAGCAGAGATATCAAAGATACAAAGTCAACCTAAAAACCGAAATGATGCAACTGCTAGTTGAAGGAAATGCCTACTTAAGGAAGAATCACTATAGTTGAGAACAAGAATAGTGAACAAGCAAAATTCTTTAATTACATTCACAGTATTTTTACTTTTGAAAGTGATATCATTGTCAAATCTCTTATGTTTTAGAAAGTGAATTTTTTTAGAGATTATTAAAGCTCATATCGAGCAAATTGCATTTTCATCTGTTGAGAGCTAGTAGAGGCTAGCTAAATACTACTATTATAGAAGGTTGGAGAACTTTGAAAAATAAGTACTCGTGAGTTTAAAGAGGCTCGTCAAATTACTACTTGGGTTTTTATAGTGAAACACTCAAGTTGGATATTTGGGGACTGGACGTAAGCTTGGGTTGTAAGCTAAACTAGTTATAAATCGACTACGTCCGTCTTCTCTCTCTCTTTAACTTTAAAATTTTTGCATTATATTATATGTGTATTATTTTTAGCAAAAGGCTCATTCACTTTTATAAAAGGCACCTTCTGTTTTCAACTTATAAGAGGTTTTTTCAGTTTTAACAAGCACCTTATGTTTTTAAATTTTTTTAATAGGATTTATCATTTAGTAAGTTCCTTTTATTTAAGTAGGGTCCTATCTCACAAAAGGCTCCTATTGTCTAATAGGCTCTTGTTGTTTAAAAGGCTTTATCATCTGACAAGCTCGTACTATTTTTATTCATTAACTACACACAATTCACCCCCCTTTTGCGTGCGTTTGCTTTATCACAAATAAGCCCACTTTCCAATTTTTCTTTTATGAAGTGCCTATCAATCTCAATGTGTTTAGTTCTATCATGTTGTATTGGGTCGTGAGCAATTCTAATAGTTAACTTATTATCATAATAGAGATTCATAGGTCCTTGCCACAAGACTTTTAAATAATTTAGAATGACATGAATCCATAAGAGCTCACATATACTATGAACCATAGCCCTAAACTCTGCCTCAACATTTGATCTAGCCACAACTGATTGATTCTTACTTCTTTAAATGATAAGATTGCCTAAAAACATAGTGCAGTACCCAATAGTTGACCTTTTATCAATGCTTGAACCTACCCAATCTGCATCTGTATAAGCTTCAACTGTTTTATTGTTATTTTTCTTAAACATAATCCCTATACTAGGGATAGTTTTTTAAGGTACAACTCAATACCTTATACACTATTTAAAGATGGAAATTTTTAGGGTCATGCATGAACTGACTAATTACACTTACCTTAAATGATATATCAGGCCTGGTATGTGACAAATAAATTAGTCTTCCCACTAGTTAACCTATCAACATATTCATCATCTTTGGCCTTACTTAGTCTATGATTATGTTCTATATCAGTATAAATCGGCTTGCACCCCATCATTCTATTTTCTTCTAAACGATTTAGAATATACTTACATTGGGAAAGAAAAATTCCCTCTTTCAAACTGGCTACTTCTACACCTAAGAAATATTTCAACTTCCCTAAATCTTTGATCTCAAAATCTTGGGCAAGTTTAAGTTTGAGGTGTTGCATCTCTTCAAGATCATTCCTTGTGACTATGATGTCATCCATATAAACAATGAGAGCTGTCATTTTGTTTTCTACAACAAATTAAATAAATATAGTGTGATCTCCTTGACTTTTCTTGTAATTCATTTCTAGCATAGCCTTCGTGAATCTCCTAAACCATGCCCGAGGAGATTGTTTAAGGCAATACAAGGCTTTCTTGAATTTGCATATGCTATTCCTAAACTTATCTTCAAATCCAGGAGGGGTTGTCATGTACACTTCTTCATTTAAATTACCATGTAAAAAGTTTTTTTTTACATTAAATTGCTACACAAGCCAATCAATATTAGTTGCCAATAGTATACATATAATGTTCATTTTTGCCATTGAGGCAAAATTTTCATGATAATCAGCCCCATAAGTTTGAGTATACTTTGACTACCAACCTTGCCTTATTCTTTCTAATGAGCCATCTGTTTATATTTAATTCTGAATACTCGTTTAAGTCCTACTGGCTTTTTTACTTTTAGGGAATCCACTATTTCCCATGTTTGATTCTGAATTAATGCATTCATTTCATCATCTATGGCAATTTTCCAATTCATATCCATAACTGCCTTATCAAGTGTTTGTGGTGTGGAAACTAAATTGATTTTTGTAAGAAAACATTCATGGATTGGAGAACAATTGTCAAAGGAAGTGAAATGCGAAATTAGGTATTTAGTGTATGTTCATGTGCCCTTCCTAAGAGCTATAGGAACATTCAAATCATCAAGCTCTGAGTTTTGTATTTTAGTACCTGATTCTGGGTAGATCTTTGAGCCTGCTTCAGTAACGATTGGACAACATTCTTTCATGAGTAGACTAAGAGGGGCTTGTTAGGGATAGGTGTAGTATTTTTTGAGGTATCTGGATAGGTACTTTCTGAATTATTTTGGTTAGATTGGTTAGGTACGGCAGAGACAATGGTATTTGACTCAATCTGTGTATTTAGGAAAGATAAATCAAGTAAGAAGTTAGTCTCCTTGTACTTATCTTCTGTATAATTTCCCATCTCCCCCTGAAGATAAGTATTAGCGAAGAAATGTTGACTCTTAACAAATGACACATCCTTAAAAATGAAGAATTTATATGGGGGTGGATAAAAAACATTTATAACCTTTTTGTATAGGAGAATAGCTAACAAATATGTACTTTAGGGCTTATGGGTCAAGTTTTCCCCTATTTTGAGCATTAATATGAACAAAACTAACACACCTAAACACCCTTCCAGTTAGACTATTTATATTAAAGTTGGGGAAGAAATTATAGAGCATTTCTAATGGTATTTTGAGCTCTAGAGGTCATAAAGGCAACCTGTTTATCAAGTGAACTCCAGTTAAAATAGCCTCTCCCCAATAGTGTTTAGAGACATTCATTTGATATAATAATACTCTTATGACTTCAAGTAAATTTCTGTTTATACGCTCAGCGGCTCCATTTTGTTAAGGTGTATCAACACAAGATGAAAAATTAATAATGCCTTCACGTTGAAAGAAAGAAGATAAGGTTTGATTAAAGTATTCCCGAGCATTATTACTCTTAATCCTTTTATGCTCACCCCAAACTAGTTTTTTATCATATAGAAGAAATTAGGAAAAATATCACCAACCTCCAATTTGTTTTTTATGAGAAAGCCCCATAAAACCCTTGTGCAATCATCAATAAAAACAACAAATCATTTAGCTCTTGAAAAATTAGGTATCCTTGAAGGTCCCTATATCATAATGAATCAAAGTAAAAGGAAATTCAGATCTATTGTTGCTCAAAGAAAATGAAGTATGAAAATGTTTGGCAAACTCACACACATCAAAATGTAAACTGTTCGGATCACTATATTTAAACAAATTAGTAAATATGGTTCTCATTAAACTAAAAGGAGGATGACCTAACTGATAATGGTGAAGCCAAAGAGGGTTAAGAGTACCTCTGGTTATGAAAGTCAAGGAGGGGAGTGAGATTTTGTCTCCACTCTTAGAATCTAAAAGGTAAAGTCCATCCTTTTCCTTAGCATACCCAATCATCTTCTGCGTTTCCTGATCTTGAAGTACACAATAATTAGGATCAAAGATGGGAAAGTAATTCAAGTCTCTAGCCAATCTTTTGTTTTCCTAATCCTGAAGTACATAATAATTAGGATCAAAGATGGCAAAGTAATTCAAGTCTCTGGTAAATCTTTTGATGGACAAAAGATTGGAAGAAAGTTGGGGAACATGTAGTACTCATTTCAAAAGAAGATTATAGGACAAAGGAATGGTTCCTTGACCTGCAATAGTAATAAGAGAGCCCTCTGCAACTTTAACTTTTCTGTTACTAGGACAAGGGTTATAAGAAATAAAAGAATGGTGTGGGGTAGTCATATGGCCTGTAGCACATGAATCTATAACCCAAGAATCCCTATGAGACACAAATGAGGCACTAATAGCAAGAGAATTAGAAAATCAGTTGATTGGGCTAATAAACATGATGCACCAACACCTTCCAGGGAATTTAGAATGCTCTGTAGGCACTCAATCTCTTCTTTATTAAGTCCTTTTGGTTTTAATCTAGCTTGATCAGAATCTCCAGAGTTTGTAAGTTTAGTGAAGCGAGCTTTGGCCTATCCATCCTTGTTAGCCCCTTCTTTCCATGCTTTTTATGGCTTCCCATAAAACTTTTGGTGGGCCTCTCAAGTGTGACGAGGCTTCTTATAAAAATTGCACTAAATACTTTCCCTATTTTAAGGATTCTTTGGTAGTGGTTAGGGGCATCTTTGTTGGTTTTCACATATATGAATGTTAAGCTGTCAGTAGACTTAGATTCCAACATCACAATTCTCTACCTCTCTTCTGTCCAGATGAGTTAGAAGGCCTCATTCAAAGACGATAAAGGCTCTTTGCCAAGTATTTGAACCTAAAGTTGGTCCAATTCAATATTAAGACATGCTAAGAATTCAAATATTCGTTCCCTGTCTACAAACTTTTGTAATTTGACACTATCATCACTGTATTGTATTTTAAGATTCTGGTAATGATCTAACTCAAGCTAAAGACCCTTCATCATATTGTAATATTTAGTGATAGAGCGCACAGCTTACTTGGTAGATGAGATTCTAGTCTTAATCTCATAAATTAAAGGGGCACCATTTACCTTAGAATAAGACTGAGTAACAACATCCCATATCTCTTTAGTAGATGAGAGGAACATATACGCGCCTCTAATGTCTGGTTGCATAGAGTTCCAAATCCATGACATGATTAAATCCTCTACATCCCAAGCCTCAAACTTAGGATCCGAAATAATAAGAACATGTCTTAATAGGTGAGAAAGCTTTCCTTTTCCCTTAAGGAAAGTCTTAACCATTTGTGACCACCGGAGGTAATTTTTACCATCGAGTTAGTAAGATGGAAACAAGGTTTGTAACTCACCAATATTGGTAGGCGTGTAAGCTTTGGGATTACCAACAAAGGAGGAAGAGGCTTCCAAGTTGGGTTTTTGCTGGCAACAACTTTAGCCATCTGCTTTCCATAAGGCACTGTTGGCAATAGAGGCCAAGTATATAGCACCCCAATTCTACCAAGCACGTATCCGTACATCCTGAGGACATTCGAACACATACCTTACGAAAACGGTGCGCTAGAGTAGTCAAACAGAACTCATTGCAAAATTTTTTAAAACAAGCATCATACGCATTTTTCAGTAAACCAATAATCATTAGTGGCCCATTTTATTTTTATCAATTTCAATCACAATTGTCACAAGCAATATACACATTGCAGAATTTCAGTAATAATTTGGGACCTTTACAATTTCGAAACATTTTTAGTCATAAAATCATTACATATTAGAATTATTCACATACACATGGTACAGTAATTGCAGAATACATACTTTAATAAAAAAAATAATAGAAAACGTACCCGACCTCTATCTCTTATTCAAATTCAATGGCTATATTTCCAGTTTGTCTAACTGGATATCTCCTCTGAGCCTGAAAAATGTTGCAATTTTGGGGTGAGTTTTGCGAACTCAGTGAGTGGACCAACCTCAATGCCTTACTCAATCACATAACACGTCAATTCATGTAATCACGTAATTCACATCATTTCACTAATCAACATGTTGAATCACATACACTTCGTACTCACTTAATTCATATTTCATCAACATGTTGAATCACATACACTTCGTACTCACTTAATTCATATTTCACATTCAAACTATTTATTTCAACCATTTAAATCATACATATCAAATGTATATGCAATGCACTTCAAACTCACTTTCAATTGCTATTGTTGTGACCAAGTGCCTATAACTGTCCCGTATCCATTGTGGATGTCGGGCTCATTAATAACTATCCCTTATTCGTTGGGGATACAGGGCTCATTTTACATAGTAAGCCAGAGGCTCTTTAACACATTTTGAGCTTTAAGCTATTTTTTACTTTATGAGCTTTAAGCTCTTTTTCGGTGGCTACTCTGGTCACAACACCCTTTATGTTTCATGCATTCATGTAATGGAATGCATCACACATATTCAATCAATCATTGTGCTCAGTATTACACATTCACAGTGTCATTCACATTTGTCATTGGACCTTAGTCCGACATTTAACGTTTAAGTTGAGAATCAATTATTTAGTTAAATTCACATTCAAGAAGCACTTGCAATGATTTTTACATACATCAAACACCTCGGACATTTATTATCCAGAAGTCAACATTAACATCATATAATTCAATACAAAATTTAAAACAGAACAAAACAATGAAAATGAGACCATCTAAGTTGACTCACGGTACGCTCTAGATTAGCATTAGCTTCTATGTTCCAGAAATGTCTGGGCGCCAACATTCAATCCTATGTATCAACTTCATACAATACACATTATACACACATTACTAATTTCAAATCATATAAACATTTGGTTATAAACATTCAGTCATTCATCATTTCTTTTCTTGCATTATAGGTTCACAAAATATCCCATTTATCATTCATCTTAATGGAATCTCATTAGCCATTATAGGTTCACCTTCATTCTCATAACATCCCAAAATTCCATATTTGAACACTTGATATACAACAATCCATTCTTATGTTTATGTCCTCTATCTTCACCCTAAACATATCACTCATTTTATCTCTTATTTTCACATCAAACTCAGTACATTTCAAGCTCCATTCAAACCTAAATGTATCATAAGAAAGCATTGATAAGTCCACAATTTATATATGTACATGATTTGGGACAATAGACATAAATTTTTATGTGGATGTTGGATTAATGTCATTCTAGTATGGTTTCGAAGAGAACTTTGAGTTCTACAAATTTTGTGAAGACCCAGAAGAGAGATTTTTCCGTCTAAAGGGTCAAAATCGTAAGTTACTGTAGCTATCCTGTGACTGTCCACTAAGTGGGCATGAATGGAGTTGGGACACTGAAATTCTAGAGAAAGTCCATCCAGCAGACATCTACAGGCCATTTTCTAGATTTCCAGCCCCTTCAATCACCTCAAACACATCCTATGCATATCCAATCATTTCTACTTCAATTTCTCTTCATTCTTACGCCCATTCCAATCCAAAACATCCATAAAACACATCATCCACAAAACACATCATACAAGATTATTGATCATAACCAAATCATAATCTATGTTTGATCATCAACCCAAAAACATAACATTCTAACTTATACACATTCATCATAAATTTCTACACATGTTCAACTCCCTTTATCACCTTTATTTCATCTATAACTTATCACACTAATTCTTCCCATTTCAAGACACCATAGTACTCTTTTTCTTTAGCTCTATACTCAATTTTGGTCATCTCTAAAACAACCAAAGAGATACACATTATTATACCAGAAAAATAGAACAAGTAAGAATCCATTTACATGTTAAAATTTTCTGCACACACTTAACTCCATTTCAAACTTTACTTTGTTTCCAAATTATCATCTTACTTCTTCTCATTTTAAGACAATACACTAGCCTTTCCTATGGTTTTAAACTCATTCTAGTTCATCTCTATAACATTTAAAGAAATCTATATAAATATAAGGAAAATATAGTATAAAAATATCCATTCACTAATCAAATTTCTGCACTTCTTTATACACCATTCTCATAATCATTTTAACCCAAAAGCATCACTACATCAATTTATGAATCATTACCCATTATATATGTAAAAACAAGACATTTACACATCGAAGTTTTCTCATTTTCGTTTCAAGATATGCATACCCTCATTTCATGATCATTTAACCCTTAACTATCTTTATACATGATTCATTCAACAAATCAAGAAGGATAATGCTTTATACTTACTTGTTTCGCTTCAAAGTCTTCAAATCACTCTTAACCCTAGCTTCTCAAGAGATCACATGATCATCTTTCATGGAGGAATGGGTTGGGTGTTTTAATAGCAAAATGAAGAAGACATAAAAATAGAAGTAGCAAGTGAACGGTGAGAGCAAGGTTCAACATTTATAAAGGTGGGTGAGTATCTTGTTATATGGAGATGAAGAAGATAATGAAGAAGATGAAGAAAAAATGTAAAGAGAAGAATAAAACATGTTTTAGCCAAATAAAAGACAAAATGAAGATAGTCTTGCAAGGTGTAAGTTACGAGAGTGAGGTGCGTGGCATGTCACTTGCCATATGTCACCACCTTGTGGTTCTCATTTAGTCTCTTTAGTATCTAGTCCATTTATCCTTCAATTTCTAATCCAATTGTCTCCAAAATTCAAGTCATTAAATCCTAATGTCTTTTATCAAAATTTCTACCGCCATCTGACACTTATTTCTGCTACTATTCATTAATTGTCTTGCCACTTGGTATTTTTCCTAGTCTAAAAATACCCTTAATTCTAAAAAATTCTCAAATTTTACCAAAAATTCTAAATCATTAGTTATACTCACCAACTCAATTTTTAAGAAACATATTCCATAATTCACATTATTATCGCATTAAAACAATCATTTATACCCAGAAATGTCAAATGAGTGCATGAACAAATTATTGTAATATGTGCAATAATTTAAATTCACGTGCGTGCATGCTATAGTATGCATGAGTATGAAATGCATTTCATAATTTTCTCATTCATCTCTCTTTGCTATTTCTCATATATCTTGGTTTAGGATCCTTTGTCCTAACCCTTAGTATGGAAACGAGATGTTACAAAGTAAGTGTTAGGAAAAAAAAAAAGAACCAGGAGTTACAGCATCTTGGGCTCTAAGACAATGAAGAAAGAAGTAATCTCTTTTTCTTATTTTTGTAAAACATGTGGCTTTGAATATATAAATAAGTGTTGGACCTCGTTTCTAAAGCCCAACTATCCGGAATATCAAAAGACATGAACGTATTATCCTATAAGGTTATTTCTATGGGATCTCTCTAGCCAAAACTAGTTCAACCAATGGAATCACAAATTGACTTCTTCAGAACAATTGTAGCTCCCTGTCTCTTATTTATTTTGAAATAATAATCGTCTCATTCGGAGCTCTATAGCTCAAGATATGATTAAAATACTAAAGTATGTTCAGTAAAACAACCAATTCATGTTCTTTTAGTCGTTTCCCTCACTTTCTCTCCATCAATATTTTTTGAATCAACCCCAATGGATACCAAAATTTGTCTGGAGAGGTAGAGAGATATGTTGGGAATCTATTAGTTCAATAATCACTTCATTAGGAGATCGGATGATGAAGTTATGGCCAAAAGAGTCAAACCTGATTATGTCCTCAATCATATTTTACCTATCTTGGGACAATTGGCATACCTTTCACTATAGATATCAAATTGTAGTTGTCCTAAAACGGTTTTGAAGAGAACTTCTAGATCTACATCTTCTATGAAGACCTTGAAGAGAGATTTTATCATCTAAAGGGTTAAAATTTTCACATTTTTATACCTATCCCGAGAATGTCCGCTTAGCGGACATATGTCCCTCCAAACGGACATGAACTGAGCTGAAACATTGGAATTCCCAAGAAGGTCTGCCTAGTGAACATCAAGTCTGCCCAACAGACCTTTACGGGTTAAGTTCCAGATTTCCAACTCCTACAAGTTACCTATGACCCTCTTATGCATATTTATCAATTCCATCTTATTTTCCACATCATTTTCACCTCCATTCCAATTCAATATCATTTACAATCCAATCATAATCTATGATTGATCATCAACCTAAAAACATAACATCATCCATGTCTATAAAATGTCCAACATTCACCCTGTGCAGCATCACTAACTTGTGAAGAGCAGAACTCTCAACTCTGATATTCAAAAATTTCATACTTTATATCGTTAGAAAGCTAGAAAGATAAGCTACAACTTTCGTGAAGACAACTATAGCTAATTCTACATAAATCAATACAATTTTTCCTTTGAGTTCAGAAAACAATTTCTACACCTATGAAAGCTTGCAAAAAGCAATATCTCTTCATATCTATTCAACTACTAAGTACTTAAAATAACATCATCATACACAACAACAAATCCTCAAATTCTCATTCTTATTGCTAAACAAAGCAAATATTTGAACAAGCTTTACTTACATATCAACATACACATCACTAACTTAAAACAAAATGCCAAGGATGCTCCTATTTGATATGCCTATAAATCTATCCAAAATGCTCACTAACTTAGTACAAAAGTCTCTAACTATCTTGTAGTTTCCGATGCCTTGTAAGGATTTCTAACCATCTCATTCTGTACCTGAGAAGTGGAAAAAGGATGGGTTGAGCTACACAGCTCAGTGGCTAATTCATTTATAGCCATCGGCAATTGACCACAAATTCAAGCATATGTACATGTATAGCTAGCAATTCAAGCATCAATCAGTTTAGCTCAAAACTAATAACACATAGCATAGACTTTAGCCATTAAACACAACACTCAAATGCATCATACTTTACAATTAAAAGATGCAATGCACAAATAAATGGCTCGAGAGTTTCGTGGAACGAAATGGATAAACTGAAGTTTACATAGTGAACAAAACAAGTCCGATTTCTCAGGATCTCGTGGCCTCAAGTGGGCAGCCGGGAGAAGGCTATAGGTCAATGTGCACTTGACTAATGAAACTGGTTCCTCTTTTGCCCAATCACAAACAAATTTCATACTCAATTCAGTTAAACACAATTCATAATCTCATGCTTCTTTTACTTTTTCTTCTTTTCTTTTATACAAATATCATAACCTTTTTCAAGGCACAACATAATCATGATTAACATCATCATTTTTCATCGTGCATTTTCAAACATTCATAAGGATTTCAATTTCAAGCAATTCAAATGCAAGCAATTCAACATACATACACATAGGCAAGAATTTGCCCAATTACACAATAACTATAAATACATTACCCACTTTGAATTCCTTGCTTGGAAACTTGCTTAAAATGCCTCTCTTCTTGCTCCTCTTACCTCTCCTCTTGATTTCCTTCAATATTGGCAAAAATACTAATTCAATTGGAATCCAAATTAAGAACTCAACAAGCACATTCACTAAAAATTGATTCTAGAATACTTAAACCCATGCATTTTCTAAGCTTCATGAACCAAAATCCTTCCAAAAATCTAAAGGGTTAAAATTGCTCTTACCTTAAATCTTCACTAAATAATGAGATTTTTAGCTCAAATGAAAGCTCTTCACTTCCTCTTTCTTTTTCTCTTCTTGAACCACCCCAAAATCACTCTTGGACTAAAAAAAGATGAAACCTAACTTGCTTCTTCTTTCTTTTCTCTCATAAACGACTCTCTCTCTCCTTTCTCTTTCTTTTTCACGTTTTTCACTCCTTTCTTCAATTCATGTTTTTGTTCCTTCTAATGTGCAAGACACTCTTTTCCACTTCCAATTTTACCCTTAATGAGTGGTAAAAGTCATCTTTGCCATTCTTTTAATGCTTCTTGGTTTCTAAACTTAAGCGACATGCCAAAATTGCCCTCAATTCATTCTTACTGCTTCAATCTAATTAACCAATGTAATAAAAACCCTACTAACACTTGAATAAATAATTAAACTCCAATAATAATTCTATCATGACCTCATAATTCATTCTAAGGCAAAAATTCAAATTCCATGCTTATTTCATAAACTATCATGCTTAATTCAACAAAAAATTTCAGGGGCCAACAACAAGTCCCAACCTAATTTTAGGTAACTAATTGCTAATTTTAAGAACCTTAAAATACTTCCTAAAATATTTCCAATTTACAACAATATCTCCGATTTACAATACTACTCCATATTCACAACAATTTCCTAAAATAAATATCCATGATATCCTCTTATTTCCTATTTTATGAATTGGAAATAATTTCTCCCAAGTCACTATTCTGATTTTCATCAAGTTCCTTAAAATCCCCTTTAGTAAACCGCTTCCCTATTGGCCTCCAAATTGATTTTTAATGATATTTTAGCTATATTTTTTAAAAATAGTTCTATATTAACAACTAAAGTTTCTCTATCTGTACAAAATGCTAGTTGGCAAATAATCAATAATAATTATCACCTCATTAACAAAAATTACTAAATTCATTTTAGATGTGAAGTGATTGAATCAGAGAACTAGGAAGAAATCAAGAAGCCATATATATGGTCCACCACATGGTTTTATTTAAAATGTAAACATTAGAAGAAGAAGAAAGCACATACTGCTAAGATGCAATTACTAAATTTTAGTTCCATTGCGAATCAAAACCATAAACTTATCACAAAATAATTTATTTGTACTACTATTCATTAATTTAATGTTATTGTTACATACTCGTTTCAATCAATTATTAAGACAAATAGTTTAATAATTAGCAGTTGTATTATTAACAAATGAAAACTCATTTTAATTATAGACAATTTCACATCTTAATAATGCAACAAAAGGTATCAAATAAATAAAATTAATCCACGATAGAGAAAATGGAGGGAAGTGAAATGAATTAAATTTATCCAAAACGCGAGCCAAATTCTCCATAAACAATAGGAGAAAGAGATGTGACATATAGAAGAAAGCGATAGGGAGACATAAACGATGTTAGAGAAGATAGTAAGATAGAGGAAAAGTCCCGTCAAAGATGAGAATGAAAGAAAAGTCATGCCAGATGGAAGAGTGTTAATAGGAATTTTATATTGATTTTGGATACATAATTTGCTAAACGTTTGTCCATTTAATGTTTAAATTGCACTAATTAAGAGTTATTTGTTTTAATTTTAGGCACATATTGGCTTTGAAATATTTAAAAGCGCAAAGCAAGGAAGTTGGACACCAAACAACAACGTAGCAGCCCAAGACCTAAAAACGTTTTAGCCAAGTGAAAAAGGGGGTTTTGGGCATGAATACCATGATTGTTCGTGACATAAAAAAATAAAACAGAGAAGAGTGGTGGCATTGGAAATAGAGAGGGACAAAAGAAGGAGAGGAGTCCACAACGAAAAGAACAAAAAAAAAACCCTCATTGTCGTGACATCAATAAATGAAACATAGAAGAGAGTGGCGGCGTTGGAAATGGAAAGGGACAAAAGGAAAAGAAAAGAGGTTTCATGTGTGAATTAGGGTAGACCAAAAAAACCTTATTCGTCATATCAATGAATAGGAAAGATAAGAGAGGTTGCGTTGGAGCGTAGCGTGGGTAGCAACAGAGAAAAGAAAGTGCATGAAATAGAGACGAGAGGCTACGTTGCTCTAGAGAGGGCTGTAGCATAAGGAGAGCAGCATGATAGAAAAGGCTGGGGTTGCGTTGAAAAACATTGGGTGGCAGCTGCATTAAAAATCAGAGAAGAGAAGAGGGTGGCAGCTGCGTTAAAAAGCAAGGAACGTGATAGTGAAAATAGAAAAGAGCGTGGGCTGTGTTAAAAACAAAAGGGAGTGGCGGCTGCGAAAAGAACAGTGGTGTGTTGGAAGAGGAGTACTCCTTGGACAATAACAACCATATTGGGTGTTCTTGATTTGTTTTTATTTTTTTTAATTTTTATGGATTTAATCAATGCAATTATATATCATGACCATGATTTTGTTACATTGACGAATATATGTAGGTAAGTTTTCTTTGGATTGCTTTGTTTAGACTACAACAAGTTTTTGGCACCATTGCTGGGGATATTTACTTATTGTGAGTCATTAGGTTAAACGGTATTAATTGTCTCAGATTTAATTCTTGCTTCGTAGTTTATTTGCGTATTTTAGTTATTTGCTTGATTGCTTTACTTCGGCTTGTTTTATTTTCAATTATTAACTCTATTATTATTTTCTTTTTATTTGTTTCATTTTGTTTATGCTCAATTGTGGTCAAAGGCCCCAGAATTTCGTACTTGATACTGAGATTGAAAAAAGTGCTCACAGGTTGCATAAGGAAACCAAATTGGCTCAAAATAGTAACATAGAAGAAGGGATTAGGAAGAGCAGTTTATAGAGATGGAACAGCACAAGGAGGGGCTAATGGCATGTCCTGAAGAGAGAAAGGAGTTGACTATGATGGATTTGACTACGGGGCATAACAATAGACCCCTACCTCCTATTATAAGGTCGACAATTACAGTTGTGAGTCTTCAGATTCCTCACAGCATTACATCCATGGTGAGAGCATCTCAGTTTAGAGGATTACCTTTGGAGGATCCAAACACCCATTTCAAGACCTTTATGGATATTTGTGATTTGTTTAAGTAGAATGGAGTGTCAGATGATGCAGTGAGATTAAGACTATTCCCATTTTTTTAAGGGATAGGGCCAAAGCATGATTGGACAGTTTGTAGTCAGGATCGATTACTACAGGGGATGAGATGATGAGATTATTTTTGGCTAAATTTTTTCCTCCTGTCAAGGTTGCAAAGATAAAGAATGAGATCACGTCCTTCAGGCAATATGAAAATGAAAGTCTATATTAAGCGTGGGATCGATTTCGAGATATGTTGACAGAGTGTCCTAGTCATGGGTTCTCCACATGGTAGCAGTTTAACACTTTTTATACAGGAATGACCCCATCAACCAAGAGTACCATAGATGCTACAGTAGGAGATAGTTTAATAAGAAAGACACCAGATCAGGCCTACAGGTTGATTGATGAGATGGCCACTAGTAGCTTTCAGTATCATTCAGATAGGTATCCCAAACAACCTACAGTAGCTCGTACAGTAGACAATATAGTGGCTTTATCAGCTCGGATGGATAGTTTGACAAAGAAACCGGATAATTTGATGCACAGTGTGAGAGGAGGAGCTAGTTCTTCATTGAGGAGTTATGTCATATGCAAGCATTGTGGTGGAGATTCCTATATATCTTCTGAGTGTCAAGTGGGGAATCCTTTTGCTCAAGAGACAGAAAATGCCCATTATGTGGGAAATTATAATAGACAGGGAGGGGATCCATATTCTAACACCTATAACCCAGGGTGGAGGAATCATCCAAACTTTTTTTGGCAGAATGATCAGATGGCACAACCAAAGTCATCCAATGTCTAGAGATAGCCACCTTCAGGTTTCAAGGCTCCAAATCCTGTGCCACCTGAGAAATCCAATCTCAAAGAGCTACTCTCAAAGTACATCTCCACTATTGAGGTTAGGATGCAGAATCAAGAATCTTCTATAAAAAACTTGGAGAATTAGGTGATCCAGATTGCAAGTTTGTTGAAGGAAAGACCTTCAGGTTCATTGCCTAGAACTACTGAGGCCAACCCGAAAGAACATGCAAAGGCAATC
This sequence comes from Erythroxylum longipes, assembly GCA_027563885.1. Lineage (NCBI taxonomy): Eukaryota > Viridiplantae > Streptophyta > Magnoliopsida > Malpighiales > Erythroxylaceae > Erythroxylum > Erythroxylum longipes. The sequence continues at coordinate 4,462,346 of JAOQMS010000009.1, read as the reverse complement.
TTATTGAGGAGTGGTAGACAGCTTGAGGAAGTTAAGGAGAAGCAGAAGGATAAAGAAGTAGAAATGAGTGAAGAAGAAGAGAGTCAGGAGGGTAGCAAGAAGGCCAAGCAAGCACCAGTTGCAAAGGAGGATCATCCAAGGTCATTTGCTGACCCCATCACACATCCAGTAAGACCTTGGATCCCTTATCCTTAAAGGTTCAAAGGTAAGTAATTAGATAAGCAATTTGGTCATTTTCTTGAGATGTTTGAAAAGTTTCATATAAACATTCCTTTCATTGAGGCCATACCACAGATGCCTTCTTATGCTAAGTTTTTGAAAGAAATCTTGTCTAATATGAGGAGGCTTGAGGAGTATGCCACGGTGAAGTTGAATGAGGAGTGTTCGGTCATATTGTCGAAAAAGTTTCCATTGAAGCTTAAGGATCCAGGGAGTTTTACTATTCCTTGTGTTATTGGTGATTTGTATATAGATAGGGCTTTAATGGACTTGGGTGTAAGCATTAACTTAATGCCTCTTTCTGTTTTCAGGAAGTTAGGATTGGCAGAGCCCAAACCCCCCACAATTTTGCTTCAGCTAGTAGATAGGTCTATTACTTATCCGAGGGGAATCATTGAGGATGTATTGGTCAAGGTCGAGAAGTTCATCTTCCTGGTAAATTTCTTAGTCCTTGACATGGAGGAAGATAGAGACATCCCCATCATTCTTGGGAGACCTTTCATAGCCACTGCACGGACCATCATCAATATGTAGCGAGGGAAGCTCATCTTGAGATCTCAAAATGAAGAACTAGTGTTTGATGTGTTCAATGCTATGAAGCATCCTTCTACTCTTGACTCTTGCCATTTTATTGATATTTATTCTTTTGATGCTGATAATTCTTTTATTGCTTGTTCAGATTTGTTGGAGGGGGGAGCGCAAGGAATGATCGAAGAGTTAGGAGAAGAATTGCAAGAAGAGTTGGAGGATATCGGAGTTGAGTTAGAGCAAGCTTGCTGGACACATTATAGAGCATGCGAGCCTCACTAATGTCCAGCCAAGCTATTTCCAAAGCCTTCAATCGAAGAGCCTCCTTCTCTTGATCTTAAACCTCTTCCGAATCATTTAAAGTATGTTTATCTTAACCCACCTGAGCACTTAACAGTTATTATTTCTTTTTATTTGTCAGGTGCCACGGAGGAGCAACTATTAAGGGTACTACGGGACCACAAGAAGGCCATTGGGTGGTCCATTACAGATATTAAAGGTATAAAACCTTCCTTTTGCACGCACCTCTTTTTTATGGAGGATGGAAGTAAGGCAATGGTGTAGCCCCTGAGGAGACTTAACCCACACATGAAGGAGGTAGTGAAAGATGAAGTAGTAAAGCTTTTAAATGCAGGTATTATCTACCCCATTTCTTATTTTAGCTGGGCTAGTCCTATGCAAGTGGTGCCAAAGAAAAGAGGCATCACTGTGTTTAAAATGAGAAAAATGAATTAATAACTACTAGGAAGGTAACTAGGTGGAGAATGTGCATAGATCATAGGAAGTTAAATGATTGCACCAGGAAAGATCATTTTCCTTTACCTTTTATTAATCAGATGATTGAGAAATTAGCTGGACATGACTTTTATTGTGCTTTAGATGGATATAGTGGATATTTGCAGATTTCGGTAGCCCCGGAAGATCAAGAGAAAACAACTTTTACATATCCTTATGGTAAATTTGCATATAGACGCATGCCATCTGGTTTATACAATGCTTCAACCATATTTCAAAGATGCATGATTGCTATTTTTTCTGACATGCTTGAATCTTGCATTGAAATTTTCATGGATGACTTCTCTGTGTTTGGTACTTCATTTGATGCATGCTTGGATAACTTAGAGAAAGTCCTAAGTAGGTGGGAAGAGACCCATTTAGTGCTTAATTGGGAAAAATGTCATTTCATAGTTCAGGAGTGCATTGTTTAGGTCACAAGATTTCTAGCAAGGGTATAGAGGTAGGCCCAGCAAAAATTGATGTCATTAAGAAACTTCTACCACCAAACAATGTTAGATCCATTAGAAGTTTCTTAGGTCATGCTGATTTTTACCATAGGTTCATTAAGGATTTTTCTAAGATTGCTAGACCTTTGACTGAGTTGCTTGAAAAAGATGTTGTATTTACTTTTGACAATAAATGTTTGACATCTTTTCAATTGTTAAAGGATATGCTTGTGACTGCGCCTATTCTTATATCTCCTAACTGGTCTCTTCCTTTTGAATTAATGTGTGATGCAGGTGATTATGCAATGGGTGTTGTTTTAGGCTAAAGACAAGGTAAGACCTTTCATCTAATTTTTATGGAAGTAGGACACTGAGCAGTGCATAACGTTGTTACACCACCACGGAGAAATAGATGTTGGCGGTTGTGTTTGCTTTTGACAAGTTTCGCTCATATTTGGTTTTGTCTAAAGTGATTGTGTATACTGACCATGTAACCTTGAAATGCTTGATGACGAAACCCGATGCTAAACCAAAACTAATTCGTTAGGTTTTAATTTTATAGGAGTTTGACATTGAGCTGCGGGATAAGAAGGGAGCCGAGAATTTTATAGCTGATCACCTGTTAAGGTTAGATAAAGTTGTCATGGAGAGTGCAACAATGAAGGACATTCAGAAGACTTTTCCTGATGAGCATCTGATGGTTATGATAATCACTACTTGGTTTGCAGACTATGTAAACTACCTTGCTGGTAATATCTATCCCCCTGATTTTTCTTATGCTCAAAAGAAAAAAATTTTGTCAGAGGTAAGACACTATCTTTGGGATGATCCTTTGCTTTATAAGGTTTGTGTGGATGGTATTGTTAGGCGTTGCATTCCTGAAGAGGAAATGTCCTCTGTGTTATATCATTGTCATTCTAGAGAGGATGGGGGACAATATGTTGCATCTAGGACAGCTCATAAGGTTTTAGAGTGTAGTTTCTATTGGCTTACCTTATTTAGGGATGCATTTTCATTTGTCAAATCTTGTGATAGGTGTCAAAGGGTCGAGAACATTAGTAGGAGACATGACATGTCATTGAATAACATTCTTGTTTGTGAGGTTTTTGATGTTTGGGGCATAGACTTCATGGGACCATTCCCTAAGTCGTTCTCTAATCAATATATATTGATTACTGTTGATTATGTTAGCAAGTGGGTGGAAGCAGAGGCATTTCCCATAAATAAGGCTAGAGGTGTTGTTAAGTTTTTGGAGAAGAATATTCTTTACATGTTTTGGCACACCTAGGGCTATCATTAGTGATAGATGGTCACATTTTTGCAACAAACTTTTTGATTCATTGTTAGCTAAGTATTGGGTGACCTATAAGGTTGCTACTCCATACCACCCCCAAACTAGTGGACAGGTTGATGTCTCAAACAAGGAATTAAAGAAAATATTATAGAAAACTGTTAATGCTTCTAGGCAAGACTGGTCTTTAAAGCTAGATGATGCACTTTGGGCATATAGGGCCACATTTAAGACACCCATAGGCATGTCACCGTTCAAGATAGTGTATGGCAAGTCTTGTCATCTTCTAGTTGAGTTAGAGCATCATGCATACTGGGCTACAAAATTTCTTAACTTTGATTTGTCTTCTGCAAGTGCTAAAAGACTTATGCAGCTTCATGAGCTTGAAAAGTTCCGTTTGGATGCTTATAACAATTCAGAGTTGTATAAAGAGCATGTGAAGAAGTGTCATGACAAGAAGATCCTCCATCGAGACTTTAAAGTAGGCGACCAAGTATTGATCTACAACTCTAGTCTTCATTTATTTTCAGGGAAGCTTAAGTCAAGAAGGTATGGTCCATTCAAGGTGATCCGAGTCTTTCCTTTTGGGGTCCTTGAGGTAAAACAAGAAAATGAAAACCCTTCCAAGGTAAATGGACAAGTTAAATTATATATGCCCAAGTTTGTGGATAATTCTGAGGAGTGATTGTCTCTTCATGACATTTCGCTGTCTCCTCCTTAATTGCAGTACATGCTTTTCTGTAGAATTGTAGTTTTCTTTTTCTTCTTTTCTCGTTGTTTCCTTTGGGTTTCTTTCTAGTTTAATGCATTTCTTTAAGTTGTTTTGATTTTTCTTTAAGGTTTGCGTGGTTGGTAGAAAGGAGTTCTTGGCGGCCTTTTTTTTATAGGGAAGTTTCTTCTTCCTCTTTTCCCTCTTTATGTTTGATTGTTAACTACTTGAACATTAGGGATAATATTCATATTAAGTAGGGGGATTGAGATTATGTGGATGCTGACGTTTATGATATTGATGTTGATGTTGAGAGATACACACTTGAATGGTTGCGACTCTTTTGTTAGCTAACTTAGGTCCCATTTGACCATACGATTCTATCAAAGTAGTTGGAAGGAGAATTGAGTTGTATGCGTGAATCTAGTTTAGGTAGCTCGAGAGGATAGTGAACTATGTGAATTGACTGAAGTAGTTAATTGCATAAACTTAGTCAATAACTGATGTTTGAGTGATGAAGCAATGTATGGAGTTTTGATGGACTTTCATTTAAGCACATGTAAGGTCTTGAGCTATATGACTGGATCTCATAGTCATTCATTTTCTTTATTGTATGTGATGCTTCTCTATGTAGATTGCCTTCAGAACTTGCTCAGAACTTGTTTGATACTAATAGTTGCATGCCTTATGGACATGACAAAGGCTTTCTTTGTTTTTAACATTTAGCTTAAATGACCCACCAAGTCATTTTTCCCTTGCTACCCCCTTTTGAGCCTTTAACCTTGTTTGTTTTTGTATTAATCACATTGCATTGAAACCTGAAAACTTTTTAGCCTGACTTTCACAAGTTGAATGAAGTACTAAGTATTTGATGTCCTTAATTTAGGGACTTTTGTTTTACATGCTATTTTAGGATGTTTTAGAGGTACATCTACTCAGTCATTGTTGATTTGTGCTACTATTATCTTGTTTTATGTTTAATGTTATGACAAAAAAAAGAAAAAAGATTGAAGAAAAAATAAAAAAGAAAAAGAAAAAGATCAAACAGTAGCATTGGATAGTGATAAGAAGTTGTAGTCCCGTGTTTTTGTTTCCACATTTCAGAATTTCTTTTTGATTGTCCCACGTTACTTAGTGTTTTGTGAATGCTTGTGAGTAGTCTTTGCCCTTTTTACCTTACCTTAACCTAAGCCCCATTACAACCTTTAGTAAAAGCCCTTTTGATCCATGATGGTATGTGCTCTATGTAGTGGAAAATAGGTGAAGTTGCAAGCCTACAGTAGTATAATTTCTTAGAAGAAGCTTTGAGTGAAACACAAACCTTATACACTTAAGTGACATTAGTGAATATCATGAGCAAGGTCGATTTTAATTTTATGCTTGCATTTGATCAAGGATATGTAACATCCCGCTCCCATACTAAGGATTCGAACCTTAAAATTCGATACATGTGAGATCAAAGAGAGATTAAGAAAAATGCATTTCATGCTCATGCATAATGTTAGCATATACGTACGTGAATTTGAATTTTTGCATATATTAAATGATTATACATTCATTCATTGACATTCTGGGTATAATTGATCTATAAATGTGATTATAATTGGAATTGTGAATTATTTGTAATGAAAACTAATTTAGCGAGTGTAATTTGCGATTTAAAATTTTTGTGAATTTTAGGAAAATTTCTGAAAAATGTTGGGTATTACTGGTCAAGGGAAAATGTCAAGTGGCAAGTAAATTGATGAATGGAAATAGAAATAAGAATAAATGATAATGAAGGAATTTTATAGATGACAGTGGGAATTATTAAAAAAATGATAGTGAATATTTTTTAGACTTTTCGAGTAAAGTTGGAAGATGACTAGACTAGTTTCTTTAGAAAGACTAGTTAAAGTCTTAGAAGTTAGATAAGTGACAAGTGTCACTTATTTAGCTTTAAGTTATTATATGATTATGTTGGAAGACCCAGTCTCGTTTTTAAAGCTTGAAAGACTAAGTTACTGTTGTTCATAACTTAGTTCTTATCTTCTTTGTAACTTTCTTCCCCAAACTTTCTCTTCTTTGACTTTTGATTCACTGGATCTTCACCAAAGTTGAACCTTGCTTTCATCTACCTATCTCTACTCCTACCTTGTTAGCTATTTCTTTTGTTTCAAGAAAAACCTAACCTAAACCACCTTCAAGATGATGTAAGTGGGTGCATGAGAGTTAGGGCTTCTTGGAGGTTTTAAAGATTTTGGAGTTTTATCAAGTATATTGTAAATCCTTCCGAGTTGTTGATTTATGAGACAAATTTGATGATTTAGTTGTTATTAAATGATTATGTAAAAATGGACATTTTCATGTTTATTGTGGACGTAGGATGAGTTTGATGATATTTTTGTTTGAGTGTTTCGTGGATTAAGATGTTATAAGATAGTGTTTAAATGATTTTTGGAGTTGAAAGATCATTGAAAATGTGTATAAGAAGAGTGTAGAAATTTGAAAGAAATTATTCATATATGCTCTGTTTCACTTAGTATTATTCACTATGTCTTCAAACCATCAAAGTCGCGATCGTGACAAAGCACGAATGCGACATTCACCTCTTCTCACGAGCGTAAGAGACAAAAGTCACGCCCGTGACTTTTTGCTTCACTTTCTCATGGGGCGAGAGATGAGAGTCATGCCCATGACTTTTTGTACACCTGACCAAACTCATTCAAAAATCGTCTTGGCTATGAAATGATTTTAGAGATAAAAGGATATGTTCAAGGTGATGTAAGGATGTGAGAAAAAAATAAATCAATGAAAAGAAGTGAATGCAGAAAATGCAGAAAAGAAGACATGCAGAAAACATGCAGGAGTTACATGAGTGAATTTCTATTTTTGATGTTTGAGTTTTAATATTAGGTTTTGGATTATGATGAGCTAAATGGAAGTCAGAAATGGGGTAGATATAAATTAGAAATGTTAGATAGAGAAAAAAAAAGAGAAAAGAAGAAGATGACCAAAATGCAGAAAAATATAAAGGAAAGTGCAAGAAATGAAGACATGCCAAAAAGATTTTCTGGTTTTTGATATTTGGTGTTGATTTTTGGTTTTGATCTGTTTATGAATGTTTTGAGTTAAATGAGAGTCGAAGTAGAAGTAGAAAATGTAAAAGGTTGAAGTTAACAGAAAATGGGAATGCAGCAAAATGGACATATACGTGAGTGAGGATCAGATGTTTTAATTTTTATGAAGAATCTTGGATTTTTTATTTGTGTTATTATGTTGAAGTAAAAGGGAAATAGAAAAGATGATTTCTGTACTAATTGATAAAGATAGGAGAGTCAATAGGAGAGTGAGATATGGAAAAAAAATGGAAGAAGAAGAAACGAAGCACAATTGCGAATCTGCTGTTTACATGAAGGAATTCATGATCGTGACTAAGAAGGAAGTCATGAAGTCGCGATCGTGAAATATGAATGAGAGTGCATCTTCAACATGATCGCGATTCGAGAGGAAAGTCGCGATCGTGCTGCTTTTAAAGGATGATGGTTTTAAGTAAACATGCTTCGGTATTTTGATCATACCATGTGCTATAGTTATCTGCATGGAATGATTCTTAATTTGGAGTAAACTAGAGACATAGGATACAATTTTTCTGAAGAAATCGAATTTTAATTCTATCTTTAAGAATTTCAATTTTTGGACTGAAATTGAGTACAGGGCACTGTAACTGTTTAGAGAATAGTCCGAATTATTTAGAGTGTAATTTTTTGAACACTGAACCAAATTGAATAATCTTGGTGTCAATAGACACTTAAGAGATAGAGGAAGAATTTTTAGAAGAAAGTATCCTCAAATTACTTCATTTTCTTGGTCAGAAAAAACATGGAAAGTTGACCCAAAAATGTGCCTTAGGAAAAATCTGATTTGACCAAATGAGTTACGAATTTTGATTTTAATTGTTTTAATGAGGTGAAAACCTAAGCATAAATTATATTTCAGCGGGTTTTGATATATAATGGATGATGTGACGTGAATCTAGGAAAAATACCCAGGAATGTCATTAAACATGCATTGTACATATTTCATATACGTATATTTGCATTAATAGACACTTTTACAATTATGCAATTAATAATGTGTGTAAATGTGTATTGTATGATGTTGATACATAGGATAGAATGTTCATATCCATACACGTCCGAATCATGAAAGCTAATGCTAATTTGGAGCATACTGTGAGTTGACCTAAATGGTCTTACTTACTAATTGCTCTGTTTGTATTATGTATTGAATGAGTATGCAATGTGAATGTGATTGTTCTGATTTTAAACATTGAATGTCCGAGGAGTTTGAAATATGTGGGAACATTAAAGTGCTCCTTGTATGTGAATTTGATGAAATATGTGATGCATAACTTGATTGTTAAATGTCGGACCTAGTTTCGAAAAAGAATTTGAATATGCATATGAGTGAAAAAGTGATTCTTAACTTAAATGTTGAATGCCGGACTAAGGTCTGATGACATGTGAAAGTGACTAATTGATTAAGTGATTGATGCATTCCATTACATAAATGCATGAACAGATAAAGGCTGTTGTGACCTGAGTAGCCACCGAAAAAGAGCTTAAAGCTCATAATGTGAAAAAGAGCTTAAAGCTCAGAAAGTGATTAAGAGCCAAAGGCTAACTATGTAAAATGAGCCCGGTATCCCCAACAGATACAGGACAATCATCAATGAGCTCGGTAACTACAATGGATACGGAACAGTTATAGGCACTTGATCATAACAATAATAAAAGAAAGTGAGTCTCATAAGCACTACATATGCATATGATAGGTATATTTTAAACAGTTGACTGATTTTTGAATGTGATATGTGTTGAATGCGAAATGCGAAATGAATGATCAAGTGATATGCGATGATATATGATTATCAATGAAATGATGTGAATTATATGATTATATGAATTG
>JAOQMS010000009.1:4427612-4447357 GCA_027563885.1 Erythroxylum longipes | reverse complement strand
TACTACTACTACTACTACTACTACTACTACTACTACTACTACTACTACTACTACTACTACTACTACTACTACTAATACTACTACTACTACTACTACTACTACTACTACTTCTTTTAGTATTAGCTTCCTCCTTTTTCTTCATCCTTTTCTTATTATCATTATTTTTTCTTTTCTCTTTTCTCTTCTTCTTTCTCTCTCTCTCTCTCTCTCTTTATCTCTTTCTCACTTCCTCTCTTTTCATGTGTTCATTTGGAAACAACCTCTTTACTAGTTAGAGGTAAGATTGCGTATTATTTGATCTTTCTAGATTTCGCGAAGTAGCGAGATTCATATTTGGTGGTATTGTTGTTGTTGTTATTATTATTGTATTTATTTTGTACATATTTAGATGTATATGATAAAGTTCATGAGATAATTATACATTGCAAATGAAATATTATAATGAGATTATAATTATAAGATTTATATTGCATTTATGTATTATCCCCAAATTGTTCCCAGTAATTGTTCTATTATGATTGGACATTAATAGAATGTAAAAAGACTAGCACACGTTATGTTTTTCCTTACGAAAGAAGTAGTTGATCTCATAGGCTAAAGTATGAAGATACTTAAACAAATGTGTGGGTGTTTGTTAGAGAGAACAAGTTCACTGAATAAACTCAAAATGAGAAATCCATTTGAAACATTATTTGTATATCTATAGAATTCTCATTATGATAAGTGATCTTTTGACTTGAGGTCTCCAAAGCTATCTTATATAGGGATTGTTATGTTTTGAGACTATTAATGACCTATTTAATCATGAGTTGTTCAGTCGGAAGTTATTAGATGTAGCATAAACTATATAAAGGTAGTCATGTTATCAAGATATAATTCATCATCCTAAAGTAATAAGGGAGAATATTCCATTATTTTTAACTAGTATTGATTACTAAAATTATAACAAGTAAGAAGAATAATTATTAAAAATGTTTTCAATTAAATTTTATTAAAGGAGTTAAGATAATTGAAAATAGTTTCCAATTAGATTTGAAAATTTTTTCAAATCAAATTAAATTTCTATTTGGAATGGGAATTTAATTTATTTAGGAATTAATAGATTTAATCCAATTTAATTTTTTCAAAGAGTTAGAAATATTATTTTAGATTATTAAGACCAATAACTAGAATCAAATGAAACTTGATATTTTATGCATATAATTTGATTATGAGTGCATAAGTTGCTTACTTTATTTATATGTTTGATATATAAATTAGATACACGTTAAATTGTATGTTTTATATGTGTGATATTTTACATACAATTTTATGTTTGATGAGATGAATGAAATTAAATTCTTCGTTAAAATATTAAGTACACGTTGAGAACTTGATTGTTGCCTTCCATTATTATAAGCCAGAGTTCTGTTTATTGTCAGGTTTGCTGAGCAAACTCAAGGCCACTTTAACCCGAATATGTTTAGTATTATGACAGTGGGTTCTACTTAACTAAATTTGTGTGATTTGGATGAGCAAACTTACGATCACATGAATTTAAAGGTAAGGTTAGGAATAACATATAAGATATGTTTTGTAAGAGTTATCACCTAACAGATCTAGGAGTCACATAAGATATGATTGATAAAGTTGTTATCTATCTAATTTAAGTTTAATTGGATTGTTGAGCAAAATCAAGATCAACTATATTTGAATGGGATCCTCTCCCACTAAAAAGATTAGAATAATCTTTTCGAATAGTAATGAGGGGTATTATTTCAAATTAAATAGTGGGAGTAACCAAATACATGATTCAAGTCCTAATCTAATTTAGTAGTCATGACATATAATTAATTACTTGCTTTTCTTACATTTATATTTGATTCTGAGTGGAATTTACCTTATTTTGTATAGTTGATGCTAAGAGTTAGTGAATACAATTTCTTGCATATAGGATTATGTTTGAGAAGAGTTCTCAAAGTTAGAAAAGAAAAATTATATGCCCATTATGATCCTTATTGAGGATTCGGTGAAAAAGTTTTAGAGATCTATCAAATTCATATAAATGACAAAATGCATTGACATTTTGAGTTGACTAATGTCTCATAAACTTTGAAGACAACATGTAAAATTTATGTCAACACCATGATAGCAAGATGTAGGAGGCATAAAGTAGGGCTGAAAGGTATAGTACCTCGTTGGAATTGTTCCACTTAATTTAGCCAATTAAAAGTACAATTATGGTCATCAATTAAAGGCTTCGCTATAGTATGATAATAGTTTTCATAAGAAGAAAATGATTACATAACTTTTCTTGCTGATACATGATATGATTGAGATCATATATATTTCTAGTTCATGATTATGAGTACATGATATAGAATTTAGATTTAACATTATTATAGTGTTAAAAGCATGATAATAAACGAATTGTTAAGTTAAAGTAGTTGATTGAAGTTTATGCAAATAGTTTGTATATGTTGGATTAAAAGAGACTTACGCTTACTATAAGTGGCAAGAATATAAAGTTGGATAATCGAGACTATCCTTTTATGTCATGTTCGTTAAATCAACATGACAAGAATCATAAAGTTACATATAAGGTTATGTGTATCCTTTTAATTATGAATTGTATAAAACTTGTAAAACTTATCAAGTTGAAGAATAACTAAATTAACCTTTCGTGAAAGGATGATGATGATATTGAATTGTTAAATTTATACATGTGATGTATTGAATGGAATAACAATTCATAAAAAAGATAATAATTATTTTTCATTATATTACTAATGACTTTATATGATATAGTCATATGTATTAAATGAAATCTTAATTTAAAATTTTGAAAAGTTCAAATTGTTTAAATCTAAGTAGAAATTAAGCATTAAGAATGCTGAAGCACTTTGATAAAATCGTTATGGTGAGTTTTAAAATTTTGGTTGTCTATAAGGAATGAGATCCTATGGTGAATAACTTCAAACTAAATTTATAAGAGTATCGATTTACATAAGGAGGAAAATATAATATGGGATATTATATGATGCAATATTATTTCTTCTATAGCCATGTTGAGTACAATGACTCACCTTCAATTATTCCAATTGAATCAATTAGCAAGATTTCATATTAGATACGAACCACTAAGTATTTGAAAGAGTCAAAGTTAATGATTTAAGGATATGACGCTTAGCTGAAGCATCTATTAAGTTTAGAATTAAATTGGGTAATAAAAGGTTATGGGATATCTAAAATGTTGGATATAATCTTATAGATCTATTGAACAAAATATTTGTTTCAATGTATACTTATAGGAGAATGGTTCTTAAAATAAGTAGTGGGAGTATGATGAAATTTGAAAAGTTCAAATCTTATAACCATGCATTTAATTGGAACTAGTTCCTTTGTTTATACATTTGATATATAGTTGAAAAGTTACGCATTTAATTGGAACTAGTTCCTTTGTTTATACATTTGATATATAGTTGAAAAGCTACGAGATATTAAGAGATTCACTTTTATGATCAATTCATGGAGTTTGTTTTGTAGATGGTTGTGAATTTATCATGTATACAAGAAGGACAGTGGGAGTACAGTTGTCCTCTTCAGTGGGAGTATGTAGAGACATATTGCTTATAGAGAACAATGATTCTAATTTTCAATTGTTGAAAATATAATTGTCCAAGAACAACGTTTGTTAGATATGAAAAAGTAATAGCTTAATTCTAGGAATTATATATATAGAGATAGATTGGAAGTTGTTCACTTATTTTAAGTCCAAGTACATAAATAATGTACTAAAGATGTTTATTATTTGAGATATTAGATACTTATGAAGTATTAAAGATATCTATTATTTATGTATGAGTTGATGTTTGAGTTCAAATAGATAAGGATATTCACTTTAGAATTAAATCCTAATTAAGGTCCATTTTACTTAAGAACAATATCATTCAAGATTGGAAAGGATCCAATGTAGCAATGGCTGCTAATTAAGCCACAATACATTTTTCATTTAATGGAAATGATTAATTGGATCAATAAATTCTTTAGTGAACTTGATATAGTTCCTTGCATTGTTCAAGTCAGTAATGTACTTTGTAAGATTAGAGCCATTAGGCATGTCAAAAGAGCTAAGGTCTCATCAAAGATCCAAGGATATATTTATGCAAATTTTCTTAATTATTGCTTAAATCTTACAACTTCTATCTTAATTATCATCATAATTAAGATGCAAGTGCTCATTATAGAGAATCTTGTAGAATTCTCTCATTAAGCCACTGTCCCAGTAACATTATAATCGTCATATGGTGATATGGTATGAGATACTTGAACAATTGGCTTAGTGTAAGTGGGATATTATTAGTTTATGGCCTATAACCAATCGATCAGCTGTAATTTAGTGACAAAATAATTTAAAGAAATTATTTATCTTGTACATATTTAGATGTATATGATAAAGTCCATAGGATAATTATACATTGTAAATGAAATTATAATGAGATTATAATTATGAGATTCATATTGCATTTATGTATTATCCCTAAATTATTCTTAGTTATTGTTCTATTAAGACTGGGCACTAATAGAACGTAAAAAGGCTAGCATACTTTATGTTTGTCCTTATGAATGAAGTAGTCAATCTCATAGGCTAAAGTATGGAGATACTCATGGAATTCTCATTATGATGATTGTATAAGTGATCTTTTATGACATCCAATGCTCGGGGCTAGACCCCAGAATCGTGAATTTAGTGTACTATGAGAAATTAGAAGTACATTGCATACTCATGCATCATTGTATATTCACCCACATGTGAATATTTATTTTTGATACATTAAAATAATTGTACATGCATTCATTGACATTTTTTGGGTATAATTGATTTATAAATGCGATTAAAATGCGAATCGTGGATTATTTGTGTTGAAAATTTATTTGGTGATAACAATTATTATTTCGAAATTTTTGGTGAATTTTAGGATATTTCTGAAAATTTGGGGTATTTTTGGACTGGAAAAAATAAGAGACAAATAGACCAATAGCATTGTGACATGTGACAGCACAAATAAGTTATAAATGGCTTACATGCATGGTGACATGTGGCTGTGAAATAGCAATCCATATAGATCATGTTTTGGTTAGGGAGAGAATAATGAAGTTGTTGTTCAACACCGAAAATTCTTTTCCATGTTCTTCATCACTAAATAGTTTGTTAACTAGGTTGCATGTGATTTTGAGGAGTTGGAGTGAAAACAAGTAAGTACTGTATGGTTTTTCTAATTTGTGCAATGAAATTAATATAATGTTTAAATTGACATGAATTTTCATGTATACAGTGAATGAAGGATGAACATATGGGTATGTTGTTTCTGCATAGTTGAGGTCAATATATCTTAAGATAGTATTGAAGTGAATTTTGAGCTTGAAAAATCAATGAAACAGTGTTTAGAAAGGGTGCAGAAATTCATGGCAGTGGATCAATATATATACTCTATTTTGTTTTGTGAAAGACGTTTATGGTTTGGTTTTCATTGTATATGCATAGATATTAGGTTGTTTGTATAAATGAATTAAAAGGAGTTGAAAGATAAGGAAAAAGGATTAGGTGAAGTCGTGATATAGAGAGGATGTAAATATTAAGTGTTAATGAAAATGGGAAGATATAGAAGATAGAAAAATGAAAACATGCAGAGGGTATGGAATTTGCGTGAATAGTAATATGTAGTTTTTGGATGATTATGTTTGAATTTTGGTTTTTGGTTTGTTGTGCGTTATTGAGCTTAAAGGGGAGTAGGAAAGTTGGCTTATGCAATAGATGTATTAGTTATGAAGTGTAAAAGTGGAAAATCTGGAAAAAAATGAAAGAAGAGAACTGTATTTTGGTGAAGAAGAAGAAGACCTGCGTTTTAGAGAGAGAAGTGAAGAGGAGTTGCACCAAAGGTTTACTGTAGAGAGAGAGAGACTGTTTTGAACATCTTGCATTCATTTTGTTATAACTTTGTCTTCCGACATCCAAATGACTTGAAAATTGAACCAATACACTCCTAAGAAATTTATTTTCCTCTCCATGAAAATTTAGAGCCATCTGAACTGATTTGAAAAAGGATTGATTGACTCAAAGTGAGGGAATGTGCTGGAATGTTATGAACTGGAGAATTTTCATTGAACATGCTTCGGTATTTTGATTGTATATTAATCTGTAGATCTCAAAATGAGTTGATTATTAATTCAGATTAAACATAAGACATATTGTTACAACTTTTGTGAAGAAGTCAAATGTTAATTATGTCTCTAATACTTTCAAAATTTGCAAGAAATTGAGTCTTGGCTTAGGCTGTAGCACTACCAGGGACAGAAATTATAACCTATTATTATTGAATAAACTGTATTGATGTAGGACGAATTAGACTAAGGTGTCTTCATCAAAGTTGTATATTATTCTCTTAACTTTAGAGTGGTATAAATTTTGTAATTTGTGGATATTTTAATTGAGAGATATGAGTTGTACAACTTGAATGCATGATCTTGCACTAGCCCAAATTTCAAATGTACTCAGTCTGTAGTATTATGAGCATAACTCATAGAATAATGAACAAAATTGAATGATTTTGGTGTCATAAGAAACTTAAGATATAGAGAAACAATTAACTAGAAGAAAGTGTTACAAAAATACATCATTTTCTTGATCTTATTGCTTATGCAAAGTTGACCCGAATGGGATGCTTTAGCAAAAGCTGGAATAGTGAATGAGTGTGTGAATTTTGGCACTATTGGAGTACATCAATTTGTTATAGAAATATACCTGAGAATTTTTCATTGCACATGCATGATACATGATACATTTATACCTATGTTTACTCAATTACATAAGCAGTACAATAATGTGAAATTATGTTAATGTATATAGGAGAGCAAGTAGCGTGACCACATCCTGATATTGCCGGAACATTAAGGAAATAGGCTTAAAGAAGCAATTGTGAGTAACCTAAGATGGAATCACTTTAATTTGATCTGGATATTACTGAATTGAAATTGATATATGATGACTATGTACTGATTGTGTACTGAATTCTGGATAATACTTGTCCTAGGCGTTTGATGCATGTGAATATTATTGGAAGTGTTACTTGTATGTGAATGAGACTCCTAAATGATTATCAAATAAAAGTGACTGAATGTTATGACTGACTGTGTTGATTGAGATAATGTGTATGAAAGTGATTGATTGTATCGAATGAATTGTGGCATACATTTCATTTCAACACATGTAATATAAAGGCAGTTATGACTGGTGTTGCTACTGGCTGAGGCTGCTACTGAAAAGAGCTTAAAGCTCAAACATATTTGGTTAGAGCCTAAGGCTCATTATGATCAATGAGCCTGGTGATATGGGATACTGAAAAAGCACATAGTCATAACAATGTAAAAACGATTGTGAGTCTCATACATATAGCATTCATATATGATTTGAATTCATTGAATGATTTGTAAAGCTGTAAGAATGTTATGTGTTTGAATACATGGTATTAAACCAATGATTGTGTCTTATTCTAGTGTAATGACGTGATAGTTTGATTAAATTGTTTGACTGAAATACAATTTGTTTGTGATAGAACTTGATGCTAATCAAGTTGATATGAACTGTGTGACAATATGTTTATGATTGATTTTGTTTTATAACATGAGTGAACCACCGAGGATGGTTACTCTACTGAGTTCACAAAACTCATTAAAATTACACTGTTAATAATTTCAGGTTCGAGAGTGAGACGACCTAGCTTCTAAGACTCCATAGAAGCTTATTTTGTGCAACTTTGACGATTAGATATTGCTCAAAGGTCGGTCAGCTGGGAATTGAAAACATAGTTTGTTAATAACTTTTGTGCATTCCTCATGTTTGTAGCATGCTGTGTAGACTGAGCTGTTTTTGCTCATAGGATGATGTTGTATATATATGGATGATGTTGAACTTAGAGCTACAATGTACATTATAGTTATGATATAAAATAAGGAAATTTTGGATGTTAGCAAATGTGTGATTTGTGATTTTAATTATGATGCCATGTGATACAGTGAAAGATAGATAGTTAACACGACATTTTTGTCAAACATATGTACATGTGATCGAAGGGCGCACATGCATGTGTCAGATGGGAGTGGGGTGTTACATCTTTTGACTTGAGGTCTCCAAAGTTATCTTATATAAGGATTGGTATGTTTTGATACTACTTATGATCTATTTAATCAGAGGTCATTCAGTCGGTAGTCATTGGATGTAAAATGAACTATATGGAGGTACTTGTGTAACCAAGATAGAATTCATCAACCTAAAGTAATTAGGGAGAATGTTCCTTTATTCTCGATTATTATTGATTTAAGAAATCCTTGGCTAAGGTAGAATAATGTTTTGTAAATAGTTTACAAATATCATTAATTGAATCAGTAGGTAATGGCAGAGAAGTAATATGATTGGACTCAAAAGGAGTAGACATTAATTCTATGCTTTGTCTAATCAGAACATAGTATGATGAATGAATTGAATTATATGGAAAATCGTGCAAGGAAAAGTTAGTCAAAACCACTTTAACATTCTTAAATATTTGGGTAGCCATGATGCATTACTCAATGCCAATCTTTATCTATGATTATAAATTGTTTAATTAGAGAATTAAAGATAAATTAAAAGGAGTTTTAATTTATCTAATTATAATTATAATTTATAATCATTGTCAACATATTCAGGAACCTAATGAGTCTCATATAAAGAACACGTTGAAGAGAGCAAAGATATTTTAATCAAGTTGGACTTAATTGTAAAGTTTAAGAAACTTTATGATTAAATATGAGAAATTTAATAAACAAAGAACAATATAAGATATTGGATCCTATTTGGGCATAATTGGTATTTAATTAGAATTATTTGTAATTATAATTAAAGTTTAATTGAAATTAGAATTTTATACTTTGCAGTAGGCATACAAAATAACATAAATCACTTGTTCTTTTATTGCCTTTATGTTGAGAACACGTGGAACATAATTCTTCAACTATGTAAGCTTCAATGTAGGGCCTCTAATTGAAAACAAATTATGGCCTTGGCATATTCAGGATAGTATATAGTTAGACTTAATTGTAAAGTTTAAGAAACTTTATGAATAAATATGAGAAATTTAATAAATAAGGAACAATATAAGATATTGGATCCTATTTGGGCATAATTGGTATTTAATTAGAATTATTTGTAATTATTATTAAAGTTTAATTGAAATTAGAATTTTATATTTTGCAGTAGGCATACAAAATAACATAAATCACTTATTCTTTAATTGCCTTTATGTTAAGAACACGTGGAACCTAATTCTTCAACTATGCAAGCTTCAATGCAGGGCCTCTAATTGAAAACAAATTATGGCCTGGGCATATTCAGGATAGTATATAGTTAATTTCATGATTTGATTAATCTAAAGTAGATATATTAATATAGACTGGTAAGATCTTATAGACACTTGAGCTATATTCTCTAAAGCTATAACCTTCTACTCTTTGGTTGGTTAACCCAAATATCTAACAAGCTAACACCTTTTTTTTTATTAAACTATGGTTTTTGAAATCATATAAAAGATTTCAACCTAATATTATAAAGATTACCTAGGTCTTTCTCAAGCACACTACCCAACCCCAATTACCTAAGCATGGTTTGCTCAAAAGTAGGTTGTGTTGAGGCATCACCTAGCAAATTAAAATCAATGGTCATTAGTATAACGAAATTTTGTATTAAGATTAATTAAAGGAAATTCTTTAAAATGTCTTTCATTTTGTAAATCAAAATAAATTAATCTACATAGAAGTAAAATTAGGTTTTTTAATAGAGTTATGAATTAAAGTCAAAACGTTAGAAGCAATAGATAAACAAAAGAACAAACATGGTAGAAATATATCTTGATGAAAATCCTAATTTCGTTAACAACTTTATATATTTACATGATGTGCAAATCTCGATTCTATATTGAAAATAGATATGGAATTAGTCTCTCAAGAGTTCTTGGACCATATGACAACTAAATATGACCTTTAGAGAGCTAAAGATAAAAGTCACACTGTTATAAAAAGTGTAGGTTTTTGCACTTTATATATGTTTTCATGCCCTTGAGCATGCTATATGTCATGGATATAGCCTAGGCCATGGATCTATCATTTTCCTCTTATTGAGAGACATAATCCCTACCCATGTGTGGCCCAGACCATGGATCTTACTACTTTACTTAAAATTAGCACACAATCTTTGGCACATCTATGACTCCAGATCGTAGATCCTCAAATTTCTTTTGAAATTCATATATAAATTCTAGCACACTTGTGGCTCAGTTCTTTGAATCTTCTTCAACGTATACGATCTCTGTTAAAATTGTGTTTCTTAGTGAAATTGATCCATAGAGGACATAGTTTGGCACTCGAGTGAATACTAAATTGTGTTCCAATAAAAATTGTGATTTTCTTTATGTTTTACTTTATATTTCCTAAAATTATTGAGTAATATCATCCTAAGGTTAACAATCTAATAATAACCAGCTAAAAGAAATGAAAACATCAGTAAAACAAAGGTTATTATAAATGAATATCAAGCATAATGTTTAAGAAAATAAGTGCATTTTTCACTCATAAAAAGTATTCTTATACTTAAGCTTTTTTTAAGCAAATAAATTTCAACTACTCATAAGATAAATAGGTAATAATTACTAGGAAAATTTAATAAATTAATCAGGGATATTAAAACTATCCATCATCCATTGAATTATTCACCAACTAGTTAGGTAGTTAGAAACTTATAATAAATCATAAATCAATCAAATTGAATCCAAAAATACTTCAAATATCATATTAATCTCATAGTTTGACCTAATATGTAAAATAGACATAAATGAGTTAATTTTTTTTCAAATTTTTAATTACCTAAATTAATTATGAAACAAAATCATCTATTATTAAAATAAAAAAGAGGGTTAGATGCTTTTTTGAAGAGTCAAATAACCTTTCAACATAAAAGTAAACATCTTGTCACATATACTTTCAATTACTAAGTTAGGTCACTAGTTTAAATGGTTACTAGAACTACTCTTTAACTTCAAACATTTTTACTTAGGCTAAAGTTAGAGTTCTTATTATTATTAATTTGCTTATTAGACTTATAAAATGTCTGGACAAGAAACTACTTTTAACTCAAAATTTGTCCAAACTATACAAAGAGTGACATTTTGTGATTTAAGCATCCATTTTCAAATATTTGCATCAAATTAAAACCAATTTAGTTTTTAATGCTTTTATTGAATACTTAAACTAATTTACTGATAAAATAATTAAACTTGTAATGAATCATGTTAATTATTCTTTTCCTTATTAATTTAGTTATGATGAAATCAATTTACCAAGGTAAAACATATAAAGACATAAATAAATATTTCTTTGCATACACATAAGTTATATGTAGTTCTTAATGTACCAAATACGAATAATGAAATTATAATTTAAAAAAATTAAAAATAACATAATATGTAAGAAATTTGAAAAGGAAATATGATTGATGATTAAAATTAAAATTTACTTTAAAACAACTAATGATAAAAATAAAAAATGAAAATTGAATATAAAAATAAAATAAATAAATTAATAAAAGTAAATGAAATAAAAGCACTTGATTCATGAATACAAACCAAAGAAAAATATTATATTATGTAAGTCGTAAAGAAAATAAAACAAAATCTAACTATACTACAGGCTCATTATCATGATCATTAACCTCCTCTAGCTTAACTGAGGGTTACAGAGGTTGCTCAGAGTACCCCATATATTGAAAGTTTTTATGAGATCACTACGCCATATAGAACAACCGTTACATATGTTTCTTCAACTTCCTTTACATCCTTTTTAGCATGGAGTTGTTTCCTACCTACTTGTTTTTTTAATTTCAAGAATGGTCTTATCTATCCTCTCCCGTCATAGTTGCAATGGTGTGGGCTGGACATCTCAAAACTCTATCTCTATTTCCTCCATCAGAGGTGTCTTGACTAGTATTTAAGGCTTTTCACTCTTTTGTTCCTCTTATACCTTAACCTGTCTCTCTCTCTTTACCAAAGTATAATTAATCTCATGTATCTCAATATTTACTCCATGTGTCAACTTATTGACATCATCAGAAGAGTACAAACCCACCCAAGTTCTTTGTCATCCTTATTAAGTCCATCCACAGATGGACCCTTTCTTTTTATCACCCATTTGTTCCAAATATCTAGCAAATCATCATATTAGGTTATAAGACCTGATAAATAGACTCAACAAGTGCAATCTTCTTAGTAACAATCTTATCTAAAGCTTTAATTTTTAGAGCAACAATCTTATCTACAGCTTCTGCAGAATCATCCTTATAGTGATATATATGACTAGCTTTAGATAGCTTTGATATCTTATCTTTGTTTAGATATAATTTATCTTGTAAAATTTGAGTTGAATATAAACTCTCTCGTGTAACAAACTTCGCTATATTTACAGCAATAGAATCTGTACAGGGTGTGTAGAAACATAACATTTTACACCCCACTTCTTGTATCTTTCTTTATGGTATCAGAGTATACAAAAGCCTAGCTATTAATCAGTAACTCTGTCATCATGAATCCCTCATCCTCAAAACTTACCTTATCATTAACAAACCTTCATCACTGATTAATATGTGCTCTGTTAAATTTTAACTAGGTACCTACCTCATATAACAAAACCAAATGCTCAATTACTTTGACACAATGAAGATAACCCATCTCATTGAAAATCATTCACCTGAAACAATTACCATTGAAAAAGATGGTAAAGAAACTCTGATAGGTGCTTCATTGATTATGAAATTATTCCACAACACTTAGCGATTATTGACATGAAATTGTTTAAGATACTCACTTTGACTCATATGTGATTTGAGGCACAATTTGGAGGCAAAAAAGTTAAAGTGAGTCGAAAGCATGATATTTGGGTCATTTTTTAAAGACTTATTCTCTCTTGTTTTCTTGGAGCAAGAAGAAGAAAATTTAGATAAGAAGAAAACAAGAAAAATGAAAGCACAAAGAAGAAGAATTAAAAGTGCTTGCTCAAAAAATTAAGAAATAACAAGAAAGTAACATGATGTTACAGATGGGAAGTTGAAAAAGACCAAAATGACAGCACATCTAAGAGCAAAACACATAGCCAAAGGAAGAAAATGCAGCAGTATGATATAAATAAGCAAGAAATGCAAACATGTTCCATACCAAGAAGACGACACACAGCTGGGTGGGGAGTTTTTCTTAACAGAAAATGACAACGTAGAGAAGGGCGTGAAGTTTGCAAGGGTTTTTTGCGTGAACAATAGTGTGGTCCAAAGAGTTTATTCATCACATCACCAAATAGTACTGAGTAACTTACGATAGAGAAGAGTAGTGGTAGGTTAGGCAGAGAGAAAAGAAAAGAAGAAATGAATAGTAGGGGTGGACAGAAAATTTATTCTTCAAGTCAACAAATAGTAGCGTAGCTAAAGAGGAGAATAATAAAGAGAAGAGAGCTTTTGGCAGTGAAGAGCAGAAAGGGGTTTCAGTTGGGAAATGAGGATTGACGCATTTTCTTTAGAGAGACCTATGAAAGGCTAGGTTCTTAACGCCAGTTCGGAGGTGACATCGACACCGACCACCTAGGTTAAACATTTTTTATTATTTTGTTGTTTCTTTCTCTCATTAGAAATTGATTGTGTTATCTTATATGGATTGATTGGGTATTTGAATGATGATGATTTTAATGCTCTATTGAATCATTTTTCATGATAACCATTGTTAGAATCAAGTGCAATATGTAATCATTGTATTCCTGGTTCATGTGTAGCAATTAATGGTTCTGAATCATTAGAGATAACACAACATAGGTTAAATAATCCAAGCTTGTGTGATTATGCCTAGATTGGTCTATTTTTCTAATTCATAAGGTAGTTGTCAAGATAAACTTAGAGAGCTTATTATAGGTTTCCTGATAGCTGGGGTTAATTAACGAAAACTTCTTAATTAACTAGGATCTAAGGAAAAATTGGGATTAACAAAGCTTGTTGTTAATCTACAACCAATAATTGCTAAGAGAGATAAAATAACAATAAATCAATAAATTATGCTTAATTAGGATGTAGGTTGAGATTGAACCAAAGAACCAGATCCTTACCAAATTCCCTAATTTTATCATTTTTTGCATGTTTTCTTTAATTTGTTTTTATTAGGTTTATTTTATTTTATTTTCTTATTAAATCCAAAACCCCCATTACCTAAACATCAATTAATTTCATTTCATAATCTAACTAAACACTCCTTGTGAGATCGGCCTAGACTCACCACTGCTACAGTAGTAGTCTAGTTATTTTATTTTGATTGGCTTTATGACATGCCAGTCAATTTTGGCGCAATTATAGGGGAGTGCGGTGTTTAGTTTTTGTTATTGATTTTAATTGATGTTTTCTATATATTTGTTGGTAATTGGTTTCTTTTTAGTTATTTTGTAATCTTTTCATTTTTTTGTCTAGTTTTTATGAAATTTTTTAAAATTAAATTTGACATGGATGGGAGTAATTTTTTCTTTAGTTCATATTCTCAATCCTATAACAATGTTTAGATTGATCAACCTAACTTTTGTTATGGAAGGGATAATCAGCCGAATTACTTCTATGATAGTTTGCAGGACGCACAACAATTCCCGTATATACCAGAAGCTTCCTATCAAGATTCAGGTACATCTTTGTAAGAATTAGTTAATGTGTATGTTGCTAACACTTTGCAATTCCAGCAGGAAACAAGTTCTAGAATCCAGAGCTTGACAAGCCAGGAAGATGAATTGATGGAAGCTATCAACCGCCTAGCATCACAAAGCAAAGAGACGCAACCATATCAACCTGAGGAGTACCCGATGGATATTAGCGCGGAAACCTTACAGAGTGAAGAGGAGCTTGAGAATTTTGAGGTTCATCCTCAACAAATTACTTATTTCGAAGAAGCTGAGGAGGTTCTCAAAGTATAAAAAGATACATATTTTAGCACGGAGGTAAGTACTGAGTTCCATTTTATTATTGAGAATGACTCTTCACCTTTACATAGAAGATTGGAGGAATTAAATGAGCAAGAAAAAGGCGAAGAGACAGTTGAGATATTTTCAGAGTGTATGAACTTAGTTGAGATTGAGAATTTGAGGATAGGGATGATACTAAATGGGGATGATGATCAACTAAGTCCATATCTGGAACAACCTCGCATTGAAGTGGCACTAACTGTAATACCTAAAGATCAAAATTTTCTCACATGAGGAAAGTATGGAGTCGAGCCAGCGACCCTAAACAAATGCGCTTTTTGGCCTAAGGGAAGTAAATCTCTTTTCTTTACATTTTCACAATTTTTCTATGGACGTGTGTTTCTTTATTGGTTTATTTTTGCTTGTTTTTAAGTTTTCAATCAAAATAAGAGAAAAAACAAAACAAACATTTACTCATTTTCTGTTGCTTCTATGATTATTTAATCATGAGTAGAGAATGAATTGACTAGAGAATTTCATAGCAATTTTTGCATGTACCTTTGTTCTTGTGATTGGTTGATATGCATTATCTTTAGAAGAACAATGACTAGTAATAGACAAAGCCAGTGAGATTTTGAGCCTTATTTGACTGACACCTTCATTTTAGTCTCATTGTCTTTTGATAATGTGTGACCTTCATGACATATACATCCTGATTTTGCGTTGAATTTCTATTGGAGACCACATTTTTATCACATACATTAACATGGATATGATTAGGCATTCTTTACTTTTTTAGACTACATTAGCCAAATAGCTTACCCATTATATGACTTTCCTTTTTGATAAGCCCCTTTGAGCCTTATTACCCTTTCTTTTTGTATCAACCATATTACATGCTTTGTACTTAACCAAATGTCCTACCTAAGCCATAAAGCTAGTGGAACAGTTGTGATTATTGAGTTTGTGTACAAAATTCTAAGTATGGGGGTGTACATATTTAAGGTTTGGTTAATGTTGGGATGTTTTATTATGTCTTATCATTGAAATTACCATGTTAATGTAGTTTATTTTAATGTTAAAAAAAGGAAAAGAAAGAAAGAAAAAAGAAAAGAGAAAAGCACAAAAAAGAAAAGAAAATGAAAAAGAAAGACGAAAAAGAAAAAGAATGATTTTTTTTGTTTAAATAACTTTATCAAGGAGGAAATGCATATGAGTTTGCAAAGCTATTCATGATTAATGCATCTTCCTAGAGTTGTAATGAATGTGTTTTATGAGTATGTTGAATATGAGGTAGATGTTGGCTTGGGGAAAGTTCACTCTTGTAGTTTAAATGTATTATTGGCATAAATAGTATGAGTGTTTCCTTCAAATTGGTATATGCTTCATGTGGTTTGTGTGTAGGAGCTAAAAGGGGTTGTGAATTATAAATGTTGTATTTGTCATAGTTGACGGTACTCAGTTTTTGATGGGTGTTGCTTTGCTTCACTAGCTTTAATGGCTTTCATGCTACTTGACCCAAATACATCTCACCTTACCTTTACCCACATTACAACCTTGAAAAGTCCTTTGATCCATGATTTTGCATGTGAACATTAGAGTTGGAAAAATGAAATGATATGCAAAGTTGGGGATTGTCATGATCATGAATGGTGTTAAGTGTACTCGTAGATATATTTTAGTTAAACACATTTTTCGAGTCTACCGTTAGATTGCTTAATTTTTAAAGGTATTGAATGCTGATTGATCATGAGTAAAAGCTTAGAATGTTGACATCTTGCTATGATTTTTGAAAGTCACTCATCTTTGATTGTGATTATATATTCTTATAACATATAGGAAATGAGTTAATGTTTTTGGGTCTTTGAGCTTAATTTTAATGTTTTGCCCTAGGATGGCCAAAAGCTAAGTGTGGGAGAAATTGATAGGTGCTTAATTGATTATAAAATTATTCCATAACACTTAGCGATTATTGACATGAAATTGCTTAAGATACTCACTTTGAATCATATGTGATTTTAGGCACAATTTAGAAGCAAAGAAGTTAAAGTGAGTCGAAAGCATGATATTTGAGTCATTTTTTGAAGATTAATTCTCACTTGTTTTCTTAGAGCAAGAATAATAAAATTAAAAGACAAGAAGAAGATAAGAAAAATGAAAGCATAAAAAATAAGAATTAAAAGTTCTTGATGGAAAAATGAAGAAATAACAAGAACGTAAAACGACATCGCAGATGGGAAGTTGAAAAAGACCAAAATGGCAGCACAACCAAGAGTAAAACACATAGCTAAAGGAAGAAAATGTAGTAGCAGGATAGAAGCAAGTAAGAAACACAAAAACATTCCATACCAGAATGACAATGCACAGCCAGGTAGGTAGTTTTTCTTAATAGAAAATGACAGTGTAGACAAGGGCGTGAGGTTTGCAAGGTTTTTTTTGCATGAACGGTAGCATGGTCCAAGGAGTTTATTCATCACATCTCCAAACAGTAATGAGGAACTTGCAAGGGAGAAGAGTAACGGTACATTAGGTAGAGAGAAAAGAAAAGGAGACGTGAGTAGTAGCATAGCTAGAGAGGAGAACAGTAGAAAGAAGAGAGCTTACGATAGTGAAGAGCAGAATGGGGTTTCAGCTAGGAAATGGAGGCTGAAGCATTTTCTTTAAAGAGACCCATGAAACGCTAAGTTCCTGACGCCAGTTCGGAGGTGACATCGACGTTGACAACCTAAATTAAGCATTTTTTTTATTATTTTGTTATTTCTTTCTCTCATTAGAAATTTATTATGTTATCTTGTATGGATTGATTGTGTATTTAAATAATGATGATTGTAATGATCTATTGAATTGTTTTTTATGAAAACCCATTGCTAGAATCAAAGGCAATACATAGTAGTTGTATTCCTGATTCATGTGTAGCAACTATTAGTTCTGAATCATTAGAGATAACATAACATAGGTTAAATAATTTGAGCTTGTGTGATTATTTCCTAGATTGGTCTGTTTTCTGATTTGTAACTATTTTTCTGATTTGTAAGGCGGTTGTCCAGATAAACTTAGAGAGCTTATTCTAGGTTTCCCAATAGCTAGGGTTAATTAACGAGTACTTTTTAATTAACTACGATCTAAGGAAAAATCATGATTAATAGAGCTTGTTGTTAATCCATAACCAATAATTGTTAAGAGAGATAAAAGAATAACAAATCAATGAATTATGCTTAATTAGGTTGTAGACCTAGATTGAGCCAAAGAATCGGATCCCTACCGAATTCTTCAATTTTATCATTTTTCGCATTTTTTCTTTAATTTTTTCATCGGGTTTATATTATTTTATTTTCTTATTAAATCCAAAACCCCTATTACCTAAGCATCAATTAGTTTCATTTCATAAGCTAATCTAATACTTTCCGTAGGATCGACCTAGACTCACTACTACTTCAGTAGTAGTCTAGTTATTTTATTTTGACTGGCATTATGACATACCTGTCAAACTCCAAATCCTAAATATGCAGAATGGCATGACAATGATCTCACCCTTAAGTGTTAGATTACAGGGACCCTAAAAGAAGAGTGTATGTTCCTTATAGTTGGTTGTAAAACTTCTCAGTGTATATGGGTGGTACTTGAAGAGAGTTTCTTGAGTGCTATAAAGGACAAGGAATTCCACCTTAAGCATAAACTTCAAAATCTGAAGATGGGGACTTGATCACTTCAAGAGTATCTCAAAGAATTCAAGATGTTATGTGATTGTCTTACGGCTATACACAAACCTATTGCTGAAGATGACAAAGTACTTATGTTCTTAAAAGGCCTTGGCTCAAAGTACGCATAGCTATAACTTTAATGCTTAGTTAGCAACCTTATCCTACTTTTTCTCAATTTGTCAATGCTGTTGAAGTATATAACATTTGAGTAGTGGTTGATCATGATACCTCCAATGGAGTTGATCAAAATACTACCTTTGTTGCTCAATGAGGTAGGGGTAACAACAATTGTGGCCAAGGACGTGGTAAGCGCGGGGACAACTTCACTTCACAAAGTCAAGGATTTAAGCAAGTTTGGCGAAATCAACAGGTTCATTATAAAAACCAAAGTTCAAAAACTACAACCAATGAAACTTCAAGACAAGGATCAAACAGGCGTACACATAGCTCCGAATAAAGAAACAATATCAGATTTATGGAAGGTACAACTATAAAGCACTTGAATGTTTTTACAAGTATGATTATTCCTATCAAGCCCAGTAAGATCTTCCACAAGCACTAGCTGCTATCAATCTGAATAAGACAGATGATGTTCAATTGTACTTTGTTGACACTAAAGTAATGACCCATATGACAAATGCTACATGTTATTTAGATAATATATCACAGTATAAGGGATCTAACAAGATTATTATTGCTAATGGTAGCCACATGGATATAACTTATATGGGTAAAATAGCAATGAGAACAGATAATGGAAAATTAAAGTCAAAGAATGTATTAGTTGTGCTAGATTTAAAACAAAATTTTCTTTCAGTTAGTCAGTTGGCAAAAGATAACTATTGCAGTTTGGAATTAACTGACATAAGTTTTGTTATTATGGACAAACAAATCAACAAAATAATGGCTAGTGTGTAACATCCCGTCACCTATGTATACGGTTAGAACACATAATTGTGAGACATTTATATGACTTAAGCTAAATGAATATTAGACATAAGTTATGACATA
>JAOQMS010000009.1:4289196-4411513 GCA_027563885.1 Erythroxylum longipes | reverse complement strand
AAGAAAAGAAGTTATCAAGGACAAAAATCATTTGTTTTATAAGTAATTCACATTAATATTTCCACTTAAAGTTGTAACAAATAAATGACTTGATTGTTATGTAAATAAAATAGAAGTTATTATAAATGGTCTCTCTTTATGGTTATCATTGATTTTCCATCATTATTCTTATAGGTGATTTCTACTTCTTTATGCTTATTATGTTTCTTAGTATGAAGGCTTGAATCTAAGTTGTGGAACAAAGTTTTAGTATCCATCATAGTTGATGATATCTAAATTTAATTAGATGTTAATTTTTTCACTCAATACTCTATTTAGTTTTTTTTTTCCTACGTCACTAGTTTTTGTGACTTTTGGACTACATGCCCTAAATGTTTGTCACCTTAACATTTTGCCCTATTGTTACCTTTAAAAGCATTTTGATTCTTGTTATGCTTGTGAATCTTTATTGGTGGACAACTGAAAAGATATGTGAAGTCGTGGAATGTCTTCATCATGAAAGATGTTTGAGTGTACCAATCTTATTTTTAAACACACTTGTCAAAGTCTATCCCTAGATTGCTTAATTTTTAAGGGAAATGGCTGTTGATTAATCATGAAGAAAACCTCAAATGCTCAATTTTTACTATAGGTTCTGAAAGTTATTCATCTTTTCATGTGACTATCTACTATTAGGAAATATGGCCAAAAGCTAATTATAGAGGAACTTAATAAGTGCTTGATTGATTATCTATTTATTCCTTAATTCTTACTGATTAACATTTATGTTGCATCTAACATACTTATCTTGGTTTAAATTTTGGTTTAGTTACAAGTTAGAGGAAAAAAAAACCACAATAAGCTAAATTCACATCCTTGGTGCAGTTATACTGATATTTGATCTTATTTTCCTTTATGGAGCGAAAGGAAATGAGTTAGGGTGATAATGGGTCAATTTGAGTCAATATAACTTATACGCCCATGTATGTGACTAATATGACCGTGAATGGGACTGTGTAAGTCTAAAAATATTTACAAATTCAAAGACATTATTTTAACTTATGTGCATGACTTACATAGCTTTGTGGAAACCTACACACCTATGCAAAAGAGTTATATGGTATTATACCTTACTCATTTATCTAGTTGTATATGTGTATCTTCATGAATTATGGAAAATTAACATACACAGTCACTTACACACCTTTGTAGTAAATCGAATATAATCACACTACCCTTATTTGTAAGTATAAAACAATAATTAAGAGGAAAAATTAAAGTTGAGATAGATTAGAGACACCAAGGGATGTACATTCCTCACCTTTGATGCATACTTTGAAGAACCATAAGTAGCTAACCTTCCTCCTTCCAGTTTAAAGGGGATATCGAAGCTAAAGAGAATATTTGGTTATTTATCAATCTTAGTAACTCTTTTTTGGAGTTGATTATGTTATTTTATGTTTAAAGTTTAGGATTTATGTACGAACAATTTAGATAGGGCCTTTTTTATCATTCTTGTATGGCTTCTTGCCATAATCAAGATTATAATAGTTGGTTCTTTAAGTTATTGAAAACATGTTTTGTTAGTGAATTTAATTGAATTAAGCATCATCTAGATTATAATATCATTTTCTCCTAAGTTTGATATTTTAAGGGGTAGAATATTTTGTAAAAAGTATAGTCCTCTAAGTTAATAATTCCATTGATGTCAAAACAAAACAATAGTTGTCCTAAAAACTATTGTTTATTAACTTAGCCCTAGATAAAGTCAAAACAAAACAAAAAAAGCTCAGTGGCAAACTCTAAAAACCGTGAAATTGAAATTATTCACACTTATTCTTTAGTTTTCTATAATTCTCAATCATATGGAATGAAAGCTATATAATATGAAACAATAGTTGTCCTAAAAAATGTTAGATGAGAGTTACAAAATGGTCAAGTAAGAGCAAATTCCCTAATAAAATTGAGATTACCATATATAAATTAACATTAAGTTTTTGTACTACTCTTTAGATATAGAAGAACATCAAGTTATTCTAGAACCAATGCTAAGATTGCCATATATGGCTACATAACGTAATAGACCTTGTTAAAGAAATAGTTTTAACCAGTAATATCAACCTTAACATTAGTATAAAGCTAGCAATCAGATGGATCTAGCTCAATGGATAAAGCTAATGGACTAGCATGAAAGAAAGAGTGGACGGTACAATAATAGAGCTAGGACATTATCAAAAGTGATTACAATAAAGAAAGTAATAAATTAGGATATGAACCTACACATTGGTTATAGCAGATTAAAGAATAGTTAGAAGGATTATAATGTGATTTAAAATATTGAATTTCTAGATTTAGATAGATTATAATATCTTTTAGCCATGAAACTCATCTAGAGACAATTTTCCACTTCAACATAATTTATATTTTTAAAAAATAAATTTAAAGACATTGATAGTGGATTGACAAAGATTAAAGGGATTGAACATTAAATAAATTAGTACAAAGGATTCCATAGCTAATAAACCTACCTATAAAAGCAATTATAATTAGAAAAAGAAATAAGTTTTAAAGCTAAATGGACTAGTTAATGTTTATATATAGGAGAGTGTGAATCCTTGTGAAATGCTAGTACTGGTACAATATAAGAATGATGGGACATGGAAATTGTATGTCAATTGTAAGGAAAGCAACAATAATATAATACATATTATGATCCTATAAACAATCAAGATACTATGCTCTATAAATCATGTATAATATATTTTCTCTCAAATTGATTTAGGGAGTAGCCATTATCAGATTAAGATGATATAATTTTATAAGGCTAAAACAACCTTAAAACCCAAATATTAATGATATAGAATTAATCATGCCATTTTGTCTTACTACTACAGTCAGTACATTTAAGAGATTAATGAATAATATTTTATTATGTAGGCATATTTGTTATAGATTAATTTAGTGATATATTAGTGTATAGTAAGAGACTAAATAAGAATATTGAACTTATAAAGCACGAAATTGATATTCTTTGTAAACCAAACGCATATGTAAACCTTAGAAAAGCAAAGTCAGAGTGATAAAAATTATGTTTCTTAGAATTCTAGTTTATGTATATAGGATTGAGGTTGATGAGAAGAAATTGAAAGCTTTTAGTGATTGACTGAGATTAACATATGTCACTAAGGTAAGAAGCTTTCATAGTTTGGATAATTTTTATAAAAGGTTTGTCAATGATATTATCTATATTGTAGCACTTATAAATAAATCATGAAGAAAAGTGTAAGTTTCCAATGGAAAAACTATTCAAGATGATTAATTTAATCATCTATAAGAAAGGTTATGCAAAATGCTTACACTTGCATCAAATAATTTCAATTTTACTTTTGAAATTGAATATGATGCCTTAAGCTTAAGGAGGAAGAGTAATTGCCTATTTTAATGAGAAATGTAAAGGGAAGGCTTAAGCTAACCTACTTATGACAATAATTTTTTTTTTGTATTTATGTGAACATTGTAAGAATAGCAACATTATCTTTGGTGTAAGAAGTTTATGATACACACGAATCACTAATCAATGAAACACATGAAAGTACAAGGCATGTTAAACAAATGAAATGCTTAATGAATGGAGTTCATTAAGGCATTCATATATATCATTAAACACAAACAAAGAAAATATGGCAGATGATGAATGATCTTAGAGCTATGTTTGTGAAGTTGTTTAACTTTAATCAAGCTAATTAATTGTATTAAAATGATTACAATTTTCTTATTATGTTTTTAACATATGAAAGGGGGTGTTTCTTATATGTCATAGTGAATGCTAAATTATGTTTACCTATTTTATAATAATAAATTATATATACTGACATGTTCTTTGCTTGATGTATTTGTTAGCGTAGTATACAGTGGAAGCTTGATTAGACTTTTTGGTGTGAAAAAGACCTTAAATTTTTACATGGATAATTACATTTTCATTATGTATGACACGATATAGATAAAATATATAATAGAAGAATCACTATTAGAAAAAATTTAAATATATGGTTATGCCATGTGATGACATATTCCTTACTTGTTTTTAATTAACATTTGGTTAATATTACAAAGAACTTTCTTTCAATTTTACTGAAGTCAATGAGAGGTAAGAATTCTATATATATTGTGATTGATAGATTTACTATGATAATGTATTTTATAGATCACTTTGAAATAGATGATGTGATTGACATTGGTTCTATGATTTTTAATAAAGTGGTTTATATACATGAAGTTCCTAAAAGCATTGTTAATGACATAAAAGTGAAGTTCTTACATTACTTTTTGAATATTTTGTTATTTAAGTTAAGTACTAAGCTTTTATTTTCTATTATTGACCATCCATAAATAAATGGACTAAATTAACATATGAAGTAGAACCTTACATAGTTTGTTTTAAGATATTATGAAGATAACATAGAGAATTAGGAATTTGGGTCTTTTCATTAAATTTGTATATAGTAAAAGTCCATTTTCTTTGGTTAGTTTTTGGTTGTTTAAAGTTGTTTATGGTTTGCATCTATTCCCCTTTTTAGATTTGTTATTTTTATCTGTTAAAGAGTGTCTTTGCTAATAAGAAAAAAAAAAGGAAAGAAGAGATGATGAACTCTCACGAGATTGTGAAGAGTCGCATAAAAAGGAATGAAAATTTTGATATGAAAGCCATAAAAATAGGCGGAGACAAAAATATTGCAATTCATTTTTTTAAGGATTTAAATTACAAAAAAGATAACTAATGGTTTCATTCATTATGAATAGATACAACTACTAAACATACAAATTGCCATCATAAACTTGACGATAAAAACAAGTTTTAGAAACTCAAATATAAAGCATTTATGTATCCTAATTATTAAGCAAATAGGAATAATAATTAATACAAAAAAAGGATTCATCAGATACTCCAAAGGGATAAAGCAATGATGTTACTAAAGATCAATTTATAAAATTAGGACTAGAAAAAAACATGGTTTTTTATAAAATTAAAATAAGTAATGAGAGTAATTTGTTACCTTAAAGCATGATATGAACCACTACAAGAACTTGATTCAATAATACTGCCATCATCTACTTAAGAAGAATCAAACAAGTTTAGCAGACCTACTGTTACATAATCATCACCTTTATCATTTTCTGACTGTTGGTTTTCATACAAAGAACTACAGTTATGTATTTAGTTTAGCTTCAGATACCAGAATAAATGCCTCTGGGATAGAAAAGAATAGTAGCAATGGTGTTTGCCAAGTCTTTGATTTTAACTATGTGTAAGAAGTAACAAAGTAGATACAGGGAAGTCATAGCGCCAAGTAGATATAACAATGATCTATAAGATCCAAATCGAATTCCCAAATTCCTAATAGTGATTTTTAAAATTAACGAGTTAATAATAAAGCTCCCAATTTCATCAAAAGCGTAATCAAAACCTCCAACAATTAGATGGTTGAATAAATAAGTCCAAACAAACTCTAAAACCCTAAGCACGACACATGCATAATCACAAATCATGAATCAAATCAAAAAGAGAAGCGAGACATGCCTGTCTAAACTTGAGGATGTGTTGTTCTCCGATGAGTTGGGGGTTACCAGAGAAGAAGACAAGCATCTAGTCGACAGGGCCAAAGTGTTGACAATTGACAGTGGTGATGTTATGATGGCACTCAGAAAATTATATTTAACTCTATCCTTTGTTTTATATAATTAGTCTTATAATCCCCTCATAAGTCTTATTATATATCTCTCTTTTTCCAATATTATAAAGGGTATAATATATGCATAAAACTATTTCTTTGTGTTATAATATATATATGATATGCAATTTAAAATAATAATAGTTTAATTATTGTTAATTATGACCAAGTTTGCCCATTTAAGTCTAATTTGGTCTAACTCGACTCTAATTGATCAGATTTCAAGCTGTGTTTAGTTTTTAATATTTTTAGGTTTTAGGTCGAGTTTGGACTATCTTGTCCAACCTGATTTAAATTTTAAAATTTTTTAAAAAATGATTTTTTATTTTAAAAAATTCAATAATATATTTAATCGAGTTTGGTTAGGCTTGATTATGTTCGAGCTGATCAGAAGCCTTAGGTCAAGCATGAGCTCAAATACAAAATTTAAGTGGGTCTAAGTCAAACACTGCTTATTGTCACCCTTAATTATTATTTAAAGTCACAATAAATTTAATTGTTGCTTCTATAAAATTTTATAACAACAACAGTTTAATCTTATTGCCTTTTTAAATATATGACAACAAATTACTATTGCCATTGCCTATTAATGTTATTAAAGGAAATGCTAAATTGTTACATTATATTAGTTTTAAGCAAACATTTTAAAATGTTACAAATTTAATGTTGCCTAAAGTACTTTTTGCTGTAGTGCATATTGAATGGAGTTGAGTACATATTTGAAAGAAAAAAATTTTAAAAAGAGATTCAATCTTTTGCATAACTAAGATTGCCCATTCCAAATTAGAAAAGGATAAATGACTTATCAGTTATAAGATTGATCTTCTAAATAAATTTAATGTAAATGATACTTTAAATGTTTTAAGATTTATCTTTTTTCTCAATCTATGAAGATATTGAAGAAGATATTGAAGAAACCCCAGTAGCAATCAATATTAATGTTTCGTTTTTTTTTTTTTTGGTTACCCACGAAGTATCTTAGGATCTATAAGAAGACATCTTTAAGTCATCTATATTTAGACTAATCATCACTCGAGCCCCGTAGGTCTCTTGCGGGAGGCAAAGCTTTGGCTCCAAGTTTTAAACGTCTGCATAAGGTACTTTATTCCCACTGATTAAAGAATACAAACGTGAGAGGAATGTCTAGATACTAAGTCACCGGTATTCTTCCTGAATGAGTCCATGGACACGCAAATATCATGGGAACTTCCTTTTAGTTTCTTTTTGCAGTAGTATTCATCTGTACGTAGCCCTGGTTGCAGTCTGCAAGGCTGTGAAACACGACTGATAGGTCCCTACGTACACGAAGAAGCAACCAGCATTTTTCGTCTGTTAGTTCTTATTCCTACAAGGCACGCTCTTTAAATACGACAAGAAATTGGAAATCGGATGAGTCTACAATACAGGGGTGACTATATGAATTAATTCAAAAGAATAGTGTTTGTTGAGCATTCTAATTGATGAGTTATTGTTAATTGGGATTAGCTACTATACTAGCCTTTCCATCTAACTGTTTTATTATATTAGCAGATTAAACATCATCATATGGACTGAAGTAGAAAATTAATGTATAATAATATATACAATATTTATATAAAGTATAAATTTGACTTCTAATGTAAAATTGATATCTACTGTTAAATCTATGAACTAATTAGTAGATACAATATAAATTAAAACTGTCTTCTACTTACCATAATTAACAATTAAAAGCTACATACAATAGTTCTATAGTTTTATACATTAGAAACTAATTTTATATTGCACAATAATAGTTATAAATATTATACTGAGAATTATGTTGATTATCTAATGTTTCTATCAAAACTATCTCAAGAATTAGTAAAAAAAATTGAACCCTGTTAACATTTTTGTATTCTAAATTCACGGGAAGTTCAATGGCAAAGACACCACTTGCCGGCTTTACTCAAGTGTTACTTTATTGGAAGCCAATGTTGATACCGACTAACTGAACAAGCACATCTATCTCCCCCGTACCAATATATGGAATGATTTCAATGCAATTATTAATATTTGGTGACCTCCAACATATGCATTTTATTAATGTACAAGGGGATTACGTAAACTAGAATTTAAAATTTTTGTATATTTGTTGTTATTTGATGCTAATTAGCGATATGTTCAGTTAAACACCACGTATATCCCTTCACGTGTAACAAGTTATCGGATACCTACATGTAACTATAAATTAAACAAACCATTTCACTATATACCTTTGCCAATGTTAAAATTGTTTTTTCCTATCTCAAGAAAACATAATGTGTAAAGCAATAACTTTTATCAAAAATTGAAAAAAATATATATAAACAACACAATTGAGAGTGAGAAGTAAATTACAGTAATACGAAACAACCAAAAAAACAAAAAAAGCAAAACTACAAACAACCTTGAGCTA
Organism: Erythroxylum longipes; assembly: GCA_027563885.1. Classification (NCBI taxonomy): domain Eukaryota; kingdom Viridiplantae; phylum Streptophyta; class Magnoliopsida; order Malpighiales; family Erythroxylaceae; genus Erythroxylum; species Erythroxylum longipes. The sequence goes on along the minus strand of JAOQMS010000009.1, from coordinate 4,403,389 downwards.
TCTCCAAGCCGATAAAAGCTTGGGTTATAAAACAAGTTATGAATAACTAAGAAATGATTCAAGAGACTAACAAATATTTCACCTAATAGTCATGTTTAGACTATCCGACTAGAGATGCCTTTGAAAAGAATAGTGTAAATATCTTATTCAAATGAGTGTGTTGAGATTAAATGCTTACATGTCTTTTACTTCATTTTAAAAAGTTTTTATGTTTCTTTCTTTCCAAATTGTAACCCTTCCATAGAAGGCAAAATAAAGTGGAAACTGGATTCCACTGCTGTATTCACAGGCAACTCTTAAAAAAATTTGCTCAGGCCTAAAGGCAATATCATTCCATGGCATAACTTAGTATGGAGTTCCTTGCTTCCCCCTAAGATATCCTACACAGGCTAGCTTTGAAAGGAAAACTACCTACACTTAATAGGCTTCACATGTTAACCAACTCTACTATTGACAACAGGTGCAAACTGTGTGAAGGGGGAATAGAAATAGTTGATTATTTGTTCTTTGATTGTAGCTACACAAAACTAGCTTGGAGAAGCACATTGGAAAGATGTGCAGCCCCTGAACCACCTTCAACTTGGTAGCATCTAACACAATTGCTCTTGAAACCTCTAAGAATGAGGAAGGATGACATGAAAAATGCTTTAAATGGCATAGGCTTGCCTAGTATATTGGATATGGAATGAAAAGAATTCCAAAACTTTCAAAAGCTTAAAAATAGGAAGATCAGACTTCCAACAAAGAATTTCACTATGTAAAGGAAATCTTCTTAACTAGGGGTAGTAACATCACACTCAACTAGTATGCAAAACAAATGGTCTTTGTAATTAGCTAGATTTTTTGTTTTTACTAAAGATATATGAGATCATTCCCTTATAACTTAGCTGTTGCTATAATCAATATTATTCTTTAAATTTTAAAAAAAGTCAGTATAAAGATACCAAGGTCTTATTTATTATGGTACCCTACATTTTGCCCACTCCAAAATATTTTTCCGTTTATCCTCCTATCAATTTATAGCATAAGAAATGAATTTTTATCTATAAATATTTGGAAAATATTCATTTAAAGAAAATGTGGTTTAGAGATCCACCACCTTGGTTATAAAACTTGAAGCTTAGGCTAAGGAAGGACTTCCCTTTGTATTACTCCATTGTGCCTAAGTTTTTATATGCGATTAACAATTAGCACAATGAAAGCTTTAGGGAGACTATACCTAAACAAGATACCTGAGTAGAAGAGAGCTTCTAGAAAGTTGTTAGGAATAAATCCATGTAAGATTTGTTAGTTGAAATTCATCATTTTTCTTTTGTCTATAAAGTAGTATTTTCAGGTTCAAAATTTTGATTTTACATGGGTAAATTATTTATGTAATTTAAGAATCTTTTAAGTCTATAACTATATTTGCTTCTTTGAGTAATCACCTTGAATCTTAGATCATTACATAAAATGAATTTGAAAGATAGAAAGTTTGTAAAAGGACCTTGAATATACTAATTATCAAATTAAAACCAAGTGGTTTTTCATTCATCATTATGTTCTTCATTATATTGCTCATATAACATTTTAATTTGAGTATCTGATAAAGAGTCCATGATGTGTGTAACCTTAGTTAGATTTTTAAAAAAATTTCCTCTTTAAATTATTTATATTCATCTATCGTACCCATAAGGACTTCTAGCTAGTGAGTAGCTTCTATATCTTCTTGTCTAATGGCATTTTGTGTTATGGTTTGGTTGAAAACAATTTCAAAATAAGCATTCTTCTTGGATTGATAGAAATATGATCATTTGACTTTTGCATGTCTTAAGTAATTTTGTTAACCCATCCAGTGAAAGCTCTTAAGGATTTTTTTCAATAGAATTTATCAAGTGAAAAGGGAGAGATACGAGCGAGCTCAGATAAATATGCAAGTTGTTAAGAATAGATATTATCAACTAAAGTTTTCATATATAATAAGGAAATCTATTCATTAGACCACTAATTCTTCTTTGCTTCAAAAAGAAGATGGTTTAACAACCCTAAAACAAGAATCTTTTGGTTATTATATGTTATCTTAGGTATTTGTATAGAGTTGTCTCCCCTTAAGACTTATGGATAGGTATAATTGCTCAGTCATTCTTGCTTCTCCTATACAAATAAGCAGTTTTTACTTGTGATGCTTATAAGATTAGACATGTTTATAAAGATTTTTAGAGATTACATAATATTTATTACTAATGTTATATCCACATCATTCAATAGGAGGAGAAAATGCAAAGATGAACTATCTTAAGCCTTTTGCACTTGTTATGATAGAAGAAGTCTCCTTGCTACTTAATCATCTTTTTCTATAAGAACTTAAATGGAATAAAGACATCAACTTTAATCATTTTATAATTTTTATTCAAAATACTTCAAAAAATTCAACAAAATTTTCTTATTATTAAAAGTAAAAAACTCTAAATTAACTATATAGTGAAAAGAGTACGTGGAAGTCCTTTTCCAATTACTCATTTATATAGAAAGGTTACAATGAATGAAGATTATAATATAAGAATTCATATGTAGTTTCTTTTTTTTTCATACAACAATTAATCGAATCCAACAAATTACAAAAATAATAAAAATGGAAAAAAAATAAAAACCATGAATGAAGTGAAAATGTAATCTTTAGAGAAAAGATAATTACAATAGAAGAATTCCATTCAAAAAGTGACAACTCCTATAACATAATTTTCTTTGACTATGGAGGCAACTTTCTTACTGATAATGAAGATGAATAGTTTTTTTTTTATGCAAGCAAGGGATTAATGAGGGAAATTGAGGGGTATGATACAAGAGGCCAAGTGGAAAGTAGAAAAAGTGAAAAAGAATCCTTTAGATTGGTGTGAGCTAACATATCTGTTATTGGTACTATTTTTATTTATTAAATTGGAATTATGAGGAATCACTATTCATCTGATCAAAGTTATAAAAGGTTAAACTATGATTGATGGATAGAGTTGCAAAGGTGGAGTCATAACATAATTGTTTTATTAATAAGGGATAAAAGATTGCAATTAAAGAATGTTATTTTAGTTTGTATGAATTATTAAAAATTAAATTATTTTGAATATAGGAAAGTTGTTTTAAAGAAGAAAACAAAGTATGTTTACTTTAATATAAGTTATTACTGTATAAACTACATAATTTTAAATAAATGGATATTATATTCCTTCCAAATTGTCATATCTTACTAATGCTACTATGAAATTTTCATTTATATAATATAGTAACAAGATTTCGAGGATGAAATTTGCTGAATGTATATAAAATATGATAAATTCACTCATGCATTCTTATGTCTTAGGACATTTCACATGACATCATTATAGTTCAATTTTAAATTTAGAAATCTCATATAAATTAAAAATCAAAATTTCTCTATGTAAGTTTTCTGTCAAAATTACTAATTTAGTACGAAAATTTTAGTAAAAGTCATGGCACTTAATCAAATAATGTCTCATATCTATGCTAAAATTGCTTGATAAGTTCTTTCCGTATAATTATTTACTTTACTAAGTGTTATTATAAGGAAATGACTTCATAAAGGTGGCTATCATGAATGATTTTAATACAACTAATTTAAGATGGCTTCAATTCTAAAATTTCTAACATAAGATTTTTATATCAAAATTTAAATTAAAAATTCTTCTTTATAATAGTTTTAACCATATGAGTCTAAGACAAAAATTTACTTTTAATTGTATATGAAACTATCTAATAGCATTTGAAATATATAAAATGAAGTATATATATATATATATCATAACTCATGCATAGCATTTAATGTTTCTTATCTATTGACAGAAGCTCTACATTTTGTTTAAGCGATGCATGCTCTACATAGTGGTTTGTTGACTTTGTTTATGTTTTATTACAACTTCCCATTTGGTTCTTGTCTTCTTTATTTTTTCTCTATATTTTCTATTTTCTTCTCCTTTTCTTTAGGTTAAATGCTTCCTTTTCTTGTGCTCTTATGCCTTATGATCTTGAGTTTTTTCTCTAGTGTTTTTATTTTCCCATACCAACTTTCTAGTTTATATTCAAAGACCTTCTTCTTCTCTTGAGTCACCTTGTTCCTTTCTCCTCTTTCTCCTTGAATTCTCGATTCCTATACTTCTTTCCCACTTGGATTTCCACACATTTCTTCTCTTTTTTATGTATCTTTTTTAATTTTCTTCTTCTTCCTTTCTTCCATTTCCTTCCTTCAACTTTGTTCTAGCCCTTTATCTTTGATCCCTGACGATAAGTTTTATAATGAAAACTTTCAATACCATCAGTATACGAATCGCAACTCGTAGTATCAAAGATATTGTTCTCACATGGACTAATAGACACCTAAAAACTTGAATATAAATTTGTCTAAGGTAGTAAAGATTGATTTGAATTAAAAAATAATTTAAATTAAAAACTAATAAAACGAAACAAGTAAAGAATTGATTTGCCAATAAAATAAGTTTGATCAAAGTTTAAGACTGAGGAATTATTCTATCCTTATTTTGTTTTCCCTTTATTTTGTTGATTCAATTTATGCTCGAACTTAGAAATCCTAAAGTTTTTATTACCCTCTCTCGAGATCTATTTAAGTAAACCTAATTGAATTCGATACTCATTGAATTGTAATATCTCAATTCACAAAATTGCTCTTAACTATTTAATTAGATCTCAATCAATCCTAAGGATAATTAATTTCACAATTAATATCTTGCTTTAATTGTTAATTAATCTGATAATTATAGGTCTGTTAATCTACCAACTCTCATTACACACCTTAACACATATAACTTGATTCACTCTCTCTATTTATTACAAAGTATAAGCATAACAATTATCACAAACATTCATTGATGTATCAAATTAAAAAAAATTAAATTTCAACAAAAATTCAAGAAAAATGGATATAGAAACCCATAATCATGCCAAAAATCTTAGAAATTCAAATAAACATCTAAGAAAATGAAATAAATAAAGGGAAAAGAAAGAAAAACAAGTTGGAGTCTTCATCTAGAAATTTGGAATTCTTTGAAGCTCTTTTGATATCTCCTCTTGATCTTCTATTAATCTGGGGGTTACTACCTTTTTTTCTTGTTTTTCTTGTTCTTTAATACTTCTTTAGGATTCTAAGGTCCTTTTTACGATTTCCTTACTTAATTTAGTTCCAAAAATAATGGCGGAATGTCAAAAGTACAAAAATACTCATAAGCTGGAAAAGCTAAAATTTCCTGGAAATTGCTCTCTATCACATTTTTCATGATCATAACTTGCATTATTTCATGCTTCCAATTCTTCTCTTTTCATCAATTTTCTGTTTCCATACACTCAAAAGCACATCAAACACCTTTTGAAACATAAAATGAGGTCAAATTCTTTCTTTAAACAACTCAAATAATTGAAACACTTAAAAACACTAACAAAACACTATTTTAAGTCCTAAACACATAATTATCATCTAAGAAAACACTTTAAAACACATCAAAACACCTAAAAACATATTATAATCTACACATATCAACATCCCCATGCTTAAGGCTTTGCTTGTCCTTAACAAAAACCAAAAACATCACAAAATCATATAACATGGAATAATGGTATAATGACATCAAATCTTATGGAATTAACTTAACCTCAAATATCAATCACTCAAAAAGTTTCGACATACTAACTTATTCCTTTCATGTTCAAATGCTTTGATTTGAATAAACATATCAATCAAAATCATGCATCTATGGCACTTGTAAGCATACATTTAATATTATAGATCATTTAAAAAGGTAAAATATCATTAAGTAACCTTTCGTGAAAATTCTTGCTATTTTTAAAGATTGATAGGTTTTATTTATCATAAGCACCATTTTAAAAATTATCTTTAATGATAACCTAGTCTTTTGACACGAAGGCAAACACTTTGTCATAAGTGTCCCTCGGTTACACAACTAGATCACATTTTATATTTGGCTTGATTGGAGTGTCATTATAGCCTTTTGACGTGAAGATAAACATTTTCTTGTGAATGCCCTCTGTTACATAATTATAAATTGGTTATCAACTCTATTCTTAACCTTATTTTCTTAAAAAGGGCCAACAAATTAGTAATTTTATTTGACTTTTTTTCAATGAATTTCCTAGCCTACCTCATTTCTTCTTATTCATTCACTCTTATGAAAGGGTACTAATGATTCTAACGAATTTAAATGAGTGCAATTATAAATGGACAAAAAAAATTCCTAACGTGAAAGAATAGGTGTCATATCTTAATTAACATGCAAATTCATCCCAAAGATACCAGAAATACAAAATTCACAAGTTACTATGCCTTTTACAATTTAAATGACCATGTTTTAAGCAAAAATAATTTCATTCAATTCACGTTATTGACACACACAATGCACAAATCATGCATCAAAATGCTCACACAATCCCAACGTAAGCAAAACTAACATAATAAAAATGCCAATTTCACATACAAATGACACGTCAAAGCATCCTCTTCCCCACACTTGAACAACACATAGTCCTCAATGTGAGAAACAAAATAATGCAAATAAAAATAAATAACAATAATGAAAAAATTAGAGTAAGAAGACTTATGGAGATTGAGGTGGTGATTGTATGGGCAATAGAAATTAGAGACACTTTATGCCATAAATATTCATCAATGCACTCCCTACAAAATAAACATAAAAATAAAAATAAAAAAGCACCAACAAAATAAAAAACTATCTTAATTATTAGGTTGCCTCCCAAATAGTCCTCGTTTAACATCATTAGCTTGACATACTCTGCCTTCTACCTTCAACCTGGGTCTATAATGAGTGCTTTCTTCCACCCTTTTCTCCATATGACAGTTTAGGAGCCTGTAAATAAGCCACTAATTGCAAGATAATAAGGACATAATTAATCAAATTAAAAATGACATGCCCCTCTCTTAAAACGACTAGGCGAACTATCTAGCACCCCACGATGACCCTCCAGTCGATATTTGATCTAAGTGGAAAGTTCTCGTGGATCTAAGCTTAATGCTCCTTTTATCAAAAAGCTTTTAACTCAAAATTCATAAATATAAGCATTGGAGTTTTTTTAAAACATTTTATTAAAATTTCGACATCATAACAACTGCATTTTGACATTCCCAAAATTTTCAAAGTTCTTGTAAAATTTTAAAACACTTCTATATTCACATTAAAGTTTCCACTACAAATTTTGGACTTCAAATACACTCACAAGCAATCTCAAAAATCAAATCAACTGATTTTAAAAAATTAAAACATATTCATGCATTTCATTTAAAAACCTTTATATAAATCCATTTTTACACAAATATACATTCCAAAACATGTTTAAATATATGCAATAGTTTCCAAAAATATGTACAAGGAAAAATTGCCTACACAGTAGCACGTGACAAAGTTGACTACTCACGAGGTGGAGTCTTTATTACTGAAGCCCCTGAGCATTCACCTGGGAGGTTTTATTTTGAAAACAAAAAGTTGAGTATGAACTAAACGAGCTCAGTGAGTATTAACCTTTCTATATAAACTATATTTAATAATTTGAACCTCTTAAAACAATTTCATTTCATTTCTTATGATACAACACCAATATAAAACATATATTCTTTCTAAAAACAAATTTCTTAAGTTACTTTTAAAGTAAATAGTGACGGCATTGTTATTGTCATGAACTTCTTACACGACATAACCCACCACTAACTTCTTTGCCATATGGTACCTTCAGGCATAAGGTCACAAAGCTAGTTTTGTATCGCTTACCCGTGTCTAGCTAACCACTAGTTATGGAGTTAGTTCTACATCGCTTACCCGCACTAGGTTAAGCGCTATACATTTGTAGTTATAGAGCTAGTTCTGCATCAATTACCCACAACTAGTTAACCGCTAGTTACAGAGCTGGTTCTTCATTGCTTACCTGCATTAGGCTAACCGCTATACACCTGTAGTTACGAAGCTTGTTCTACATCGCTTACCTTCATTAGGTTAACTGCTATATACCTGTAGTTACAAAGTTAGTTCTACATCGCTTACTAGTAATTAGTTAATGAATAGTTACAGAGCTGGTTCTACATCGCTTACCCATACTAGGTTAACCGTTGTACACTGATATAATAACATGTATAAAACCTAACAGTGTACTATAGCGTAAAATTCATTTCCTTGTTATCAACCAATAACATAATTTCAATGTAGCTTCAAATAGTATGAAATTCAACTTTCAAACTTCAATTCCTATATTGCTAAAATAGAAAATTATACTAGCAATATTCACTTTTAATGTATCATTCACATAAAACTCATAATCATACAATTTAAAATCACGTCATCAATTCTTTTGCAAAGAATTTATTCATATAAAACTATTAAAATACACTCACTGTTTTGTAAAATTGTCACCAAGCAAACTCACGCATTCTATGCCTCTCCTTTACCTACACAAATCACATTTGGCTTAGGCATTTATTCTAAATTCTGAAATAAGGCATTAAAACTATATATTCAGTTTAACCGAATTCGAGATAAGTATTTAATTGCATAACACGTAGGTTAATCGTATTTTTGCTTGCTTCCGTAAGCTAACCTATTGTTCTCTGTTTCAATATCTAACTTCGAAAATTAATTAAATACCATCATTTACCCATTCTAACTTATCAATTTCTTTAAAACACTATCTCACCCAATTAATTAACCATAACCGTAATCAAACTTCAACAACTCACACCAACAACTACATTTCCTCTTAAGGCCGAATTGTCCTCACCACACATACTTATATTGTCATTTCATTTTCTTTCCAATTTTTCAACACTATTCACCTAAAATCCATGCCAAGCATCATCCAAACACATCATAAACTGTTTCAACTTCATTACTTTCCACATAAACCCGATATACTAAGTTTTTTTTTCCAAATAATAACATAACACTTCATTTAACAATTCTAATGCCACAAATATTCTTAATGACCATCCTTAATCACATTTACATGGTCATTACATCATAACGATACTTTTATACCAAAAATGTCCTTAAGATTAAACTTGAGATATTTCACATTAAACTTTTCCAATTCAATTCCATTTGATTTCTAACACTTAAAACCAATCCAAATTGACTTCCATAACATTCTAATACACACATTTAAGTCATAAAATTCCCTTATCGAATTTTTACATAATCATACACCCTTGAACGAATTTTAACCAAATCCAATTCCAAATCAATTATTTTTCATTTTTTTTACTTCATTAGCATCAAAATCATGCTATGAACATCATATAACATCAAAAAAATTTTTGGATCATTTCACATTAAAACCCTAATCATAAAACGGTAACCTTAACCAATTCTTTCAAGCTTGATTTCTTGGTCTACTTTCTTGATTTCAACCCTCTACTCTATGGAAAGTCAAAAATGACCATTGATACCACTAAAATCCCCACAACAGTTGTATTTTAAGCTAGGAAAACGTACCACTTTTTCCTTCAATCTCTTAGGTAAATGTATAAACATATATACTTGATCAAGATTTCTCCAAATCCCACTCCGAATCTATAAAAAACTAGTTATCTCTTCTTCCTCTTCTCCTTGGTCTATATTTCTCCTTGATCTCTCTCTTTTTTTTTCACTTTTGCTCTCTCATGGTTACTCTCACATTAACTCACCAAATGAAGCAACGTTTGTCTTAATTCTTGTTTTTTATACTCTTTAATGCTTCACCCATGTCACTTTTCTATTGGTTATCTCTAATGACTCATCATCCATTTAATTAATGTTGTTTAACCTTTAAGAAATTCTTTAATTGGTTATTAAGTGTGACTCAGTAATACACTCACACCATTGTATACAAAAAGACCAAATTGCCTGTTTAATTAATTTAATTCACCAACTAATCTAATTAAAATTTAAAAATATTTTGTAACCGTCTTATTAACAAATTGAACAAGAAATACTCTAATTAGAGTTAATACTTATTGATTGGATGCTTTAAAAAAACTTCAAATGGATTTAAAATCTTCAATATCTGTTATTTTCCAAAAAGGGAATTTTAGTCCTAAACTTTCAGAACTCCTGAAATCCATCTAATTGGAGTTATTTTCGATCCATTTGAGTATCATTAAACTCTAAAACTTATTTTGGATATTTTTCAATGTTTCAGGATTGGGTCCCCCAAAAAATACTATTCACCTAAATTCACTATTCATCTGAAAAACTATTCATTGAAAATAAAAATTTATGTTCAATGAAATGAAAAGTTCGGAGTTTTACAAAGAAAACCAAGTAAGTTCAGTAATGCCCTTTTCAGTAACAAACTATCAATAATATAGGGAATGGTGAAGCTCCCTAAATCTCCAATTGAATAGAACTGTTTGTATTTTAGGAGGCAAAAATTATTTTTACTTAAAGTGGCTCTTGATACTTTGTTAATAGTTTCCAAATTTGACTCCACCTCTTTCCCCTTTAAAAATTCAACTATATCAATTATCATGAACAAGTTGCACTTTGTCGGATTCTTTAGCAACTGATTCATATTGAATTCTACTTGTTCATCACCAATTTGAAGGATGAGGTTGCCTCTATAGACATCTACCAAAGCTTTTCTTGTGTTTAAAAAAGTTCTACCAAAAATTAATAGGTAGTTTCGATCCTTTTCAAAGTCTTGCATGAAAAAATCCACAGGAATAATAAACTTGTCCACTTTTGCAGGTACATCGCCTACCACATCAAATGATTTCTTTATCAATTGATCCCCCAACTAAATAAGCATAAAAGTTGGCTTCACATCTCCTACTCCAATTTCCTGAAAATTGAAAAAGGAATAAGACTAATACTTGCACCTAACTCACATAACTATTTCGAAAATTCTAAATTACTAAATACACAGGGTATAGTAAAACTCCCTGGATCTTTCAAATTTAAAGGCAAGTGGTTGGTAATTGTGTATTTTTATCTTGGATGCTATTTAATTGTTATCCTAAGTCTGCTTACTTGATAAGATGTCTTCGAGAATTTTTGCATACTTGGACATGTGTTCTAAAACCTCCACAAAAGACAAGTTAATTTGTAATGTCTTTAACTTTTCTATGAACTTTGAAAATTATACATCTAGTTTATTCTTATGAAGTCTTTGTGGGAATGGATTTTTTGGTGGATATGGTGGAGGAACATAGGGAGGATCCTCATTCTTAACTTTATCCTTTTTCTTCTTTTCTTCGTCTTCTATAAGGTAGGGTTTAGCTTGCTTTTCTATTGGCTCTTCTAGCTCTTTCCCGCTCATAATTATGATAGCATTAAGTTGCTCACTTGGATTTCCTTCCGTATTTCTTGGAACGCTCCCCACTCTTTATGTAGATGATGCATTGGCTAACTGGCCCACTTAAATGGAAGAGGCATCATTCTTTGTTATTTGATTGAATTTCACTTCCAACCTTTTTTGGGTCTCATCTTGGCTCATGAACTTAGAATTCAGCAAAACCATTAACTTGTCCATTTACGATTCCAATGAGCCAAACTTGTCTTGCTAAAATCCCAATGGGCCTTAAGTTCTCACTTGAGTTCCTGTATTGTTAGGACAAAAGAAATTTGAGTGGTTCTACCACCCAGGATTTTACATGTTTAAGTAAGGTTTATTACCTCCTAGACCAAATTGTGCTCCCATAAAGTTGAGTTGTTGCACGTTCCACCAAAAAGCAATAAGTTGTGATGTGGCTCTCTTATCCACATAGCTTATATTTGTATTGAATTGTTTTGAGTGGATAGGAAGAGGTGTTTTTTAGGCTATTCAATTTATTGGTTAGGTTGGAAACCTTAGCTTGCAATGTTTTTATGGAATCTACAGTAATCATTCGTTTTTGATCTAGGAAGGTTGACTGCTGTCTACTTCGTTTTGATGTCTAAAGAAAATTATTTTTACCATTTCTTTAATAAATTGTGTGCCACTTCAACTATTTTCCTCATTAATGAGATACCACTTGCTGCATCAATGGTGCCTTATGTTGATGGATTAACTTCATTGTAAAACACTTTCAAGAGGAACCCATTTGGCAAGTTGTGAGGCAGATAGCTCCTTTGTAACTCCTTAAATAGTTCCCACCCTTCATATAATGAATCCCCTTTGTTTTGCTATAAATTTTTTAATTCCTTTATCAACCTTGTTGTCTTTATCAAGGGGAAGTACTTTGCTAAGAAGGTTTGCACCATTTGCTCTATTTTTATGATGTTCACTGGCTTGAGTGAATTAAATCACGCTTTAGCTCTATCCTTAACTGTAAAGCGGAAGAGCCTTATCTTGGATACATCTTCTGATAACCCATTTTACTAAAATGTATCATAAATCTCTAATAAATTGGCCAGACTAGCAATGGGATCCTTATTTACATTCATTTGTAGTATGTTTAATAATTTAGTTTGATCTTGAATGTATTTACTTGCACTAGTGTTCGTGTAATTCCTTGATGATTGACTAAACCTTGGCCTTAAAAAATTTAGTAGGTTCCTTTATTATTCTCCTTGTTTTCTTTCCTCTGCCATCATTCTCTTTATGGCTTGGTATTTAGCTCTTCAAATCTCTCTTTCTTGCTTTGTGATGTCTAGAGTCGATGTGTCTTCTACTTTGCTTGCAAACTTCTTCTTTTTTTTCTATTTTTTATTGTTCCACTTATACTTATATAGAAAAATATTACAGTCCTTAAATCAAAGGAATTTAAATTGTATAAGATGCAAAATTCATCCTTTATAATGGCGTCAAAAACTTATCGATAAGTTTAAAATATAAACTTTAAATACCGTAAGTATACAGATCGCAACTTATAGTATCAAAGGCAGAATTCCCATGAGGACTAATAGACACCTAACAACTTGAATGGAACTTTTACTAAGGTACTATAGATTGATTTGAATTAAAATAATAATTGAAATTAAAACAACCAATAAAACAAAACAAGTAAAGAATTGAGCTACCAATAAAATAAGTTTGAGACTTATGAATTATTATATCCTTGTTTTGTTTTCCATTTATCCTATTGATTCAATTTACTTTTAGTCCTAGATATCCTAAAGTTTTGATTAACCTCTCTTCAGATCTAATCAAGTGTCCTTATTTGAATTTGATATTCATAGAATTGCAATCTCTCAATTTAAAAAACTATTCCTAACTAGTCAATTAGATTTGAATCAATCCTAAAGAAAATTAAATTCATAATTAAATTCTCTCTTTAATTGCTAATTAATCTGACAATTGTAGGTTTATTAAACTACCAACTCTTATCGTGCACCTTAACATATGTAACTTGATTCACTCTCTCGATTTATTATCAAGTATAAGCATAACGCTTATCATAAACATTCATAGATGTATTGAATTCAACAAGAACAAAGTTTAATGAATTATTCAAGAACAATCCCTAATATGGATTTAGAAACCCATAAAATATTAAACATCATAACAAACAAAATGAACATCCAAAACAATGAAAGATATAAAGGGCAAAGAAAGAAAAACTAGTTGGAGTCTTGATCTGGAAATCTAGAACTCTCTAAAGCTCTCTTAATGTCTCCTCTTAATCTTCTTTTGATTTGGTGGCCGCTATCTTTTTTCTTTTTTTCTTGTTATTAAATACTTATGAAGGCTTCTAGGGTTCTTTTTAGGGTTTCTCCACTTAATTTGGTTCCAAAAATAGCCCCAAAATGCCAAAAGTACAAAACAACTCCCCAGTTAGAAAAGCTTAAATTTGCTCAATGACCTACATTATTTCATGCTTCCAATTCTTTTCTTTTCTTCAATTTCCTATTTCCATACACTCATAAACGCAACAAACACTTCTTGAAACATAAAGTTCAGGACAAATTCTTGCTCTAAACAACTCAAATAATTGAAACACTAACAAAACAGTAATCTATGTCCTAAACACGTAATTATCATCTAAGAACAAACCTAAAAAAATACACTTAAACACCTAGAAAACATACTATAATCTATACCTATGCTTGAGTGTTTTTTTTCTTTAAAAATCTCTAAACCTTTACCTAACCTTAACTCCCTAACCCTTGTAGGACCTCAGGCCTCTATAACACCTTAAGTTGTTCCAAACAAAAACATAAAAGCCTACTCTCTTCATCTAGCTCCCTTTATGATGCCCCTCCTAAGAAATCTTTGAATCAAGTACGAGAAGATCGTTCACCATCCATAAAGCTCCACTTTTTCCCACTTATTCTTCTAATGGAAAAACTATAACATCTTTAAAGAATGATATCCTTAAGCAAGGAACTACTAAATGGGAAGTTACCCTCCTTATTAATTTTATGTATAAAATGTCATCATTTTTTGGAATTTAAAATAATTGTACTAAGATAAGGCAAAATCCTAAGGGGATAGAATGTTCAATTTACAAGAAGAAAATGACTGATATTATATAAAAGAAAGAGAAAAGAAGTAATTAATGACTCTAAAAGTTGAGTATAAAAGCCTTAATATGTTTTAATCATATAATCCTCTAGCCTTTATCCCGAGTACACTTGCATTAGAACCAATGATCATAAAATGTAGGAATTGTAAGAGAAAGTACCTCATAAAAGGAAATTTGTAGATAATTAAGGGGAGAGTTTGAGCCTATTTTCTCTCACCATAGCCATTTGTCTAATTATGTTGAGATTTCTTATATGATTTCCTTTATTCCACAACTATATCCTTGAAGTTATTTGATTTAATTCCCACCATAAGTTATAAAATATACACCCATATCCATTTAAAGGAATTTAACATGACAAGTCATGTGGCTTTAGAACTATAAAATGCAAGTAACCCCAAACCTATCAAGAATAACCTACAATAAAAACCTTAAGAATTAGCAGTTGAAATATAGATGATTAATGGATTCTAGAAAGACCATTCAAAATTTAAAATATAGGTTAGTAAGAGCCAATGTATGAGCTTTTACTTCTGTCATAGGGTAATAACCTTTCCCTTATAGCTAGCTACAGAAGAATGGATACCTTGGGAGACACTAGCTTGATCCAAGCCAAATTAAACTATGGTATCTTAGGAGCAACATGCCTAACAGAAACCTTATAGGATTTTATTGTAAATTTCTTTAAAGAATGTCTATAGGGAACCAATCTTATAAGACATCTAAGAATCTACTCAAAATATTCCATCATTCGTAGGTGGTTAAAGAACTTATTATAATATGACATAGTAACCTTAAAGCATTAGGACAGAGGATAATTCATAATAATCTAAGAGGCTCCATTTAACATTCCAAAGGGAAATGGATAATCCATTCTCTATCTGCAACTAAAACTGCTACTGAATGGAGTATCTCAACTTGAGTATTTAGATCATAAAACATGATAAATCAACTTTGGTTTTTCCTCTCTAAATTCTTTTGCCTAATAGGTAAAATCCATGATCCCATTTCAGCCATAGCGAGTTCTTCTCATTGACAATTATCCATATCCATTTTACTAGGAGAACTTTTTTCACCTATTGCAGTGATATCATCACTAAGCCTCCCTTATTCCTTGGCAAGTAAACAACTCCCAGCTAACTTTTGCATATGGTTTAGTGTTTATATCACCATTCCAAGGGAAGCTTCTAATGAGCTTCTTTATATCGCTACTCAACTTCTTAAGTAGCATGAAATGCAAGGAACAATAGGTTTCCAGGTTGTTTGAAATTGATGTAATTAGTTAAAACCTACCCAAAAATGTTAGGATCTTGTTTGTTCAATTTCCTACCTTTATTCTTAAAAAACTAAATATTCCTTGACATTCCTAATAAGAGAGCTTATTAGATGAAATTGAAACTTTAAGGTAAAAGGAGGAGAAATTGAAGCCATTCCAGTGATATTGTATAACTACTTTACTATATGTTTATAATCCTTAGATAAAATTAGAAAACTCCTTTACATATTATTGTATAACATATATAGTTTACTGAATTCTTCTAGGCATCTCATTAAGCATTGTATAAAGGATGTGCTTACTCTATTAAACAAAAGAATATCATTTGCAAAAGAAAGGTAAGAAATTTGTTGGTTAGCATATTTCTTATGGTATTCTAAACCATATTCCTACTAATATTCATTTAAATTATTCTAAAAAGAACCTAAAAGAATTTTAATCAAATGTAAGGTGAAAGTGGATTCCTTACCTTATACCTCTGCCCCTTTAGAGAACAATAGTAGCTTCTTGTTTCATAATCACATTATATAAAGTTGTGGTTATATATTGTCTAATAATCCATGTAATGAATGGATCCAAGAAAAACTATAGCTTTTGGGGACTATAAAATGAAGTTCCATTGCACTGTATGAAAAGGTTTATGGATGTCCACCTTGGGGTCATGTATGTGCCATGATATAATCTTATTTGGTGTCAATATAATATTCCTAGAGCTATTATAACTTTATGGAGAGCTATAAGGGACATATTACCCAACATTAAAAGATTGAACAATTTAACCTAATTCACAAACTGGTGTAGTCTTAGCTAAAGCCTAATGGAGATTACCTCACACCTATTTTTCAAATGCAATTTTACTGGTGGAGCATGGAAAATAATTCTTAGCAAATATGCCATCATTAATCCTTGAGATGAATGGAAATAAATAATTAGCTAGACTATAAGTTTAAAACATATTAAGAAAGATGCTAAATGGTTTTTTTTATATTGCCTTATCATATCTGATGCTAACCATTTAGGATGAAAGAAATAGGCACATTTTTTATAATAAGGAGAAGAGTTGTGAGCAATTAATTAAGGACATAGTAAATTCCATTTGACTTCACATAAACACCTTTTGTGATGAGCTATCTTTAGATTTAAATTGTATTGATATACGGAGCATTAGTTAAAATTGTTTTTGTTACATTTTGGGGTGTTAAGTAGCTTGGTATGGTACTTTTCATTCTAAAATCTCATATTGAGAACACTTTTAATGTCAACTTGTTTTAGTCATTTATCGATTTCTTTCATTCCATTTTCCAAAAAAAAAAATTCTAAAGCTTGAAAGAATTCCTTAAAAACATCACTTAAATCAATTTTGATGAGGTTCTAAGAACTAAGGAAGGCAGAAACCATTAAACTCATCTAGAAAAGAGGCTTTGTTAGGGTTATGCTAAAAATAACCCTTTCAGTCTCTTCATAAGGTATAAGTTTACATAGGTGTTTGTTTTTCAAAAATAATTGCTTAGGAAAATATCCATTAGAAGAATTTTAGGTTATGAGAAGTTTTACACAATGATGAAATTTCATTTCTCTTCAAATTATACTCTGCCAACTAAGACCAAAAGCTTTTGGAATTTGGCCCCTAACATTATAAATTTAAATATATTCTTTTACAATGGCTTCTATGATCTAAACTAGAAATAGCCCCTTTTTGTTGAATATTGACAATATTCCCCCTGAATATTGGATAGTTAGAGGATTGAGCCATTTGGCTAGATTTATAAGTAAGACATTATGTCTAGATGAAGCAATAACAATCATAAAAATATTTAGATGTTCTGGAGTTTGTTTACTAATTTCAATTAACAAGTAACTTCCAAAAACATCCCATTATTAAGACTTGATGAAGCAAATAATCTCTTTGAAGACAATGTCATTGTCACCTATACTTAGAGGCTTGACAAAGCTCATCAAAAGAAAGTAAAAATGTAAACAAGCAAGCAATTTCAAACTTATGAATATTTGAAACTTATACATCTAGATGCCAACATAAAGGTTATCAATAATGCCACTACTACTGATTCTTTTTAAAATGACAAGGAACCTTTTAAAGAGGATCTTACTATAAACAAATTTGGAAATGATAGCAATATAAAGGATTAACTTTGAATTCAAGAAGTGGATTCCATTATGCAGGAAACATTCCATAACTCTTCCATTTTCACATAATAATAGTGAGGATATCACAATGGAAAATGAAGAAGCTTATGAATCTCAGACATCTATAGGAGAAATATGGAGTTTTGATAAGATTTCATTACAAATGGATGGATCTATCTCAACTGCTTAAGACCTAATTGGCTCATTAATGAGAACTCTAGGAGATTTGATAAGTAAGTCCTATAACGACACTTGTTCAAAGAATAGCTTTCAAAGAGTCATAAAGAGAAACTCCAAAAGGAAGAAAAAAAATACCCAATTTATCCTTAAATAACTATCTTAGTTTGGAATGAGAAAAGGCTTAACATACTTATTAAATAACAAATGGTGTTTTATTATATTAAGAATACTAAACCTTTTCTTATAGGGATTTTGTAAACAAAAATAAAGGCTGGTAACTATAAAAACTTAAGTTTCCTTAAGGAGACATTGGTTTATCATCACAAATAATCATTTTCTTCAAAATGGAAGATTATTAGTGGCTTATGATTCAAGTGATGTGGATGCTACACCTATAATTATAGAGGAACAACTTATTCATCAACTCATTAGAATGAAACATTTTATTGTAAATATCTATGTTTCATTTGTTTATGCTTTTATTTATAACTTTTAAATAATTTCATTTTGGAACAAACTTAAACAAATTTGTGGGAATATGAATAAACCTCTGATAATTATAAGAGAAATTAATAATATGATTCACTCTATAGAGGATGAAGGGAAAGTTATTTTAAGGAATCACATAGATGAAATCAATAAATTTGCTAGTGGATCTCCCTTTACTTCCCCAGCTAAATCCACTCTAGCTTCATGTCCATTCCTTAAACTACCTAAGCTGAATTACGGGAATTTTAGTTATTATGATCCTACTTTACCTTTCTTTCCTCCCTTTCTTCTTTTGTTTTGCCATTTCAAGCTATTGTCTTAACCTATTCCCCCTTTGAAACCTATAATGAAGCAAAAGGATCTTCCTACCCTTGAGTACCTACACCTACTCTATCCTCTATGAAGAAGCCAAGGAATGCAACTGAAAGGGATCATCTCTCTAATAGCAAACTAGTTTCATAAGGAAGCTCCAAACTTTAAGTTGACATACTTTCCACCTAGTGATGAAGGAAGTATGGTAGTTCCGCCTTGGAGGTATTAAAACAAGGTGCCAATAGGTAGAGACGCTCCTTGGAAGGATACTTTATTGACAAAAGTCCTCCTTTTCCTCTAGTTAAGAAATGGTTTGAAACCAAATGTGTGGATTATAGTCTAGACAAGTTGTTGATAAGTCAAGATGATTTCTTCATCTTCACCTTCACCTCAGATCAACATGCTAATATTGGCTTCTAGCTTGGACTTTGGCACTACTTAAACAAGCCTCTCCTATTGTAGGTATGGAAACATATGATGGAACTAGAGATTAAAAAGATCTAACAAGTTTCAATACAGGCCAACTTTCACAACATTCCACTGGAGTATTGGAGTTCCATAGGGTTAAGTTATCTTGCCAACTCATTTGGAAAAATAATTTGCTTAGTTAAAAATAGTCATAAGTGGGAAGGATAAGGTATGTGTGTGTCTGTATTAAAGTTGATGTTCACAAGCCTCTCCTTAAGCTATGGAGAGAGAGTACAAATTCTTCAAATGATACTGAACCATAAGGCAAGATACTAGATTAACCATATTTCACTTATAAAGAGGATCTTAAAGGAAATTGATAAAAAGTTGAAGGAATTCATATGGGTTGGACCCAACTCAAGTATTAAGAAAGCAAAGGTAAGTTAGGAAGTGTTACGCCAACCTAAGAAGCAAGGGAGTTAAGGATATGCTTAGCTAGACTATAAGACAACATCAACTTAGCAAAGAAGTTGTGGTGGATATGTAGTAACAAGGAAGAGTTGTGGGTAAAGTGGGTATATGGAATGTGAGATTGAAATAAAACATGACATGGCATTTAAGAAAGATCCTGGAGATTAGAGGTTGGATGCAAGAACTGGTTATCAATAGAATAAGGAATGAGGACAACACTTTTTCTGGTTTGATATCTAACATAAAAAAGGACCTTTACATAGAGTACAAAAATTGCAACATCTCAAGCCAATGATTAGCCCAACCACAAAAGTCAACAGGTTCATCAACAATAACCAATGGAAGTGGTCATTTCACAACAATAGAGGTACAAAAAGCCTAATGGACAATATATCAATATTCCAATCAACAAAAAATGATGAGATGGTATGGGCAATGAGTAGCAAAAAGGGTTTCAACACAAAATTCTATAGGAAACACTTACAAGAAGATCCAATAAGAAGAGTAAAGTAGGGAAATATAGCCTAGGAAGTAAACATCCAACCTACATATGTAGTAATCCTCCGTCTAGGAGTAATAGGGAGATTGGATAAAAAGGACATAATGAAATTTAATATTGAGAATCCAAACTGTGAATTATTGCAAAAATTAGTAGGAATCAGTGGACCGTCTTCTGTTAAACTGCAAGGGTACAAAAGTAATCTGGAAAAGGATACGAGAAGTTTTGGGGGTCGAAATCTCAGCTCAAATGTGGTAAGAGATGATAGATAGAGTTACCAAGCTAAAAATGGCCCTGAGAATAGACTAAAAGCTTTAAAATTTTGCATTGCAGCTATGGTGTATTTCATATAAAAGGAGAGAAATAAAAGGCTTTATAGGAAAGCAACAAGAGAAATGGAACAAGTTTACTAAAAAATAGTTTTACAAAGCAGATTATCAATGATAACTAAAGAAGTTGCAGAAAAACTATCACTCAACATCAAACCAACATGGCGTCTGGAATGAGAGTGTTATAAATGACAAAACCGAATAGCTAAAAATTTGTATGTATTACAAAGTAGTCAGGAATATGTTCTTTGATGTTCTTTTTGATAAACATTAGATTGTAACTGGCCAAGGTTAAACATTATTCTCTTTAATATATAAAAAAAGTAGTAAAATATATTAAAGAGAATAATGTTTAACCTTGGCCAATTACAATCTAATGTTTGTCAAAAAGAACATCAAAGAACATATTCCTAACTACTCTCACATTTTCTAATATTCTATTACTATTTTGTAAAGCGAATGCTCACTTTATTTCCAAATTGGGCAGCTTCATTAATCAATTCAACAAGTTTTTTAGAGTGGAATTCAATGTAAATAAAAGCATCATTATGGTATTCAAGGATGCTAAATCATTGTTACATGAACTAGATACCATTTCCAAAATGAAAGTAGCTTACCCCCTTCACCTATTTAGGAGTGTCTATCACAACTTCCAATCCATACTACAAAGATTGCATACCCTTATTTAAATAAATTGAAAGAAAGTTAAGAACTTTGTATGGTAGGGAGCTAAATTATGCTTGTAAGATCTAATTGGTGAAAGCAATATTATATAATATGTATAATTATTAGATCTCATACTTAATTCTACTTAAGAAGATGGCCAATGATATAAAGAATCTCTTAAGGAACTTTCTATGGAATTGTGATCCACATAGAAACTCAAGTGAAAAGATATCCTAGAAAGACAAATGTTGCTCCAAGAAGTAAGATCAACAAGGGTTCATCACAATCTATATTTCATCTAGAATTTTGCACACAAAAATAATATGTATGCTACTGATTGAACACCTAAGAGGCCAAAGCTTCTAGGAAGTGAAATGCAATAAAAACTTATCATATACTTGGATCAACCTACTAAAGCTAAGAGTAGCTTATGCATTTAAGTGATTTATTGGAAATAGGAAAAGCACCAACATTTGGTTTGATAATTGGAGAAACCTAAGTACTCTATACATGCATTCTAACCTATGCCATTTGAAATATATACTAAAGCCCTAAGCTAATGTAAGTGATCTTCTAACTGATTATAAATAAAGCACCAAATTGAGAGGTTTTGAATGTCTAGTAAGTGCTCTCTCCAATTACAGACTCGAGGAAGATATAAAGGATAAAGTAATCTAAGCTCCCCCTGCATCAGAAAAGTTCTCTAATATGTCTGTTAGGAAGTTATTTATTGCTCAAATATCTTAGAAACAATGGTATAGAATACATTGGTTTCCTAGAAATAATCCTTGATATGCAGTCACTATATAGATAGCTTGTTGAAATAGATTGCCACCTATGGATATAATAACAACTTCAACTACTATTTATCATAAATGCTCCATATGCTCTTGAAAATTAAAACTAGAAATCATATATTCTTTTAGTGCTGCCATACTAGATCATTATTGGGTATAATTAATTATGCTTATAATGTTAATGACATGAGTGATCATTGAGAAGAGTTGATTGGTTAGTTAGGTAAGTGTAAGTTATGAAAAGGAAACTCTATGCAACTTTTTGTGCTAGAATCTATGGAACTTGGCATTAGCGAAATAGGAGGAAATTTAAATTGCAACAACTTAGCATTGATCAATACCATGTAAACAAAATAAGTAAGGTCAAGGAATATTTTAACCTATGCTTAAAGAAAGAACAATTTACAACTGAATTTGCTCAAAGGTAGGGAATTTTATATTAAAGCCTGGTTGAATTGAATAATAAGACTAGTTGTTTTATGCTAAACAATTGCCTCCAGTGATTGATCACTTATTTTTATGGCTACTTACTTTGTATGATGTAATTTACTATTTAATCCTTTTATATTTCTTATGGCTAAGCCTTAATTTTAGAATACAATTCTTTTAATTTCCAAAAGAAACAACAACTAACTCTTATTATGTCATACTTTTATCCTAATGTAAAATATATTTAGCCAGTTGACAGGGAACTTTACATTTTACTTCAAAATGTTTTTTAGAGATGTGGAAGGAATTGAAGATACCCTTTTTAAGGACCTTAAGACTAATAAAAAGGGGAGTAAACTTTATATCTACATGAGGAAGTTTCAAATGGTAAATAATGAGCTTAAAATTTTTAATAGCAAGAGATGTCTAGATATTGAGTTAGTTGTCAAAGAGGCTAAGGCAAGCTAAACATGATTCAAGATGCACTCTAATTCCCATTATAATATGGATATGTAAGAAGTGAAGAAACTAGATATATTCTATTACAATCAAGTAAGAGAAATCAATATGTATTTAGCAAAACAAAGATCTAGGATTTTATAGATGAAGGTTAGAGATGAAAACTTACTATTCTTCCAATAGATCCTTGATAAGAAGGAAGAACATCAAAAAAATTGTATCTTTAATGGATTAGAATGGATGCTTGATAACCTTAAAGAGGATTTTCATTAAGAAGCTTATACTTTCTTTATCAACACAATTGGAACCAGTACAGATGCTACATCATTTATGACTTTTCTAAAATCCATTATCAAGGAGCAAATATCTACATAATTGATTTTTTTTGTCAAAAACATTGATTCAAGAGATTTGGAAGAAGCTTTATTTAATCTACATCCCGACAAGGCACCAAGACTTGTTGGACTTATTTCCTTATTTTTCCACAAACATTACCTCTCACTTCAAAAATTGATAATTGATGTAGTGCTTATATTCTTCAAGAATTGTATATGTTAAAGGTGTCGAATGAGGTAATCATATGCTTCATACCCAAGGTAGAATCCCCTAAATCTTTGAAGGACTTTGAGCTTATATTTTATTGTAATACAATTTATAAGATTATTTCCAAATTGTTGGCTGAAAGATTAAAATCAATACTTACATTACGAGTTGATACCTCTCAAAAAGGCTAATTAATAAGTGATAATAAGTTGTCAGTATAATTTTTTTTAGAAATATAATAAGAAGCTCTCAAGAACTGCAAGGACTTTAATTTATTATAATGGAACCTTATTCAAAACACATTACATACTTTTGTTTCGCTATAATGTTTAATTAGTAGATAACATAATACATAACCACTATTTCTTATGTTATTTTTTTAATAAAAATCCTACAATGCTTGTTAAAGAAACAAAGTGTTCAAGAAAAGAGAACCTTATAGCTTATAATATTTTTACTATGGGTATGGAGGTTCATCAAGCTAATTAAGTAGTTTCATAAAAAGTTCTTTTTGTCTAGTAGTGATAGAAGCAACCATTTAGGAAAAGTAAGATAAAGTGAACTTTGCATGCACAAGAAGGAAGGAATTAGTACCTTAGTAATGAATATCACCATCCATATTCTAAGTGTTTTAAAAGAATAAGGAGGATCCTAAATGACAAAAGTTTCTTATTTTTGAAATGGATTCACGCTTACTATATAAAGGATAGGAGTTTCAACAATCTAGAACCAAAGCATGACGCATTATGGACTATGAATTAATTATTCAAGCTTAAGTGGAGGTATAGAACGGAGTTTTTATACAATGTCGGAAATGACAACTCGACTTCCTTTTGGCATGTACTTGGTCCATTTAAGACCTTTAAATGAGCTTTATTAACTCTAGACATTAAATTAATTTCCTATTAGAAATCAAATAAATAAAGGGAAGAGGTTGTTTGACAAATGCGGACTGACTGTGCAGGTATATACACCACACACGCCCCAAAGTCAATAGGAGACGTTGAATGGCGTGTAGAATGCATGTACTAATCATGCCTATTTAGACGTGTCTGCAACGAACGATAGGTGCGTGTCACACATGTGCCCATCATCTCCCGTGTTTCTCCGTAATCTTCTTCATATTTCTGCCACTAGCGTCCAACTGCTTCCCACGTTTCTCCCATATCACCAATTTTGTCCTCCATCACTGCACTGCCCACTGTCCTGCTCTACCTCATGCGCCACCCAAGCGACCCCAACCATGGTGTCGCGATGGACGTCGCCATCAATGCCAGCGTCGCGATGGGCATTCCCAGTGATGCCTCGCGTTGTCGCTTTGCTAGCAACGCCCATCTGTATTCAGTAAACACAAGAAAAAAATGCAAACATCGTAGATGACACAAAAACAAATTTCCAGATTCAATATGCAAATAGCCAGATGCAGAATATGCAGGCGGCAACGATGTGAGGGAAGGTTAATTTCCAGAAATGAAATCATATACACACAAAATTTCTAGAAATAATACATGCTTGTGTATAGACAATGCAAAAGCAGAAAAAGCAAAAGAAAAATTCCAGAGATAACACACATAAGGCACTCTGATTTTTAAAGAATTAATTGTCCAGAATGTAGCACACGTATATGTAAGTACATACGCATAGAAAACAATTTCCAGAAACGAAATGCAAGACTTTCAAATTTTTTACGCAATAAGTTTCCATAGAAGATAATCTAGTTCATGCTTTAAGAAATTAACCGTGCAAACCCAGAACATATCACATATAGATGAACAAACGAAATTTGAGAAGCAGACAAAATCAATCGAGGAGAATAAACAAAACAGTGGCATAAAACCTTAATTTTTTTTATCAAAATCAATAACAATCAAACCTCTAATTCAAGTAAGCTTTGATACCATTATTAAAAACCAACTTTGATCGAATAACGGGCGTAACAAAAAAAAATTTTTACGGTTTTCGTTCAGATCCCAATAATTGAATAACTTGAATAAAATTGTAAAGTAAAAAATCGTACCTTATTTGTTTTCTTATTGAAATCCTTTGAAAAATTTTCACCATGTTAATCACGAGCTATTCAATCATCTATCCTCTAATGGTATCCACAAAACAGTTTCTTAATGCTTTTGAGAGGAAGAAAAATAAGAGTGTTAGCTCCTTTATCTTTGCTTCCTATTAATAGAAAAATCATTATGGTGGTTTTGTAATTTTATTAAAATTAAGTTAATTATAATTAAAGTCTAATTAATCCAACTGAATTAAATTGATTTCCCTTCATAAGCTACTCTTTAATATGTAACCCATTATGTTCTTACTATATTGACAATGATTATAAATTATAATTCCAATTCACAAATAGAATAAGATAAATTAAAACTCCTTTTAATTTATCTTTAATTCTCTAATTAAACAATTTATAATCATAGATCAAGATTGACATCTAACAACATATCATGACCACCCAAATATCAGCAATGTCAAAGTGGTTTGACTTAACTTGTTCATGTATGGTTATGATGTATAATTTGATCCTTTCGTCTTTCAATGTTTCAATTAGATAGAGTATGGATACAGTGTCTACTCTTTTCATCCAATTATGTCCGTTCTTGTTAATTAGTAATTGATTTATAATAGATATTTGAAAATGTCTTTTCAAATGTCAATGCACTCTAGCTAGAGAATTCCACTTCTCTATAATTACTTTAGAGTAATGAATCCTTTATTGATATACCCAACTATCTCTGTATGATTCATATTGCATCCAAATACTACCAACTGAATTTTCCTATGATCATTTATAAGTAGCATCAAATTACAATAATTCCTATACGAGATACTTTGGTAATCTCAAGTCTAAGGATTAATTATACAATAATCACTATGAGAAAATTCACAGATACATAAGTAATATTTCATTCGGGATTCTCGTAGTTCAATCAATTCATTGACTTATTTTTTAATAATTACCCACACATTAGTTTAAGTATCTCGATACTTTAATTTATAAGATCAATTACTTTCTTCATAAGAAAGAAACAAAAATGTTTGCTAATTTTATCGTTTCAACAATATTCTATCTTGATGAAACTACAATTAGGAACATTTAAAAACAATATGTAAATGTAAATTGAATCTCACAATTATGATCTTATCATAATTTCAATTACACAGTAATTATTCTATGGATTTTATCTTTAGTATTAAAACATCAACTGTAATTAAATTAAATATACAAAGTTAATAAAACTTTCCATTAATAAAATAAACTAACACACTTTAGTTCATACAAACACAATTGTGGGATGTTCAATAATAACCAAACCCCATCTGTATTAACTGTTAATACTCCATAATTGAGGAGGCAACTCTATTAAGAGGGATTGAGGGATCAATCTTAGTAATGTAAGTAATATCTACCATAATGTAGTTATTAAAGCTCGACATAAATAGAAAGTGATATAACTCACCTCCTGATTAGTGAATCAATTAGTCTCATAATTTGGCATCCCATGTGAGATTTTCTAAGGGAATTTCATACAAATATTGCTCTTTTCTTTTATGGAATCTATACATTCTTCACAATCTAACATGAAGGTTGAAATAACTGTATCTCTTTCCTTCAACCCACTTATATCAGCACTGACACTCTACACAACCCATAAAAAGAAAAAGCTTGTGGGAACTTATCCTTATACCTATAAGATCACTCTCTAAAGAAAGAACAAAAATTCGTGCAAATTTAGCTAAAATTAAGATGTATCATTGAGATTTTTCCTTCTAGATTTCATTGACATTAACATATTCTTAGAGTCTCTTCATGTCGCTAGTAAACCACAGCAATGAACAAATTCCCACAAACAGCAACATTTACGGGTAGAAGGTATAAGCTAATCTTTAATTCACTATTTAGGTACGTTGTTGTCTGATAAATAAACAAAAATATATTTATTTTTTGGACCCATTTGTCACATAGGATACATATTTAATAAGGAGCATAGAGAAAAAATTAATAAAAAAGCAAAAGTACGTTTTGTAATTGATTGCTAATGAAAATGTTAAGTTAGAGTTTAAATATAAAGTTTGTGAAATATTAAGTTTTTTTTTACATGTTGAAACGTTTGAATTCAAATTAAATTATGATGAAAATATTAGAATTTAATTACTTTTATTTTTGGTTATATTTCAATTAATACAAAAAAAGATACATACAATTGTGCTTGGATTCCTCTGTAAATGTAATTTCGTGTAAATCAGAAAAGCACTACATTTGCATAATTGCCAAATGTCAGAGATTCAACACGGGTACTAGGTTAAAAGTTCCCATCAAATTCGTTCATATCCAGGCATATCTATATCAGGCTGGCATTGACGTGTCTTCCTTTGTTCAGGACTTTGGTGAAGACTCTTTTGTAAACTTTTGGTCCTTTAAACCATATGAAGATAATTCCATGGTTCGGCATTGAGGTGCACTTTCTCCACTCGCAAGTGGAAGCTAGCGAATATGGATACTCACGCATGTTATTCTTTTATCGAGGTGGAAAGACCCCCAATAGCTTAGGTTGTTGAATGGCCACGTCGATACACTTCACAATGACCGAAAACTTTGTCCTAATGTACACAAAAGAGATGAAAATTTGGTCCGAAAATGACGTGCTGAAGTCAACAGTGATTCCTGGCACCACTACTAACTACACTATTCATTTCGTGGGGTCCCGCATCTTTCAGATAAGACTACTGCCTAAATGTTCGTTCATATTTATAAATATGATAGCATTATAGAACATTCTTTCTGGCGCAAATTTGGTACACCAAAATCAATAAAACACGTTTACTCGCTAAACAAAATATAGAATAAAAAATATTAATGAAATTTAAAAGTTAAAGGAAAAAGAATTGACAGAAAAACACCCAAAAATCTGAAAACAAAATTCATAACCAAGTTAGAATTAATAATCAATATTCTATAATTTTGTATTTTCTCTTATGTTGTTACTTAAGTGTAACCATGGAAGTTTGACATTTTTATTTATGAACCAACAAACAATATTCAATATAAATTTGAGGAAGTTTTATAATACGTAATGTTATTGCTAATTAATAAAGACTGTTTTTAAATGATGCACAGGTTATATCTGAACCATGAGGACCAAAGTTCAGTACATGTAGAATACCTGTGCTGATCGTAAGGATTATAATCCAAAGGATGGACACAAGAATTAGCAATTCATTTAAATTTAACCTGTTAATTGATGTATTATAGTGATTATGAACTTAAAAAAATGGTTGTAATATGCGTACCCTTCGATGTGGAAGAATAATTTTGCATTTCATAAGCACCATTATGTATTGCTTAGCAGTAGTAAAGCAGTCAGTCCCAATGAAATTAACCACTGGTCTGATCACGAACATATCTGAGATGAACTATCATTTTGCTAGAATAGATTAGATGCACGATATAAAAAGCTTAGAGCGGATTTTAGTAATGAATTAGCTAATTTTCAATAGTAATTTTTATTGAATTAAAAATTGGCAAATACCGTACTGGCTCTAATATCGGATTGAATTTTGGTACAGTATTGTACCGATACTAGTCAATATCGAGTACCATTTTGGGCAATTTTTTAAAATTTATGAAATACTCCCATAATTTTTAAAAAATTGAAAAATGGTTCATTAACATATTGTACTGTATACTTTATAATTGTACATCAACCATGTCTAAAAAAATCATAATAATAAATAATAATCATAATTAATATGAAACAACAATAAATTTCAGATATTTCACATATAAATAATAACCGCAATTAATATGAAAAAAGACAATCATTATACAAATATAAAATTAATAACAATACAAAGTATTTAAAATATTACAATTTCATTATATAATAAATAATAATTATATCAAAATATCAAATAAAAAACAAAATATATCCTTTAACTCTTAAACTATTATAATTTGCGGCAAGAGTCCGTGATGAGGAAATAACCAAGTAGAAGTGAAACCTAAAACAAAAACATTTACAATTATATAGCATGTATAGAATTTAACATATATATCAAATATAATTAAAATTAAAAGAAGAGGATAAACAAAAATTGGGTCTTTATTTAGTTGTCTATGAGATGATATCCGCTATAACTGCACTGACTTCAATTATCATTTGGTACAAAATCCTCATCATTGAGAAAACTTTCATTATCATTATCATTCAAATTCAATGCACCAAATAACATGTCAATGTTTTCTCATTCAAGATTATTTTTTAAGTCATTCACATCAACCAAACCTGATTCCTAGGAAACTTAGTCTGCCAAAAGATCAATATTATTAATGCAAAATGGATCTATTGAACTACTTGTTCTATTAAGAGTATTAGTAAGCAATAAAATTTAATTATTAAAAAATTCTATTTAAATAATGATAATAACATATCTTTCCCGAAACTTTAAATTGTAATGAATGAGGACGAAGTCATTTAATCCCTAATGCTCCAATCTATTCTTTTGCTTGGAATGAATGAATTTAAATGTGCTCTAGTTCCTTTCACAGTTTGTTGCACTCACACATTGACTTAAAATTCGAATTGCAAACCTTTGTAATTCTTGAACACCAATTTCGAATTGATTCCGCTAAGAAATTGTAAGTCGTAAGACAACAAAAGTAACGTTATAAACAAAATAAAATAATAATTAATTTTCAACAACTAGGAAAAGGGAAAAATCTAATATCTGGAGAAAGTTTTGCTCTTTGAACAATAGCAATTTGCATTCCAAAATCCCTAGAAGACCTCATGATATCTTGTATTATGTCATAGGTAACAACTATTGTAATATTTAATAGCATGCCTCCATTAACTTTAGTTTTCATTGTAAAATCTGATTTGAAATAGGCACCAGGATTCAAAAACACCCCAACTACAAATAACGGACAAGAAAATTGCCTTTCCTATTTGTCATTGATGACTGTAAGATAAGGTGTGTACAAAAAAGGCCAATTTTTCAGATTGACCTTGATTGTTTCCTTTGCCCTCTCCATCACATAAAAAATACCCATTGTTGCCTTTTTATCACAATCAACCAAATAAATCCCTCACCAAAGACTCACAAAATCGGATAACAAATTGACATTTGGACCAAAATTCACTATCTTCCATTATAATATTGGAAACCTTCAATCCAGCATTAGACCTAGTATACTGAGATGCAACCTACTTATCACTTGTAAACATCTGTCTCAACTTTTTCTTCATCATAACAAAACACTAAAGTGATAGGAAATTCATTGAGAATCTTGTCACAGTAGGATGACAAAAATTCCTACCATTGGTAGTTTCCTTTCTCATTAAATTCATCACCCATGCATGATTTTAGATAAAGTTGGTCATTCTTTTGGCTTTCTGCGCAATCTCATCAATAATAAGAAAATAACTAACATCCCTTATATTTTCCAACATTAATTCAATGCAATGTGTGGCACAAGGAGTCCAGAAAAAAGAATTATATTTATTTTGTAACCTTCTTCCCATCGCTTTATAAGTAGAATCATTGTCAATAATAAACTGAACAATATTTTTGGCCCTACATCATTCATAACTTTATAGAATATCTCAAATAAAGTACCAGTATTCCTAAAAAGGCCAGATTGTAATAGTCGGTTTCCTAACCTATTGAGGGATTAGAGTGATAGTCATACGAATTACAGTATATTAGAATGAAGTGGTACATTTAGGATATGATTTCATTCACATGCATAACATGAGCATATATATACACATAAATGTTGATTTAGGAAAATTGCATTCAATTGACATATTCCGGGGTATGAAAGATTTAAAATAATTATGATTTAATTGTGTATTGCTTATGTCTTGAATTTTGATTTGATGGATTATAAGTAGTAAATTTGGAATTAATTGTTACAATTGAAAATTTGATAATTTAAAATGTATATTTAGTCTAGGAAAAATGTCAAGTGACAAGATAAGTTGAACATACTAAGCCTATAAAATGAGTGACATTTGGCATGGAAAATTAAGTGACAAATGGCATAGGAAATTAAGAAAAAAATGGCAGCAGTGATTGGGTGACAAATGACCTAGCATAATTATGACAAATGGCAGCTTATGGAGAGGACAAGTGACTTACATGCATAGGTGACAAATGTCCTTGTATAATAGTGACACCTAGCACCTAATGAGTTAAGCTACTGCAGGGATAGTTTATATTGTGTTCATTCTTCTTCTTTCCTTTACTCTCACCAGCAAAACACTCACAAACCCTCATAGCTTCTAAATTTTGCTTCACTTCAAGATCCATACAAAAATCTACTCAAAGATGGTTATAATATGCCATCATCATTTTTCCTTTCCTAAAATCATTTTACTTCTGTGTTATACTTGGATGATTTTGCATGCATAGAGAGCTAAGTTAGCTTGATCATTGAGGTGGAACTTGACCTAAATAAGTAAGTGAAATTATGATCTTTGTGGCATGTTGAAATACAAAATTTTATGATGACTAAACTAGGAAGGAATGCATGTGGCGTTGATGAAGATGTTGTGTTGGAATATGATGGATGAATTGGTTATTTTCTGTTTTGTTATTGACTCAAAACAATAAGTTATAGACTTATTTTCTGTTTTGTTATTGACTCAAAACAATAAGTTATAGACTGTTAAATGGATGATTTAGGTTGAGAATTGAAGTATAAATGAAGGTGGATTCATGGTAAAGATAGGTGTTATTGAAGTGTTCTTGAATCTGGAAAATTAGAACTGTAGATGTATTTGAAAAAAGTGATTGTTAATGACAGAAGTGAGCAAAATTTTGCAAGCCTTAGTGTAATCAATATGGAAGTTAAATTAACCTAAAATCAAGTAACCTTAAAGGACATGAAATCTGGAAAATTTTAGGTGTTGGTGATGTCTCTAAGCTTGTAAAATTCGTGAAGTATTGAAGGTAGTAAAGTTGCACACATTAGTGATGTTGATGACATATTTTGGAATTTTAATTTTAGCCTTGTGTACATGTCGAATCAGCTAAGAAATTTAACTCTAAATTGGTATATTTGCACTTGATTAAGGCTAGGAATGAGCCTATATTGTTGCTTGATTAATTGGTTAAGAGCTTGATAAATTTATGTAGTTAATTAACCTAAAGAATGGACTGTTTTGTGGTTAAGTTCAAATATGGAAATTATGATTTATTAAAGGAATAAATGAGTTCTTTTAATGCAAACATGATCTTAAGGACATGAGTAATGTGTATAAGATATGGATGAATGAGCATTGAAGAACATGGGGTAATTATGAATGAGAATTGGGTAAATGTATGAATATATATTGCTAGAAAAAGTTTAGTGAATATATAGATCTAGCTTGCTAAAATTCTAGATTTAAAGTAACAATTGTGTGAATGTTATAAGAGGCTTTTTGATCATGAAAGTGTTCAAGGATAAGTGTCAAGTATGGTTGATGAATTTGGAATCAATCAAGCTAACTTAAACATACAAACTTGATTGCAAAATGGTAGTATACAAAATATAATGTTTGAATGGTCTTAGGGTGTATAAACACAAATTGAATAGTCAAGATCTATGTATAAGAATAAATACCTAGAAAGTCAATTGAGCATGCATTGAACTTGAAACATATACATGTGCATGAGTGAATAATCATATGATTGATCAACTTAGTAATATGTAAAATATGTGTGTATTGCATGACTAAAGAAGCACAAGTTGATCAACAACATCCAAACATTGTCAAATCATCAAGGCAATAGCTTTTCTGGAGCGTACCTAGATGTTTCTCACTATGATTGAATTGTTTTTGGTTAACTTTCAGTTATTGAATGGTTACTTATATGATTGCTATGATTCTGGAGACTGTTGGTTCGAAGATTTTGATATTTCGTACTGTATATGGAAGTGTTTTCAAATTGTATGTGTAATATGGAATGGGTACTTAACTAAATATTGAATGTCGGAATCAGGTTCAAAGAATGTGATAAATGACATGAACACATTAAATGAAAAGTATTGATAGCATATTATGTGAATTGATGCATTCCATTGCATTTATATGCATGACTAGATAAAGGAGTTATGACCTGATTGACCAACGTGAAAAGGAGCTTTAAGCTCAAGAATTGTGCACAAAGAGCCACAAGGTCAGTTAATAATGAGTCCGGTATTCACAATGGGTACGAGACAGTAAATGAAATGAGCACGGTATCCATAACAGATACGGGATAGTAAATAGGCACTCAGTCACTACAAAGTAAAATGGAAATGGAGTCATATGTGCATTTGCATATTTATAATTTTAGATGTATCATATGAATGATTGAGATGAATTATTGGATTGTTCTGAAATGGTGATATGAAATATTTTTAAACATGTTGTACTTATTGAAATATGATAAAAATAAAATATGATGTGGGATTTGATACTGAATGAGGTGATATACTTGTTGAACTTAATTATATACTTGTGATGTAACGTTTTTATTCTAACTTGAGTGAACACGTCAATGATGATTCACTCACTGAGTTTGGAAACTCATCAAAATTGCAACGTTGATTTTCAGGTATAAAGGAGTTCTAGCTTTTAAGACAATTTAGTAGAATTTTAGTACTGCCATTTTGGGAATAAGAAGGACTCAGAGGTCTAGTCAGCTGATATTTGAGGAGTCTAGTTAGAATGTTTCAGTTAGCATCCCATTTCATATTGTACATTTTATATAGAGTAGTAAACTCTCAAATGTTATATAATGTATATACAAGGATTATGAATTGTAATGACACAATGTAAGTTTATGTTTGTGAATGTAATAGGAAGATTTAATCATTTTGAATGCTTGTGAAATGTGTGATACTTTAAATAAGTTAATTTGATTATTCCAACATGCCATTCTCATAGGGTATGTTCTCGAATATCCTCTAGATGTTCGAGCATATGTACTATAGAAGTGGTATGTTACACAGATACATCAATAGACTTAAAAAATATTGAGTTATTTATAGAATAAATCAAAAAATTAATAATAGGCTTATGTCTCCTATTTATCCAACCATCACACATGATTGAACACCCAAGAGTAGCCCAATCCATTCTTCTTTCCTCCAAATAAATTTTAATTTCAGAAACGAAGCAATTCAAAATTAGTTTACCTCTGTAGTTTTCAATAAAAGGAGCTTTGTATCTCAGACCATAAGTGTAATATCCATTTTCCAGAACATATTTAGGGTTTAACCCTAGATCATTGCACATGAGTTATTTCAATGGGAATTTAAGAGAATGCATTACATTTACATGCATATCATTAGCATACACACGAATATTGATATTTTTACACATTACAAATATAACATATACACTCAAATGACATGTCTGGGGGTATGAAAGATAAAAAATGAACATGATATGAATGGGGAATTGTTATGTCTTAAATTTTGATTTGATTGGATTCCAATTAGTAATTTGGAATTAATTGTGATTAATCGGGAGATTGATGAATTATTATGTTTGGACTAGGAAAAATACCAAGTGGTTAGGTAATCTGATACATGAAAAATTAGACTGAATAAGCCTATAATTAATTGACATTTGGCATAGTTAAATGAGTGACAAATGGACTAGTCATTAATTGACAAATGGAACAATTATAGAGTAACAAGTGGACCAATTAATGTGTGACATGTGGACAAATTAATAGGAGATTAATGACAACATCTTAAGGAGATTAATGGCAGCTTAATTATGGAAAAAATGGCTTAATGCCACTTGTCACATGCTTACGTAATTTGGAGGCACCTAGACCTTGATGAAGCAAGTTCTAGCAGCAAAGTTTCTGCTATCTTTCCCTTTGCTTCACCACCGAAACTGCTCTTAGCTTCTCCCTACATGTTGGTGTAACACCCAACTACCATAGAGTATATACCCAAACATCCAGAGGACATTCAAGTACATATTTTATGAAAATTGCATGTTAGAGTAGTCTTATATACTTTTTATGGCATCATATAGAATAATAAAATACTTAAAAACTCAACTTCTCATTTCATTTACTAACATGATTTATACTGTAGCATTACATCAATAATTATTTATATCATCAAGAACATTGTGAGTTACTGCTGATTTTACAAAAGTTCTACATGATAAAAGAAACTAAATAAGCACAAACTACAGCTCCTCAATTGCCAGCTAACCAGACCTTTGAGCCATTTCTTAATGTAAAATGTTCTTCTAGAGTATCTTAGGAACTAGGTCTCCTCTTTCGTACCTACAAAGCCATGTTGCAATTTTGATGAGTTTTGTGAACTTAGTGAATGAATCATGCTCGATGTGGTCGGTCATTCAAAACATCAAACATTTCAATTATAAACCAAATGCACAATACTTCTCAACAATTCATCATAGATTACACTTATTTCTTATAATCTTATCAGAAGAATTCATTCATATTATCACATGTTCAGAAATATGGAATATCACAAAATCACCACAATTTATAAATGTTTTCACAATCATATATGTACAAATGCATATACATATGAGACTCCACTTTCATTGTTATTTTGTTGTAACCCAGCGCCTTTCATTATCCCATATCCCTTGTGGATATCGGGCTCTTTTCAGATACTGTCCCATACCTATTGTGGATACCGAGCTCATTAATCGCAAAGCTAATGGCTCTACATGCACATTTATGAGCTTTAAGCTCTTTCAAACTGGCTACTTCGGTCACAATGCCTTTATCTGATCATGCATATCAGTGTGAAGCATCAAATCACAAAATATGCCATCAATAACATTTATTCATAATGCACAGTCAGATTCACATATTTTTTGGACCTAAGTCTGGCATTTAACTTTTCGTTGAGTATACAGATATCTTTCATATTCAAATGCAAACAGAACACTCCCAATGCATTCCTAAATATCAAACTCCTCGAACTATTAATGTCCAGAATTATCGCATACAGATCATTAACAATTCAATAACTAGGAGTTAAACAGAAATATATCAATCCTAGAGAGAACATCTAGGTTACTCACAATATACACCTGATTACGCTATTGCCTGGATGGTCCAACAATGTCTAGATTCAGTCATTCGACTTGTACATCTAAAATCATTTAATAAACGAAAAATTCACATTACAAAGTCGATCAATCAAATACATATTTAATCATACACATATATATATGTTCCATATTCAATACATGCTCAATGACTTTCTCAGGTATGTTTCCATAATCACAATTCATGATCATTCAAACATTGTTCCTTGAATATGTCTTATTTACACTTAGGTTTATGCCTCAATTAACTTGTTTAATTTAAATTCATCAATCAATCATCAAACTAGTTCGTTTTAAGCTTAAATGCATCATAGGAAAGTACCTTAACGTTAGTTGTTTCAAACATTACTTAAAAGAGAAGTATTCATGTTCAAACCTTGCCCACGATTATAATGGACCTTACCAAGATCGTGACAGAAGCTAGTGCATCAAGCCACGATTGTGGGGACTCTGCCACATTTTAGGTACAAGATAGGAGACCTAGTTCCTAAGATACTCTAAAATAACGTTTTGGATTAAGAAATGGCTCAAAGGTCTGGTCAGCTGACATTTGAGGAGATGTAGTTTGTATTTATGTAGTTTCTTTTGTCATGTAAAAATTTTGTAAAATGAATAGTAAACTCACAATGTTCTTGATGATGTAAATATTTATTAATGTAACGCTACAATGTAAATCATGTTAGTAAATGAAATGAGAAGTTGAGTTTTTAAGCATTAT
This sequence comes from Erythroxylum longipes, assembly GCA_027563885.1. Taxonomy (NCBI): domain Eukaryota; kingdom Viridiplantae; phylum Streptophyta; class Magnoliopsida; order Malpighiales; family Erythroxylaceae; genus Erythroxylum; species Erythroxylum longipes. Next base: position 4,366,131 of record JAOQMS010000009.1, on the reverse strand, counting down.
GTTATTCTATATGATGCCATAAAAAGTGTATAAGACTGGTCTAACCTGTCATTATTATAGAATATGTGCTTGAATCCTTCTGGATGTTTGGATATATACTCTATGGTAGTGGGTTGTTACAATTTTGGTATCAGAGCATGGTTCGACATCCATAGGGACATATAAGAGCGTTTAGACATGATATAGTGACAGACTCGAATAGTGATCACAATTATTTTTGTTGTAGGTCATCCGCCATAGGTGATCAAAATACAAGGTTAGCAGACTTAAATGAATTAGAGAATGTAGGAGCCAATAGGGAGTTTCGTATACCTGAGATCACATAAAGGCCTCTGAGAATTCCTGAGAGGAGAGAAAGGAGATGTGATAAGCTCAGGAAGTAGGGGGCTGTGTACTTCTACGGAAGTACAGACCCCTACTGACCCAAAAGGATGGTTAGAAAGAATGAAAAGGATTTTTTATTAGATAGACTGCGAGTCTGACGAGAAGGTTAACCATGCAGTCTCGCTTCTGCAAGGTCTAGCATATCAATGGTGGAAGACCGTTCCAGACAGTGCCTCCAGGCCTTATAGTTTAAAGTGGGAAGATTATCTGAAGGAGTTTAAAGAGAATTACACGCACAAGATCTTTTCGAATAGGAAGATGAATACATGCACAAGATCTTTTTAGATAGGAAGATGAAGGAGTTTCTAGATCTGAAGAAGGGCAATCTCACAGTATTGGAGTATGAAATAAGGTTTAATGAATTAATAGGATAAGCAACTGCATTGATCCCAACTGAGGAGGATAAGTGTAGGAGGTCTGAAGATGAGTTAAATATGGAGATAAGGAATTTGAGTAGTTTCATTAAACTGAAAGCGGCCTTGATCAAATTTGAATATTTGTTGAAAGATGGTCAAGGAGAGTATAGACAGGAGTCTCGAATGAAGAGACAGGGTGAATCTCAAGCTGAATCTCGCAGAACATTTAATAAAATGCCATAATAGATCATTTCAATCCTAGACTAAATCGAGATATTCGTGGTTTAGACCAAAACGTGGTTTTGTTTAGGTTGGTAGAGGTTGAGGACAAGTATCAAGAGTACAGTTGTGAATACTGTGGAAAGAAACATGGTGGGGAATGTTGGAGGTTATTGGAAGTTTATTTTCATTGTGGCTCTGAGCATTAGATTAGAGATTGTCCTGAGACTTTGAGACCATAGTCTGGAATGAGAGGAGGATCGATAACTAAGCAAATGGTCTAATAAGTTAGAGCTATTGGATCAGTACAGAGAAGCAAAGGTAGAGGCATAATACAATCAGCAGGTTCTAGTGCCAAGACTAAGGTACATAGTAACCAACTGCAGTTTTAAGCTAAGATTTATGCCATCACCAGATAGGAGGCACGGTACTCTCCAGATGTGGTAGCAGATGGGTTGAATGTCTTTAATTTTGAAGCATTTGCATTAGTAGATCCAGGATCTACATATTCATTCATTGCACCGCATCTAGTATGTAAACTGCATTGTGAGAGAACAATGATTGCAGAGGTGTGCAAAGGGTGTAACATTCGGATTGATCAGGCGGAGTTGAAAGTTGATTTGAAATATTGCAGTTGAGGGAAATAGACCTTATCTTAGGTATGGATTGGCTTACTCCATATAAGCTGTGATGAGTTATTCTTAAATCCCGTAATCAGTCGAGAGTAGCGTTTCGAGGAGTTATTCAAGTAGTTCCAGTCAGATTAATTTCATTCATGAGTGCTTTGAGACTGGTCCGAGGTAGAGTTTTCTATTGACTTTGTTATAGGTACCGCTCCTATATCTATTCCTCCATATAGAATGACACCTGTAGAACTGAAGGAACTTAATACACAATTATAGGAGTTGTTGGAAAACAGTTTTATCAGGCCCAGTTTGTCACCTTGGTAAGCTCCAGTTTTGTTTGCAAAGAAGAAGGATGGGACCTTGAGGTTATATATTGACTATAGACAGTTGAATCGGGTGACAGTGAAGAATAAGTATCCTCTACCGAGGATAGATTATTTGCTTGATTAGTTACAGGGAGCCCAAGTATCCACTAAGCTATATTTGAGATCTAGGTACTATCAGTTAAAGATAGCTGAAGCTGATGTTCCGAAGAGTGCATTCAAAATCAGATATGGACACTTTGAGTTTTTGGTGATGCCGTTTGGGTTGACAAATGCTCCAGTAGCTCTTATGGCCTTGATGAATAACGTATTTGAACCTTATTTAGATCATTTCATAATTGTGTTTACTGATGATATTATAGTGTATTCGAAGCGTAGAGAAGAACATACAGAGCATTTGAGGTTATTGCTACAGATAATGAGAAAGAAACAATTGTATGCCAAGTTCAGTAATTGTGAATTTTTCTAACATCTCATTATCATAGAGTATATACCCGAACATCCAGAACATTTAAGTACATATCCTATGACAATGGTATGTTAAAGTAAATGTAATCTCTTAAATGGCATCATAAAAAATACACAATACTTAAAACCTCAACTCTTTATTTCATTCATTCACAAAAGTTTATATTGTAGTCATTAAAACAAATATTTACATTACCAAACATGAGAAAGTTTACAATCCTTTATAACAAAAGTTCTACATTTCAAAGAAACTACATAATACAATTTACAGCTCCTCTAATGTCAGATGACAGACCTTTGATCCATATCTTAATCCAAAATGTTCCTATAGGAAATCTTAGGAACTAGGTCTCCTGTCTTATACCTAAAAAGTCACATTGCAATTTTTGATGAGTTTACAAACTCAATGAGTGAACCATCATTGATGGTCTCACTCTAGTCAAATACACAAATATCACACAACCAACCAATTTCACAACATTTTCCATCTTAATAAGACATAATGAATGTCACACATTTCACATACATTCTTTCAAAACATGTATAACCCAATCAATCACATTATCATGGCATATCACTTTATCATCACAATTTCAGAAAAAGTTTCATAACCCTATATTTCTTAATCATAAATATACAAATTTAGATGCAGATGATACTCTAGATTCATTATTATTTATTATGAACGAGTGCCTTTCAGATATAGATATAGATACTGGCCTATTAGGCTCAGTCAGATACAAAAATCATGGAGCAAAGCTCTATGTGCAAAATTATGAGCTTAAATCTCTTTCAGAATGGCTACTTTGATCACCACACCTTTATCTAAACATGCATTTTATAAAATGCATCAAATAACAAACATGCCATCAAAAACATTTACTTATGATGCACAGATAAAATCTTATATTCATCAGATCTCAGTCTGGCATTCAACTTTCGTTGAGTACTCAGAAATCAGTCAGAACTCAAATGTAAATAGAACATTTCCAATACAATCCCAAATATCAAACTCCTCGGACTATTATTTTCCAGAATCATCATAATCAAACCATTATCAGTTTAATAAATAGGAATTAAAAAGAAACAAAATCAATCCTAGTGAAATCATCTAGATTGTCTCACAGTATGCTCCAAATCATGCTATTGCCTAGATGGTCCAGCAATGTCTGAATGATGGCGTTTGACTTGAGCATCTAAAATCATACAATTCACATCACAAAGTTGATCAATCAAATAAGTATTCAATCATGCACAAATATATATGTGTCATGTTCAATGCATGCTCAATTGACCTTCCCGGGTATGTATCCTTAAATTATATAGCTTAACAATTCATCCACCATAGCTTGGACATGACTAGGTTTCAATTAGGATTCATCAATCATACATCTACTAATCATTTTTAGCATTATACATTTACACATTTTTCCAAATTCTCATCCATTCATTCCTAATATATCACTCATACCCTTTGGATCACAATTGCATTCTTAAGAACACCTTCATTCCTTTAACTCTCATAAATTCCAAAGTATAGATACATTAATATCAAACAATTCATTCCTTAAGTTATGACATCAATTACCAACCTAAACTTGTCAAACACTTAACCAATTGATTTAACATCAAACTAAATTCATTTTATGCCTCAATCAAGTCTTAATGCACCAAAGAAATGTAACTTATCCTTAGTTAATACCATAATCACACAAACAATGTGTTCTTCACTTCAAGGCCTATCCCACAATCGTGGGATGAGTGAACCGAAAGTTCACCATCCACTTCCTTTAATTTCATTTTTTTTCAGTTTTTTCTCAAGATAGATTTTTGGGTCAGTTTTGCAGGGCCTTTTTGACATAGAAAATGAGGTATTTAGGCAATACATTCTATAAACAAATGTTCCTATATGTCTTATGTTTCTAATGACATCAAGTTCAGATAGTTTGGTTCAGTATTCTGCGAGTTATACTTAGAATACTGCAGACTATTCTCACACCGCGACAACACCTAGTACTCAATGTCAAGCCAAATTTTGAAACCCTTAGAAACAAATTTTGAATTTAATTCCTTCATGAAAATTGTATCCATATGTCTCTAGTTTACTCTAAATTAAAAATTATCCTATTTGGATAACTACAAGTTAAGATATGGCTAATATATAGATGTCTATTTAGTGTAAACACTACAGCTAACATATTCTAGTACACTTTAAACACCATTATTGCAACTAATCCACCCTTAGAAAATCACCAAAATCTTACTATTAAAGTAAACCATAAAGGGCAACATGTTACTTACTTGTTTATCTCAAAATCTCCTCAATCTTCAAGCTAACTATCCCTCCAAATATGCAAGAACAAGGTATACTCCAAGAATAGGATCGAATAGAAAAGGGTTTCTATCACAAGATGAAGACAATAAGATTTTAGAGCGACAAAGTGCAAAACTTTATAAAAATCCCAAGGTTAGAAAGGTTGTGTATGGATGTCGTTGGTGAGAAGAAGAAGAAGAGAGCAGGTGAACAAAAACAAAAGAAAGATGGTCTTTCATGCGTGGAAACTATAGGTGTAGGTGTGTGGTGAAGGAGTGGCCACTTGTCATACTAAGATTCAAGCCATATGTCTCACTCTTCAACTATCAATTGTCATTCCATAAATAGGCCATTTGTCACTTAATCACTAGGCCATGTGCCATTCAACTATACCACCATTTGTGACTCATTGATTCAAGCCATCTATCACTCTATCATTAATGCCCTATGTCACCATTTCATAGGCCAAATCAACCTAAATTCCCAGGTATCATTTTGTGTTGTCCTTTTAACATTTTTCCTAGACTAAATGCACATATTACCTCATCAACCACTCAATTGTAACAATAAATTCTCAATTCACTAATTTTAATCCATCCCAAAATAAATTCAATCAAAACACAATCACGCAATCACATCATAAGTATTTAAAATCTTTCATACCCCGGAATGACTTAATTGTGTCATATATTATCTTTGTAATGTGTACAAAATACAATTCGTGTATGAATGCTAATGTTATGCATGTATATGCGATGTTTGATCTAACCCTAAGCATATTTCAAAAATCAGATATTACAATTTTGGCTTGATCAAGTAGCATTTTTAGGTCATACTGTGTTTGTACAAGGCATATAGGTGTACCCAAAGATAGTAGAAGTAGTGATGAAGTGGGAAGCTTCGAGAAATGTGACTGAGATCCAGAGTGTCCTTGGATTAGCCAGTTATTACAGAAGGTTTTTTGAGGGGTTTTCTTTGATTTTAGCCCCTTTGACAAAACTTCTGAGGAAGAATGTATCTTTCAGATAGACTGATAAATGTCGAAGAAGTTTTGAGAAGCTAAAGCTTTAGTTAACTACAACACCGATGTTAGCTATTCTATCTGGATCTGGTGATTATGTGGTGTATAGTAACATTTTACACCAAGGATTAGGATATGTATTGATGCAGCATGGCAGAGTGATAGCATATGCATCGAGACAGTTGAGGTCTCATGAGTTTAATTTTCTGGTACATGATTTAGAGCTTGTTGCTATAGTATTTGCTTTGAAGATTTGGGACACTATCTTTATGGTGAAACTTTCTAGATATTCACTGATCATAAAGTTTGAGATATTTTTTAAGTTAGAAAGAGTTGAATATGAGACAACAGAGGTGGATAGAATTGTTGAAAGATTATGATTGCATAATTGAGTATGATCCTGGTAAAGCTAATGTTATAGCTGATGCATTAAGCATAAAATCTAAAAGTAGTGTGGCTTAAGTACAATTATCGAGGTTGCCTAATTTAGTCCAATTGAGAGCATTGAATGATGAGTTGAATTGAAGATAGAATGAGGCATTAATAGTTACATTGAACTTGAGACTTGTATTACATGAAAGAATCAGAAAAGTTCAAAGTAAAGATCCAGATTTTATGAAGTTAATTGAGAAGTTGAAAGTGAATCCGAGTTCTAAGTTTGAATTGAGGAATGATACACTGTGGTTGAAACAGAGATTGTGTGTACCTATTGTACATGATTTGAGGAAATAGATTGTAGAGGAAGCATATGTAGCAGCTTATGCTATGCATCTTGGTACTACCAAGATGTATAATATGTTGAAACATCATTTCTTGTCGCTAGGAAAGAAGAAGCAAGTGGCTGAATATGTGGCTAAGTGTTTGACTTGCCAACAGATTAAGGTAGAGCATCAGGCTCTAGTTGGTAAGTTATATTCACTGCCTACTCTGGAGTGGAAATGGGAGAGGATTATTATAGATTTCATCATGTTTGCCAAGGACTCCGAGGCAACATGATGTTATATGGGTTATTGTAGACCAATTGACCAAATAAGCTCATTTCTTACTAGTGAGAGAGAACAATACACTGGATCAATTAGCTTAGAGATATGTAAATGAGATAATGAGGTTACATAGGGTTCCAGTGTCCATTATATCAGACAGAGATCCTACATTTATCTCGAGATTATGGGGTAGTTTACAGACAGCTTTGGTCACGAAGTTGAACTTTAGTTTTGCATTTCATCTTCAAACAGATGGACAGAGTGAGAGAACTATTAAGACTATAAAAGATATGCTCAGAGCTTGTGTTTTTGAGTTTCAAGGAGCATGGGATCAGTATGTGTCTCTGATTGAATTTGCTTATAACAATCAGTATCACAGTAGTATCGATATGGCACCGTATGAGGCGTTATATGGCAAGAAGTGCCGTTCGCCTTTGTATTGGACGAAGAGGGGTTAAGTATTGTTCAAGGCCCAGAACTAATCCAAGATGCTGTTGATAAAGTGAAACTAATCTGAAGTAGAATTAAAGTAGCATAAGACCAACAACAGAGTTATGTGGATCAGCATCAGAGAGATATGGAGTATCAAGTGGGTGATAAAGTGTTTATGAGAGTATCACCTTAGCAAGGAGTGCTGAGGTTCGATAAAAAGGGTAAGCTAAGCCCTAGATATATTGGTCCATATGAGATTATTGAGAGAGTTGGACCATTAGCTTATAAGTTAGCCTTACCTGCTAAAATGGCTCAGATTCACAATGTGTTTCATATGAGTAGGCTCAGGAGATAGCAGTCTAATCTGACTCGTGTGTTACTGGCTTAGGAAGTTGAAATTACAAGTAATCTGAGTTATGTTGAGGAACTAGTAAAGATAGTGGTTATCAGAATAAACAGTTGAAAAACCGAGTGATCCCATTAGTGAAAGTCCTTTGGAGGAATCATTTAAGTGAGGAAGCCATATGGGAAATGGAAAAGAACATGAGGAGACAATACCCGTACCTATTTGATCAATCAGGTAAGAATTTCAAGGAAGAAATTTCTTAAGAGGGGAGAATTGTAATATCCATTTTCCAGAACATATTTAGGATTTAACCCTAGATCATTGCACATGAGTTATTTCATTGTGAATTTATGAAAATGCATTACATTTACATGCATATCATTAGCATACACACAAATATTGATATTTTTAAATTACAAAGATAGCATATGCACTCAATTGACATATCCCAGGGTAAATAAGATCAAAAATGAACATGATATGAATTATAAATTATTATATCTTGAATTTTGTTTTGATTATATTCCAATTAGTAATTTGGAATTAATTGTGATTAATCGGGAGATTGATGAATTATTATATACATTTGGACTAAGAAAAATTCCAAGTAGTAAGATAATTTGATACATGAAAAATTAGGGTGACTAAGTCTATAATTGAGTGACATTTGGCAGAGTTAAATGAGTCACAAATGGACTAGTCATTAATTAACAAATGGAACAATTATAGAGTGACAAGTGGGCCAATTAATTTGTGACAAGTGGACAAATTAATATTAGATTAATGGTAGCATCTTAAGGAGACTAATGGCAGCTTAATTATGGAACAAATGGATTATATGCCAATTGACACATGCTTGGGTAATTTGGAGACACCTAGCACCTTGATGAAGCAAGTTCCAACAACAAAGTTTCTACTATCTTTCCCTTTGCTTCACCACCTAAACTGATCCTATCTTGTCTCTACATGTTAGTTTAACCCTGGTTCAAATTGTTACATGAAATTGACATTTTAATTCCTCACAAAATAGCCAAGAAACCAGTTCAAAATGGCTTCATATTGTTGTCTAAAATCAACCTGTTTCACTTTGTTTTTGTGATGAAATTTGCAAGAATGGAGGCTTAGTTTAATATGAAGTTTTGAGCTGAATTGGAAGCTTAAAAAGTAAGTATCAATTTGATCTTTATGGCATGTTTAATGCTATAAGAATGATGCTTGAATTTGAGTGAAATGAATGAGATGTTAGTGATGAAATATGCTGGAAATGTGTTAAATGAACTTATAAGTTTTTATGTTTATTCTTAGTGTATGAAAAACTGTGGGTTATAGGTTAATTCATAGATGAATTAGATCTATAATTGAAGTATAATGAAGGTGGATTTATGCTAAACGAAGATGTTAGTATAGTATTCTTGAATTGAGAAAGAATTAGGATTGTATGCAGGATAATGTATGATAGTTTTTGGTTTAATTCATGAGCTATAACTTGAATAATTTTGAGCTAGATTGGAGTATAATTCAGGTCTAAATGAGGTTGCATAATTGAGTATGAATTCTGGAAAATTGGAAGTGTAAATGATGTTTTTAAGTAGGTGAATTCGTGGAGAATTGGAGGAAACAATATAAGGCATGATCGTGGTCTTCAGGTGCACGATTGTGGCCTGATTATTTAGGTTCTATCACGATCGTGGTACAGTTTTCACGATCATGGCCTAATGCACTAGCTTCTGTCATGATCGTGGCAAGGTCCACCACGATCGTGGGTAAGTTTTGAACATGAATAATTCTCTTTTAAGTGATGTTTGAAACAACTAATGATAAGGTACTTTCCTATGATGCATTTAGGCTTAAAATGAACTCGTTTGACGATTGATTGATGAATTTAGATTAAACAATTTAATTGAGGTATAAATCCAAGTGCAGATAAGACATATTCAAGTGATAATGTTTGAATGATCATGAATTGTATTAAGGAAACATACCTAGGAAAGTCATTGAGCATGCGTTGAACATGGCACACATTTACACGTATATATGTGTGTGTGTGTGTGTGTGTGTGTGTGCATAATTAAATATGTATTTGATTGATCGAATTTGTAATATGAATTTTATGTGTATTAAATGATTTAGACGCACAAGTCAAACGACTAAATCCAGACATTGCCGAACCATCCAGGCAATAACATAATCTGGAGTGTATTGTGAGTAACCTAGATGTTCTCTCTAGGATTGATATATTTATGTTTAATTCCCAGTTATTGAATTGTTAATGATCTGTATGCGATAATTTCAGACATTAATAGTTTGTGGAGTCTGATATCTGATATTTGGGAATGTATTGGGAGTGTTTTGTTTACATTTGAATCTCAAAGATATATGTATACTTAACGAAAAGCTGAATGCCGGATTTAGGTCCGATGAATATGTGAACCTGACTGTGCATCATGAATAAATGTTATTGATGGCATATTTTGTGATTTGATGCTTCACATTGATATGCATGATCAGGTAAAGGAGTTGTGACCGGAGTAGCCAGTCTGAAAGAGCTTAAAGCTAAAAAATGTGCACATTGAGCCATTAGCTTCATGATTAATGAGGCCAGTATCTATAATGGGTACAGGATAGTATCTAAAAAGAGCCTAATATCCACAAGTGATATGGGACAGTGAAAGGGGCTCAGTCATAACAAATAACAACAAAATTGGAGTCTCATATACATATGCATTTGTATATATATGATTGTGAAAACATTTTTGAATTGTGATGATTTTGTGAAATGCCATATTTGTGAACATTTGATAATATGAATGAATTCTTCTGATAAGATTATATGAAATAAGTGTAATCTATGATGAATTGTTGAGTTTGAAAATACTGTGCATTTGTTTTATAATTGAAATGTTTGATGTTTTGAATAACTGAGCACGTCGAAGATGATTCACTCACTGAGTTTGCAAAACTCATCAAAATTGCATCGTGTCTTTTCAGGTACAAGAGAGGAGACCTATTTCTTAAAATACTCTAGAAGAACGTTTTGGATTAAGAAATGGCTCAGAGGTCTGGTCAGCTGACATCTGAGGAGCTGTAGTTTGTGTTTATGTAGTTTCTTTTATAATGTAGAACTTTTGTAAAATGAGTAGTAAACTCACAATGTTCTTGATGATGTAAATATTTGTTAATGTAATGCCAGAGTGTAAATCATGTTAGTATATGAAATAAGAAGTTGAGTTTTTAAGTATTCTGTTATTCTGTATGATGCCATAAAAAGCGTATGAGACTACTCTGACATGCCATTATTATAGAATATGTACTTGAATGTCCTCTGGATGTTGGGGTATATACTCTATGGTGGTGGGATGTTATAATAAGAGGCTAAATCATCCACCATAGGCTAAGAATAGTAAGATTGAAAAGCATTGAATGTTTCACTTATATCAACCATCATCTAACCATTTCTATATCTACATTATGAGCCGCATCTTTTAATTTCATAGTACTGCGAATTGAAGGCTAAGCTCTAGGAGTTGGTTGTAGTGCAAAAAAGAAATAATCATCTACCTTCTTCTTTTCCTAACACCATGTCCAGATGCAACATTCACTTCTTACTAGGAGGGAATATATCACTACCACTACCACCACCACCTTCAACATTTCCACTATCATCATGAACACTAGCAAACAAACTTCCACTACCAATTTCATAATTCAATCTCTCCCTTCTATCTTTCTTGTATTGATATTCTTCAATCAAAGTTTTCATTTGTTACTTCACATTATGACTTACTTTTTTTTACAGGGTTCCACATCTCCTTTAACCCCAACTAAATGCTTCTTTAATCAAATGATTCCTCCACCTTTCAAATGCTTTTTAAAAAATAAACAAATAGTGTAATTATTTATACCAAGGACCAATGTAGCATGAGCCCAAGTCAGATCATTATATCTTCCTAAAGTGGTAAAATGAAGACATATAACAAAATAAAGAACATATAATTTCATTACATAATATGCATATCGATTATATATAATATAACTCATTTTCTATGATTACATCATACATAATTCAATTTCATCCAACATAATTCAAAATTTTCTAACACAATTCATCAATAAGTCAAAAACAAACAATTCAAGCATTCAACATACACAATTACACAATACGCATGTCCATCATATGTAATATAACTCATTTTGCATGATTATATCATACACAATTCAATTTCATCCAACACAATTCATCAATAAGTCATAAACTAAAAATTCAAGTATTCAACGTACATAATTGTACAATACGCACGTCTATTATATGTAATATAACTCATTTAACTCCTTTAACCCCACGTCTATAAAGGTTGGTGTCAAAGTACTTTGCTTATTTCTTAGTTATATCATAGTCGCCATAACTCAAAAAATTCTATTTGTATCTAATTCTTTTAGACCACTTCTTTTATATACAATACAAATTTATCTATTGCAATTAAAGAAAATTTTAAATGCATATAATATATTAAATATTATATAAATATTAAATCAATTCTCAAGTATCCAATATTTTAACAAATACATATTTCAAATAAGTTGTTTGATGAATAAGGATTTATTTAGCATTAAAATTTTCAATATTTGGAAGTGCTTGTAAAACTACTAATTGGAACGTCTAATTTTTGAAAACTTTAAAGGAACTATGCCAAATAAATTGAATTGCTCTTATGGACCACTTCCTTAACATTGAATTTGAAGGAATGCCTTTATGTGGCACCCCCACATATTCAACATAAACCCATCAAAACGTCAACATGTTTCAAACAAGCATTAATTACAAATTCTTAAATTTTGAAGTCATTTTTCTAATGCAATAAAAAGGTTGACTAAGTAGTCAAGTTAGGTATAGTCCAATGATTTAAGTGGAATAATACTTCCCAAAAATTTGACCAAAATTAGAGATTTTAAGTTCGTCTATACTAATTTTAAAAATAAAAATTCTATAACAAAGTGAATTTTTTGACGTACATTTCATAAAGCCAAACCACCAAACGGTCCAAACCAGATAAATCAAAATACTTCATTGTTTGCCCTACATTTCTTCCCAATTCCAATCCAACCATTCACAAATCATAAATGCAATTCACAATTCAATTCCAAGTCCAACAATTCATAATCGCAAATGCAATTCAAGAGAAAAAAAAACAATTGAAAACATAACACACCTAAAAAAATCACAATGTTAACTTCGGTGGGTTGGGTCGGGTGAAAAAACAAATCTGAAAATTTTGGTTTCAGATTCAGCAGCAATGGTGGTGGACTGTGGAGGTGTGGACTGGTGGAGGAGAGGAGGAGAGGCGATGAGTAGCAGGAGGAGCTGCAGAGGGAGGAGGTTCGGTTAGAGACTGAAGAGGTAGACCACAAGTGGAGGGAGGAGGCTCAGGTGGGGAGGCGCGGTGGAGAGGCATCGATGACAACAATGAGGTTAACGGGCGAGAAGAATGATAGTGAGTGACTGAGAGGGAGGGGAAAAAAAGAGAGTGACAATATTGAGAGAGAGACAAGAGTGCGACTAGCATTGGGGGGTTTGTTAATTTTTTTCTTCAATTTAGCCCTTGTATTTGTCAACTTTCATGGTAACAACCAAATACCAGTTGGTACTAGAAGAAATTGACGGTATGGGCCGGTACCCAGGACCGATAACACAGAGGCCAATGTTGTTCTATTTTTCAGTTGGTACCTAAGACCGATACTGTAGAAGCCAATACTGTTCCATTTTTAGTTGGTACAAAATGGTATCTATAAAATTGATCCTGATTCAAATTTTTGTATACAATTAAATGATGATATGGAAATTTTAATATTATGGTTTGAGCAAAAAAAATAAATTATAAGTTGAGGATTTTAAACTCAAACTTAATTTAAGGAGAAAAGTAGACCTACTTAGTAATCATGAAAAGAAGAAAATTGGAATCCTTTTACAAACTTAAGATTCACTAAAATAAGTTGGATTTTTACTCAATAAGTTATCTTACATAGTACAATATTGTACAAAGAAATTATAACAATTTAGTCTCAAAGGAAGATAATGAAGTAGTGTGAGGTGAGATTTTAATATTAATATTTTCCTTTTTGAAGTGGAACCAACCCTCTTTCCTTATAATGTTATTTGTTTCCAACACTCTTCTATGCTTTCTAAACTTTATTAAACCTCTCTTGCTTAATTCAAACTAAGCTCTTTGTTGTTTCATCATTTTCCTTTTTGCTTAGCCTTTGAGTATCTTATCTCCTAACCTTGTTTAGGTTCCTATCTCTTTCAATCCATTTAATTATGGTTGGCCTTAAGCTCATCTATAGGTTCTGCATGAACTACTGACTCTGTTATCACCCAAGCCCCCACCACCCCACCCCCTGCTAAAATCTAAATTTCCCTTCACATTCTCTTTCTTTCCATTTATGGTATGTTCCTTTCTTGATCTCACATGACACTCTTTTTGGAGAAATGCCTTATAGGTCTTAGAGTAATGTTGTTGGTGGCACTTACCCTTTAGAAAATCTTAAATTTTATCCTTAACTAACTAACAAGGGATTTATTCTTTTTTTGTCCTCTTATAAAGGTGCTTTTAACTGGTGCTAGCAAAAGGTCTTAAATTATACTAACAAACTTCCTAGAAAAGAAACACACCTTTTTACTGATTCAATGTTTCGCAACCCCTAAATGGGTCAAGCTAGGAATTGAATGAATGTCAGTCAATAAAGATAAATATTTTAAACCAAATTTGATAACATGATCAATTTTGTATGTTTTGGAACTCAAACCTTGCAACTATAATGATAAGTAGTTGTTACTACAAATTTAGAGACCTGACATATTCCTTAATAAAAATTATTAAAACAAACTCATATTTGAATCAATATTCACAACATTTCTTTAGAATATTGGACCACAACTAGCCTAAGTCACTTGGAAAACTCCCCAAAAGTACCTATTTTTCTATATGAAAACACTATTTCATTGAAACAACTAGCGTTTGCAAGGATATGTATTGAGGTGCTTTTCAGGGGGAACTTTTAAATGATCATAGAATACTGAGGTTAGACGAGGATGGAGGACTTACAGAATCTATAATTGAACTAACTTACCTTTGGAAACCCACTAAATCCAAAGAGTAAAAGACGTGGAAACCAAAAGTCAAGATCTTTAACACTAGTGAATATGTTGAAGTTATAGGATTAGAGAAAATGGGATCTATGGTACTATAAGTTAAGACCTCCTAACTGATTCTTTAGAAAACTATATTAACACTGGTTTGCAACGAAAATTAGCTTATGTTAAAGAGCTCCAAAACTATAGTTTTTCATGTCACTCAACCTCTAGAACCAAATGCCACTATTGCTATGACTACTATGGAAATGCAAGTTAACAATCCAACTTCATTATGCAATGATAAACCTTCTTAGTTGGTAGCTTATATTATAGAGCCAAACAAGATAGCCAATCCTATTGCTCCATCAATAAATTAGCTAACCCTAAATTCAAAATATCTATAAGGTTTTATTACATCAAAAACTAAAAATTAACTATTTAGAAAAGCTAAGAAAAAGATTATTGCATCCTCTTTTAACCATAATTAATATCTATAGTAATTTATAATATTAAAGGATATAATTATCATAATAAACAAAATGTTTCGCATGATTTCATTATCAATTAGGAACCCCTTTGATTAAGTTGTTTACAAAATAAAAGTTAGGTGATTCAATGAATGCTTATGGTTCATAAGAATGAATTAGCACATTATTCCTAAACATATAGCCTTTTTAATTGCATAATTATTATTTCTTTTGATCCCAAGTCCAACCAATTAATTCATCTCAACATCAAGTTTACCAATTACATCATCAATACAACATTCACATTTAGATATTCTTATAACTTGACCTCTCAAAGAAAGCTTCTTTAGAATGAAATATCAATAATAACAAATACAATATCTATCCCTTGGCTATTTCTGGATGATTTTAACACCACCTTTTTCTTTATGCGAGGCTATTGATCACTATCTAATGAAGTACAATGTTTATGGTCGCTATCAGTGACCAATTTATTGGAGAAATATCTATTGGATCCTTCTTAAGTAACCCATCAAATTATAGATTTTGTTGAAGCATCAAGGTTAAATTGGAGAAATCTCAAAAATAGTATCTTTAATATTGTAATGCCAATTTATGTTCCTAAAAGAGAAGTTTAACATACTCCATCAAGGTTCTGCTTTCTTCCATATTTTTAGGTTATAACTTTGGTGTATCTTCAATTTCTTGCTTAGCCTATTTTCTTCATTTTCAATATAAAGTTCTCTATAAAAAATTTATATTATTCAACTCCTTGTCATACATAGCAATGATCCCTAAAATTAAAGCAAATAAAAAATAAAGCAATATATAAATTACATTCATATAAAATAAAAAATATAAGCAAACATAAAATAGTAAAACAATTGTACAAGACATGAAAAATAATAAATGAGTTCCCTAAAATTTGTTGCTTCCCCAAAAATATCATAAAAACATTCTAATTATGTATTTGATAAATAATTTTAAAGTTACAAAAAATTTTCCTATTACAAATCTATTATCCAGTAACTAGACAAGTATACAAATCATTCTTTTGAGAAATTAAACAAAATAATTAACTAAGAAGACATATATAGCATCTTATAGAGCATATAAAAGGAATTTAAGCTAATTAAAATAGTCAATGCCACCTTACAAAGCGAGCTAACTAAATTTTAAGGCTTGTGTAAAATCACTTTTAATGATAAATAGTCTCATAAGGACAAGTTTCCTTACTCTGAACAGTACGTTGGCACATGATAAGGATCTAGTTTCTTTCTTAATTTTGTACTCCACTATCCAGTGATCCCTTGCTACATACTTCATTTTTTGAGAATTTCTTTTGTAGTGAATGTTTAATGCTTGAATTATTAGTAACTGTTACTAATGCTTCATTTGGAGCATTTTTTTCTTCATAGTTGCATTTTTAAATCTCATCTTCTATTAATGATCTTCTTTCCCCTATAAATGATCACATTTCTTTTATATTTAAGATTAGGATTACTAGAATTTTAAAAGATGAAAGTTATAAATTGCATATTCTAACAAATTACTTGAATCTCCTTTTTGAGCCTTTCCATATCTTGGATAACTTTGGTATATCCTTAAGTTTTGTGACTTCTTGTAGGGGATATCATATATTCAATTCTAATATATATAGTTTATTTGATAGAGTCTCAAGGCATTTATTATCTTGATACTTATGTTTATAGGATTCATGCTAATGATAAGCTACTCTCCAATCCATATAATGAGCTCATGCTTCATTTGTGCCATATTTTTCTCAACTCCTATAAATCATCTATTATTACTCTCTGTCCATAGGTCATAGATGCATGATCCAAAAACATTTTGCACGTTGTTTTGTCCCCTTTGGATTGCCTTTTATTTATTCATAACATGTTTACTATATCTGTGAAGTTTTTCATTGTTCTTCCTATAAATATACGCATCTAGTTGCCTTTCAATCCTCTATAGAGATCTTATAATTAAAAAATAACTATTATACTATTTAGGATTCCTCCTTCAATAGCACGCAAGTATTGTTAATATTTAGGAAGGTGATTCTATATAATATCAAAGGTCTCCTTTTCATTAAAATCTATTGGAGGAAAAATACTCTAGGTAGTAAATTTTTGTTCCATATTACCTTCCATTCTTCCATATATGGTCCTCTTTCTTTCTAAAGAATTCCCATACTAAGGTTGGTATACCTAATAGATTTACCTAACCACCAATATTTATCTTGTTTGATAATATTAGGGTAGTAGTGTGGACTATGGGAAACCTTTCTAGTTGACTTTAGTGTCTATATGGTATGTATTACCAAGTGTGTACATCATAGGGCTATTGTATCTTCTTTGCTTTAGTTTTCATTGAAGAGAGATGCAAGATCCACATTCCAAATTTTGCATAAAACATTATCCCTTAGTTCATCCCTTAACTTCAATAATCCTAAGAAACTAAGAAAATGATGGTTTAGGCCTTAGTTCTTATATACTCTTTTCTTTTAGAAAGCAAGAGTGAAATCATTTCACATATAAGGATTCCTTGTTAACCATTAACCTCCATAGCCTCTTACCATAGAAAACTTTGTTTCTAGTGGTTATGTAAGTGATGCCAAGACCTCCTTTTTTAAGTGGTCTATATACCCCATCCTAACCAACTTTAGCTAAGTATTGCCCTCTTAATCACTATTCCATAGGAGTCTCCTCTATAGCCTCTTACCATATAAAACTTTGTTTCTAGTAGTGATTAAGAGATGCCAAGACCTCCCTTTTTAAGTGATTTGTATACCTCTTTCTAACCAACTTTAGCTAGGTATTTTCCTCTTAATCACTTTTCCATATGAATCTCCTCAATAACTTCTCAATTTCCTTTATTAGCCTCTTAGGAAAAAATGGGAAGACCAACAAACATAAAGGGGATTCAAGATAAACTTAATTTGAATTACCTAACCAACATTAGATAAAAATGTATTACACCAACATCTTAATGTTTTTTTTTTATATCTTATCAATAAAAGGAAGACAATCTTTGAATAGTAGCTTTTTTGAAGTGGTAGGGACTATATTGTACCTAAAAGGAGAGGACATTATTTGGAACCCTAAGATATTTGCTTCTATTAACTTCGAAGCCCAGTAGTTACGTGAAAACATGTAAAGAACCTATAAATGTACTAATAGAGGAATCTTAGGCTCTAAAGAAAAGAATCAAGTCATTAGAAAAGAATAAAGAGATTAGTCCAATGCTTTTACATTTAATATGATACTTAAAGCTCATATTGGTATTAGCATTGCCTTTAATCAGTCTATCTAAATCTTTCATATACCAAATGAGGAGGTAAGGTGACAGGGGTCTCCTTGCCTTAAGCCTTTTGCTCTTTCAAATTATTTTATTGGTTCTTTACTGATAAGAACACTAAAGGAGGTTGTTGTAATGAAAAGTTTAACCTACATCTAAACTTCTCAAGGAATTTAAATGCTTTTAATAGATCAATATAATTTATTAAAATCTTAAATAAGTCCAACTTAATTGCATAATTTTAAGACACATTTTTTCTAGAATATCCCTTGAACAGTTCTTGAGCCACTAATATGTTATCACCTATCATCCTTCCATCCAAAAGAGCTCCTTTTGAATCAATGATGATTTCCTAAAGGACCTTCCTTTATTATTAGCAATAATTTTAGAAATAATTTTATATAAGAATTTAAAATAGGAATTGGATCTTAACTAATTCAAAGAGCTAAGGTTATGTACATTTGGTGTTAATTAAAGAAAAGTCTCATTTATCTCTTTAAACATCTTACCTTTCCAAAAAACTTTTAGGATAACTTCACAGACAATAATCTTTATTAGGGTCAAGATTTATAATAGAGGAAGCCATTTAGGCCTTAGGGACTTGGAGCTTTTAAAGTATTCATCTTAAAGACCACTCCCTATATCTCTTGGCGACTAATTAGTCTTATTAATGCAACTAGTTCCTCACTTGTGAATTGATTGGATATAAAAGACTTTAAGAGAGGAACTCAAAGTTAGGATCCCTAAAATTATTTTAAAATGAAAAAATCTCCCCTTTTGATATCCTCTTAAGATGTAGGTGGTTGTCCGTCCTGGTTTGTAAGGGACATAATTTCATTAGTATTCCTTCTCTCCGATAAAGAGTTGAAGAAGAATTTAGAGTTTTTGTCCCCTTTTTTTAACTAGAGAATTTTGGACCTTTAGACTATAAACAATTTATGGATTTTGAGAGCTTTGCCATACTCATGAAGAGTTATTTTTTCATTATTAAGGTGATCACCTTACCTAGATGCCTTTCTAATTCAAGTTAGATTTTGAACAAATCTTCCATATTCTTTCTAACCACCTCTAAGGTGTTGTTACCCAATTTTGTCTTTTTGAGTAATTTTAAATCTTCTTTAACAATGTCTTAATAAAAATATAGTTCTTACTACTTCTAATATAATTTGAAAGTCCTCTTACTATTGCCCATGTGTAGCCTTAAGTGTTCACCAAGTAATTGTTTAACGAAAATAAAAAATTTCCCTCAAATTTTAAATAGGTTTTGAATCACTAATGGAGCATGATCAAGAAATAGAGAGTCCAAGAACCTTACATTGCCTTTATAGAAGTGATCAAGCTATTCCATATTTACCATGGCTCTATCAAGTATTTTTCAGATGTGCCAAAATTATTTTGTTTATTGCTCTAAGTTAAAGTTGCTACCTCAAAATTTAAATTAGTGACTTCTTTTTATTTCTCAAGTTAACATTCCTCTAAGCTTCTAAGAAGTAAAGCGAATGATTGAAGTCTCCAAAAATCAACCATGGCTCCTGAATATATTTTTAAAGGCTCTTTACTGAAAGTTAAAGTCATAAGCATAAACAAAAATAGTGAAAAATTAGTTTTTCCCTAGATAAATAAAATCTCTGAATGCACCAATTGGTCTGTGGCATCTAAAGTTTGGTCTTGGACTATACTGGAATCAAAATCTTACATCACCCTTTTGTAATGGTGATACTAGTGATTAGAGAGAATAGACCATTAGAATATAAAATCTTCCGGTGTAAGAGCATTTCCATGCTTAATTTACTTTTTAGCATTCCAATAATCACTATTTTATTATCCAAAATGAAATCAATCAACGTTTTTTATTTGAAGGGATTTTTAATCCCTATAATGTTCCATAATACTATTGATATAAATGGGGGGTTTTTAAGATTGGGTAATTTGGTGTTACCCTTTCTCCATGATTTTCTTCTGTTATCCACCACAAACTCACCATTATATTGTGAGGTGATTTCTATTAATAAAAAAGTAGCTTGAGCTTTTGAACTACTTACTTGTCTTTCATGTTTCCTTACAACTTAAACATGAATATTGTTTGTAGTTTCAAGAATATTTTCTTAACTTATATTGTTACCAGGTTTCTATAGTTTAGGTTTAATGTTACTGTTTATAGCTAATGTCGTAAAATTCCCAAAATTATTTGATGTAGTATCATTCTTTATAGGATTTTTTATGTCAGATTCCAGCTTTAGACCAACATCCCCGTCACGATTTATGTTCTCATCCACCTTATCCAAGTCCATTAACTCTGAGTAGTCTCCTTTAAGGAATTTCCTTCTAATGGCCTTCCATTATTTCCCTTTCTTATTTTGAGTAGGAGTCCAATGATAATCTACTTTAATAGAATTTAGAATTAGAGAATCAACATCCTATAGCCATAAAATGAGAAAAATATCTAAGAGCTCCTCTCTAATTTTCACTTACATAAATTTTTAGCATATATGCTTATATGCTTCTTTATGAAGCTATCTAGCATGCTATGTCCTTTGGTAGACAAATATTCTAAGGAAACTCTACGAAGAATGATCCATATGGGAGCACTGGTATGCTTTATGCTCTCAAGGTGAATCCCTAATATTTAGAACTGAAGAAGTGGATTGTTTTGCACATGCTATAGACCAACACCTTGTATATGAAGTGGAATAAAACTTAAATGAGATCATATCGTTATTAGAAAGAAGAACTTCTATTAGACCATTAATTCTCCAATTTTTAAAAGAACATAATTTGATTATTAAAGGGAAGATCATTTAACAAAAATAAAAAACCCTCAAAGTAGTTTCCCAACAATTTGTTTCTTCCTTAAGTAACTATATATCTAGGGCTACCTTGGCTCACCCTTCAATCATCTTGAGGGCAAAATTCAAGCAAGCTTCCATCAATTTGTCTAACCAACTAATGCCAGCTTAGAATGGGATTAATGTTCCTTTCTCCTGATGGTTCTACTCCAAGGTCTAAGCTAAAAACAATGGGCTAAGGGGAATTTGGTTTGGGAGGTTGGGATGAATATTTGGAAGAGAGCATGAGATTTGGATAAGGGTCATGGGAGCATTCATCCATAACATAAGGATTCACAACACTTGAATGTTAAAGGTAAAACTAGAGTAATAAATGCCCTTTTTCAAAAGTCAGTTCCTAAAATGGAAGTAAATGAAATAGGTAGGAAGAATGGATTAGGGATAAGATGAAAAACACCCTTTTCCCTATGGGAAGAAAGCATAAATAGAGAAGGAGAAAATTTTGCAAAAAGAAACCAAGAAACATAGGCAGGAAAGGGTGATTGGGGAAGCTTTTTCTCACTCATAGAAATCATCAAATTCAATCTCCCAAGTAGGGTATTGATCCCATAAGAAAGCAGCATGAATATAAAATCCTAACACTATCAACTAGTCTAAAATTAATAAATAGAAATATGGATTATTTAGGTATTTAAATAACAAAATATATAATAAAATGAAACCTACTGTTGATATTAACAATAGACAAAAAATAAAAAATTAGACAATTAATCAAATTAGATTGCAATAAAATGATTATGCTAATATGAGTAACTCTTCTACTGGAACTTTTAATTTCATAATTTTATAAACATACAGTAGTTATATTATCTGGGTTAATATAAGTTCTTAAACACTAAAATAACATTCTCTATATTTGTTAACTCATATCTTTACCTACTCCTAAATGATTAAAATCCCATAACGTTAAGATTTATTCCTTTAAATACATTTACTACTCCCATTATATGATATGCCCAATGGTCATGTACCCAAACCATAGGCATTTAGTTTTTTTTTTAGAGTAATAGATATCACCACTGACATAATTGTGACTCTAAGATGTGGATTTCACTGTCTTGCTCAAAATAAATAAATAGCCCCTGCCATGAATGTATCACCTAATCGAAGAATGCAATATTTTCTTTCTTACTTACACACTGTCTCCTACATTTTCATAGCTCATTCTTTGTTCCTTATTACACTTGATACTTTTAGGGCACGAGTTAGCATACAAGCATAGACTAGATCATGTTCCTTTAATAATTGTAAATTAATTTCATGCTTTTGTTTATAATTACATTTAATTATTGCATAATTTCATTTTTAATGTATAATTTGGATAATTATCTAAAAGGCAATAAAAACTAAGTGAAACAGGGTAATTTAACAATAAATACGAAAAAATTTAAGAAAATACGTTAATAGTTCATCCATTAAAGACCTCTTTGAATGCCTAATGAAATTAGGTCCAGAGGATCTTAGCTTTGGGGAATTCCAATTTAGTAGATGTTATAAGCATAAAGATGATTTACAATTAAGGAAAAATTAGATAGGGCTCTAATTAACTTGTTCTAGTTAGCTCAATTAAGTTAAAGTAAAGATCATTACCATATTCCATTACATTCATATTATATACTAGTCCAGCACCTAAACATTAATTACGAAATTTAGTATATCTATTATTACTAAATGAATTAATGCTTAAGTTTTTACAAGTCTTACTTCTGTGTGAGGAAACTGTAAACAATTAAGGAACAATTGAAGATCCTCGTTGGAGAAGCTAGTAGGAACACCTTTAACTCTACCGAGTATAATAAGAATAAGCTATATGTTATATAAACCAAGATCAATCGTATACCAGATGATGAACTCATTATGTAGGATGAAGAAAGACATTTATAATGCTACAATGAAGCCATTAACTCTAGTAACTTCCTTCTTAGACAAAGTCCTAGAGCCTATTGGATTTAAAAAGGATATAAAACACCGACTTTTTCTATTGCTTCATACTTGGTAAGAGAAACTTCACTAGCACCTATTATCTTTTGGGTAACTGTCGAACTATCTTAGAGGGCCATAATAATGTAAAGATTATGGCATTCAATTACGTTAAAGATTCTGTAGAAGGCAACTTGGAGTCTTCTTAAATGCCTAAGTTAATGGAAGAAAATTTTTTCTGGAAACTGATTTACAATATGATTCCCTACAAGCGTGAAGACAATATTTTCAGAATAAAAAAATGGGATATATGGTTATTTCTTTTTGTGCTGAATGGTAATTAGTATAGACTTCAAGACAAGTCAGTTTCTTATAATGAGAGTCACCATTAACTAATCCAACATTCTTGTCAGTATGACTTTGTTACACAGGCCTACTTAAATTCTGGACAATGGATACAAGCTAGGTCATGCAAGGTATTATGAATTCCATAAAACCCCACTTCTTTACCAATACCTTATTGGAAACCTTTAACATTCTAATCATGGGACAATCCCGTCTTTCCAAGGGATTGCAGGGCTCATAATTTAGTGGAATGGCAATATCAAAGGCAGAGACAAGCACAAATTGTCAATGAAAGCTCCACTAACTCGTCTATAAATTTCCTACTGGTTGAGCACTTTCACCCATGCTGTAGCAACTCCTTTTGCAGATGGAGGAAATAAGGAACATTATCATGAAAGATACTTATCATACTATCATGTAGCAATAGTGCGTTGGACCAGTGGTCCATGTGATGTATTACTGTATGTAGATTGTTCATACCCTTAGGTCATGTATACAGTTTAGGGAAAAGTCCCAGAATAATGCCTTTATTTCATTTTGTACCCTTTCCCTTCATCTATAAAAAGGTTGGACGGAAGCTTAGTTTCTTGGAGTGTGATTACTATAATCTGTCTTGGTCTCCTCTCAAGACGCCTTCCATCCCAATGATGTCACTTCAAGCAAAACATTTTCACCATTTTTGCATGAGGAAGACATGTAAAACATGTTATCAATTGTAAAATGATTATTGCAAATATCAATCGTAACAATATATAGGTAAGAAAGGCTTTCCTGTTTCTCCAAATATATAATAATATGTTACAAAAATAAAATGCTGAGTAAAAGAAAATAGAAGTGAGTTTTGGCTTTTGGTTAGAATTTAGTAGAATATGCAGGGGGTTGAGATTTATGATTTCACTTGATGTCAATGATTTAAAAATGTAAGTGAAATATTTCACCTAGCCTCTGACAAGGAATTTTGGCCAAGCCTGATTGAAGACGTTCAAAAGTATCATAAAGGGGGACTAGGAAATGAGATTCATAAGTGGCTAACACACACAATGAAGCTGCTCAGAAGAAAAGAAACTATAAACAAATGACTATACATTTATCTCAGGAATGAAGTTGACGTTCAATCATGGTACAAAAACTACTGCGAAACTAACCTGTTAGCTTGGTCCTAGAAATCAAGGTCACAAGTTTGCTCTGTGGGATACCAAAACAAAACCACAGAAAGATATAAAACATCTGTCTTTCCAGCCATGCATCAGACATTGCATGCAAGAACATAGACCAGAAAGCAAATGACCACCATTACATAACATCCTCGCCCACTGGATCAACAGAAAAATGAAGGGAAAGTGTTTTCCTAGTAATCAGCTCAAATTTCAACCTCCAGACCTGCATTGTCAAATAATCTCGATTTCAACTGTTCATCATATGAATACATCCATCGAGATTGAGAGAAGTAACAATTGTTTGTTACTATAATTTGGTATCATTGATGTTTTAAGTCTGGAAAGTTCCAATCTAATTTCAACCCTATATTTTCAACAAGTTCAAGCTAATATAGATTTTGCATAAAACCTCAACAAGTGATGAGTTGAAAATCTCAGTAGAAAATAAAAATTACAATACTTTTTTGATACCAAAGAAACTGAAAAAAATTCAAAGCATCACAAGTGATTTTGATTAAAAATATTTAACCACATCAAACAGTGAGTAATGACAGAAAGGTAACTGATAGGAAATATTCAAATTTGATTTAGATAAACTAGGGAACATTTGAAGAAAAAAAGTCAAAGAAACCCCAATTGGAAAACTGCGTAGAAACTGATATCAAATATAATTCCCATAAGAATGTACTTTAAGTACAAGTTAGATAAAGTCATGATTAATAACAAAAGAAGGACCAAAGTTAAAAGTGCTGTCAAGTAAACAGATAGAATTCCTTACATCTCTATAATCCTTGCTGCTAAAAAATATCTCAAATGCCTCCACTGCACATTATACCAAAAAATAGTAGTTAAAAGGAAGTATAGTAAGATTTGATTGTAATGACTTTGGTTCGGTGATAATTGGAGGAATAAGCCACCTCCTTCACCAAGGTTCAAATCCTGAAGCAGTAAATGGGGCTTTGAGATAACACAGTACAAGTTTGACACAATTTGTTGCCCATGGAATCATAACATCATGAAAAAATTTTGATTTTGCATTACAGAGCGATTAAGGACGCACTTGATCGAAATCTTATGTTTACAGCATGTGTGAATTCCTTGCTGCTCAGGTTGAAATTTGAACCTGTGAATCATATGCAAATAACTAAGTATAGAAGCACAAATCTCATGTTGGAAATCTTGCCTGATCTAATGAGTAAGCATTAATATAGAGAAAATAAATAACTGTAAGGCAATAGTTGCTAAATATCAAAATCGATTCCATACTTGCACAGCAGAATGCTCCGGAGAAAGACTAGAAAGAAGCTAAATCAGTGATGATAAATTTCTAACTGAAACAAACCTTTAGTAATCTGGACAATCAAGGATGGAAAGTCTATTGCCAACTTTTCCAAAGACGTTAATGCATCCTCTGCAGGTGCACCAAATGAATTCTCATCGAATGCAATAAGAAGAACAAATTCGACACCATAATTGAATTCCTATCACAACAAATCACAAGTCCATTAAAGTAGGAGAACATACACCAGACATTTTTCCCGCTAATCAGCAATCGAACTAAAATAAATAAGACAGAACTGTAATTGGCATGTGTGCTCAATAAACAATACGAGTCCAGAAATTATATATATGAAATATCTAATACAAAACATACTTAAAGAAAGAATAATAGAACCAGATATAGGTAAGATACAGTTCCAAACCTCTCCTTTCCGAAAAATCGAAAGAATATCGTCTTCTACTTCAGATTCGAAGTCCACATTAACTATTTCCTGTTATGTACGCATCAAAATTTAGTTGTTAAGTAAGCAGCACATAGGTAAAATCCTAAACCAAGTATGCATGGTTGAGAAAAGAATATAAGTTTAAAGACATTTAGAGAAGGTGTTTACATGGCAGGGCATACATGGCAGTATGGCATTACATGCTCCTTTAGAATTTCCAAGTAGAAAGGATTATCATAGAATCTTGCAACATCATCCTTCCGTTGAAACCGCATGCAAAGAGCGTGTGTATACTTTCCTTCAACTTCATTGGAGATACGTCCTGGAGAAGAAAATAGGAGATCCACATAAGTACGTAACAAAGATCGTTCAAGGAGAAAGGACCGCAACCCTGTGCAATTGCGCTCCGTCAGGGTGTCCAGTACCTAAGTACTGAAGGTGAAACAATTTTCTTCCCAATATGCAAATTCGACATTTAAACAATAACAATTCTGATATTTGTTTATCATGTAAGGGCTAAATTCAAACAAAATAAAAGATATAGTTTGAGGTGAACAACAATAATAGATCAATTAAAAGGAAATGAACCCAGAGATACTGTCACGATGCCACGCATTTGATACTGGGACGTATAAAGATGATCCAACATGCCCATCTCATCCTCCTCGGACACTTCTTCCTTGGCTTTGAGGAGACATATATGTTCCACTACTTGCCTGATAGTGTTAGAAGAACATCTTTAGATCATTGACAACGTGGGTACGAGGCAAAGCTGATTGACACAAGTAGAAACCCAACAGCTCAAACCTCTTTTTCTTCATGTCCAAATTGGAGCTCTCGACTTTGGACGCGGACAGCGCCAGTCCTCCATATCTACCTCGCCAAAAATGTAAGTGGGCAATTCCATCTAGTCTTGAAACTAGATGCATACAAGGAATCAAATTAAACTATATTAATTAGCAAAGAAAACAATAGGTTGTGAGAACTCACAGTTAATGGAAAGACGAGAATTTGAAAGCCAAAAATGGTTGTGGCGGGGAAGAAGATGAGAGCTCCATGCAACGGCCTGGAGTTGAAAATGGGTCATTTTGTTTTGGGAGCTGAATTTGCACCAGAAAATCAGATAAGCTTTTTTATATGTATGTGTATAGAGTGAGAGAGAGAGAGCGGATAAAAAACTTAAGGTGGTATATTAAGTTTGTTATATATATATATATATTTTTGAGGATAAAAAACTTAAGGCTGCATATTAAGCTGTCATATTATTTTAGTTTAAGCACACAATTTGTAATCACTAACTCAAGAAGGGGAAGTTCTATCTCGTACAGAGTTGAGGGAAGTCTAAGAGTTCTCATGAGCTCTCTATCCTGCGAATACGTCTCTTCCCATGAATCACGGCCAACGAAGAAAACTCGTCCCCTAGACAAGCCACCAGATCAGTTCTCCCCGTTGTATCCTATGGAATACCCAGTCCTTAGGAATGGTTTTGCGGGTGCAGGGTTTACACTATGGAAGGATAAAGTATTGAATCTAGGAGACCCCAGACGAGTAAACAAGTAGAAGTGACGGCTAAAAATACACGTCAGAGCTCAAATCGATTTTCTTTATTAGACGATGTTGAGAATGTAGCTGCGGATCTCCAAACATTTACGGAGATGGGTCATGAAAACGAAAATCCTGCTGTTTTAAACTTTGAGGTAGGTGGCCCTAATGGAGCCAGGGGCAGAAGATTGCCAGTAGGAATCAAGACAATGGTCCTATATCAAGGGGTCACATAGTTCATAATAGGAGTCCTACTATGAAGAAACCAATTATAGATGGGAATGTTGTTTCTAATCCTAGTTTTGAGTTCTCTTTCAGGGCGCCAGAGAAGGAGAAGACTCATGGTAAAAAACAAGACGCTATCTTGCTGCATAATCCAGATGAAAACTTAGTTCAATCTGTTGCTTCTCACTTTCACCAAGCTTTTAAGGATACTCCTCCTCCACCTGGCCTTGTTAATTCGACGGCAAATATTCATGAGGGTAACGGAACACAACGGGTTCAGATTTTTCAAAATTCAGAACTGCTGGATCCTAGACAGGGACTCTCACAACCGAATAACATATTGTCAGTTCAGCCTAGTATGGGTGGCATAGAGGGTGGTATTGTTGACATCTTGCTTAGTGACGGCGAGGACATTGATATGGAAAACGATCTAGAAAGGAGCTTGAATAGATTTTTTAAATCTTAAAGTGCTATAAAACAGAGAATTAAAACATACGAAATAAACAAACAAATTGAAATGTAAAAGAGTAAAGAAGAGAGGCAAATACAGTGTTTATAGAGGTTCGGTGCTAAGACCTATGTCCTCTACCTAAGCTCTCATTTAGGATTTTGTCAAAGCTCTTTACTACACACTTTTTAGTTTAGTGTGAACTCTTCCAACAACTTGACTTCTGGCTCAAGCTACCCTTACAGATGATTTGTTTTCTCGGCACAAATCCTACCTCTCAAGTGATTCTTCTCTAATCACTCAACTCACAATAATCACAATGATAAAGATGAAGTAACAAAACTCAGTACAGCTGAATACAATTAATATAGGCTAAGTAGTAAAGTTGAGAGCAATATGATGATGATTTTTGAACTATAGCAAGTATGCTTCACTTTTGACTCATGTAAACAATCCTCTGAGGTGTTGATCTTTATTTGAGGCTTCAAGACGTTTATGGACGTTGTAGAACTCTTTTAGCCGTTGTAGAACGCTCCTAGCCGTTGTATGAAGATTTCTCCCCGTTTGAAATCAATTGACAAAGTCAAATTTTGTTCAGCTGTAACTGATAGTCGACTAGTCGATGTGTAATAGTCGACTAGTACATTATAGTCAACTTGTCTTCAAGAATTAGTCGACTAGTACTAACGTTTTTCATCAACTTTCAGCTCCGTTCTTCGAATAGTCGACTAATATGATAATAGTCAACTAGTTCATTTATACAACTCACAAGTCTGATTGTTAATAGTCGACTTGCAGAATGATAGTCGACTTGTCCAATGCTCCAACTGACAGATCTCACAAAATCTCCAATCTTTGACTGTTGATATGCTTATTTGAATTCTTCAAGCAATATCTTCTTATGAATTACATGTTGTTAATTCAACTTATCCAAATCTTGATCTTCATAAATCAACTTATCCAATTTTCTTCTGACTTTTAACACATTACATCAACTTGTGCTAGTGTTCCATCAACTTCATCTTAATCCAATTAACCTGAAAATATTACTTAACCAATTCTTTAGTTTTATTATTATCAAAACAAAGACGGATTTAATTTGTCAACCTCCATTGGTCCAACAATATGGTTCCAAGCAGTGATGCTTGAGTTTGATTGGGTGTTCTCTCTAACTCTACTATTTTATTTTAATGATCAATAACCTTAATATTTTATTTTGGAATTGTCGTGGAGTAGTCAAATCAGAGCTTGTTCGGTATGTAAAAGACCTCATTCGAACTACCAAACCATATTTTGATAATTGTTGAGCCACAAATCTCTGGGATTAATGCAGACAGGGTTTCTCAACACCTAGGTTTTGAACATATTGTGCGTACGGATTCTACTAGTTTTTCAGGGGAAATTTGGTGTCTTCGGCATCCCTCAACAATTAGGCTTGAGATTTTGGTGTTTCACAAGCAATTCCTTCCCTTCCTTGTGTCAGATTCTTTCAGCAACTTTTGGTTTCTAATGGCAATCTATGCTAGTCCACAATCTTCAGGGTAGAGTTGTCTTTTGGCAAGAGATGAAGAGGGTTGCCAGGGTGGTGGGTAGAACTTGGCTTCTTATCGGGGATTTTAATGATTATGCTTATTCTTATGAAAAACAAGGAGGAGTACCCTGTGTGAGTATAACGGCAAAATTCAGGCAGAATTTGGATGATTGTGCATTAGTAGATGTCGGCTTTAGGGGGTCCTCCTTTTACTTTTCAGAAAAAAACAATATGGTAATCTACTCTTATTCGGTTGGGTAGGGCTCAGTGTAACTCGGATTGGCGAATGTTATTCCTTGAGGCCTCTCTTCATCATCTCTCTTAGACTGTCTTTATAACACCCCAATATTATAAATTACATACTGGAACATCCTGTAGACATTCTAGTATATAATATATCATAATGGCATGTTAACTATCTCACCTTCACTTTCCAACATGGCATCATAAGTAAAATAAAAAATAACACATTATCTAAAATTCAAAATTTCCTCATATCATACTATAAACCATTATTTACAATGTAGCATTTCATATGGATACATTGTCAGCCCATCAAAACTGACAATTCAATTTACAAAATGTGCTACATAAATAAGGAAATAAACCAAAAACTAAAAACTAATCTTCTGTCTCCAGCTGACCGACCTTTGAGCCATAACTTGAAACAAAATGCAGTCTTAGCAACTAGTTGTCGCTCCATCTCGAACCTGAAATTGTCAACATTGCAATTTTGGGTGAGTTTTACGAATTCAGTTGAGGTAACCATCATCGATGATTCACTCAATTCATACAACACCTCATTACACATCTTTGCTTTTTGTAAGAAATATCACATATCACATATCACATTCTCATTTAAATACAAGGTACCAAAACATTTTAATCAGTTAAATATACGTATTAAAATGTATATGCAATGCTCGTGAAACTCACTTTCATTTATTATTGTTGTTGTCATGACCAAGTGCCTTTTTACTAACCCATATCCCTCGAAGATACCGAATTGTATCAGATAATATCCCATATCCCTTAGTAGTTACTGGGTACTTTCATAACTAAGCCTAAGGTTCTGATCATAGTATGAGCTTTAAGCTCTTTACACTAGCAACTCCGATAACAACTGCCTTTATCTTTCATGCATTCATGTAACGGAATGCTTCACATTTTCATATTCTCAGTCAATGACATGATTTCATATTCACATTTAGAACACATTTATCATCGGACCAGCATTCAACAAGATTGTTGGGTAACATTTATTTCATCCAATTCACATACAAGGAGCACTTCAATATCACATTCATCAAATCAGAATCTTCGGACTTTCATATTCGGAATCAGTATAATCAATCACACATTCATAAGATAATTCAAGTATAATCAAAACAAACAATTAATTGAGTTAGACCGTCTAGGTTGCTCACAATTGCTCCCTTTTTGCTTAATGCCTTAAAGTTCTAGCAATATCTAGAAGTGGTCGCTCTATTTGCTCTTCTATATACAATCAAATACATTTATATGTCACTCATGTGCATTTTCATGAGAATAATCAGTCATAAACACATTTATGGATGTATCATGTAACATGCATATTCAATGACAATTTCTCGGGTATATTTCTTTAATACTCTTTATAATCAATTTCAACACCTTCCAAACATTATTTTAATCCTTAACACCCTTTTACTCACTTTAATCCCTTTAGTCAACATCAATTAAATTCATTTAAGAGCTCATTTAAAGCTACATACTTCATATGGTAACATTCTTACTTGAATTAGGTTTAAAAAAATCCAAAAAATACCTCTTTGATAAAGCCTCTCGGGTCACGATCATGCTTATGCACAATCATGACTTTCTTCCTTCATCAGCAAAGTCGCAATCGCGTAGACTTCCTTCATGCTTCAGCAGAGTCACTATCGTGCAGATGCACGATCGTGACCTACTGTGTTTTATTCCTTCTTTCTTACCATTTTTGACCTAGAATTAGACGTTTCTAGGCAATACTTTCTTCTAATCAAAAGTTTGTCTATATCTTAAGTTTCTAATGATACTAAAATCAGAAATTTTGCTTCTGTATTGTGCAAGTTATAATTAAAATACTCCATACTATTTCTTATACCTCAGCAGAATACAACTCACAAATTCAAGCCAAATTTCAAGACTCTTAAGGATAGATTCAAATTTAATTCCTTCATAAAAATTATAGCCATATGTCTCTAATTTAATCTGAATCATTAATCAAATCATTTGGAAATTGACAGATCAAAATATAGCTAAAATACTAAAGCATGTTCAATGAAAATATTCCAGTTCATAATATTCCAGCACACCTAAACATTTTCATCCTAAACTCATCAATCAATCGCTTCAGATGGCTCTAAATTTTTATAGAGATAAAAAAATGTATTATAAATTTGGTGGTTCAATTCTCATGTCATTCAGAGGTTGGATGAAAAAGTTACAGCCAAAAGACTCAAAGCTGTTCCAGTTCATATTCAAACTTCAAACACCAAAATTATACACGCAAACCATCACCTTTTTCTTCCTCTCTCTATTGCAATTAATTCTTTTCATAATCAATAGCAATCTAAAACCCAAAACATAACCTATATCTATACGGTTCTATATCACATTTTTCTGCTCTTCTTTCTGTTACAATCAAAAACTCAAAACAAACAAATTAAAATCCCTAGTTACTAACAACCATCAAAAAGAGATCACTATTCACGCAACTCCATTTCAGTTAAACTTTTCTACACTTTTCCATTCCTTTTCTGCATTTTTATCTTCTATACATTCTCTATTTTTATCACCGAAAGCCTAACTCAATCTTACATGTATCAATTTCCAAACATTATAACATCATCAAAAATCATTCACGAAAATAATGAAACATAACTTACTTGATAGAACAAAATTTCCAGTAGTGATTTCAATGGATAAAGGATAAACAAGAATAAAGTTTAATTGATGAAGCCAAATATACAACCATAAATAGTCAAATTGTTTATGCGTTGAAGGAACTAGGAAAAAGTTGGGTGATCATGGTGAAGAACAACAATTTGGTGAAGAATATACATGAAAGCTACAGTAATTTCTTTGTATCATAAACAAGACCACGTGTAAGCATAATACCTCTCCACATTTTACCATTGCATGTGGGACACGTGTCAACATACAATGGTGCCATGTGTCAACATACAATGCTGCCACGTGTCACTCTTCCATTCATCACTTATTTTATATCAACATTTTTCCTAGTCCAAAAATACTCCAAATTTTCGAAAATTCTCTAAAATTCACCAAAAATTTCGAAATAATAATAATAGTCTCCAAATCAATTTTCAACACATAAAAATCACAATTCGCATTTTAATCGCATTTATAACTCAATTATATTCGGAAAATGTCAATTAATGCATGTACAGTTATTTCATAAATTTCAACACAATTCATATATTGAAATATGCCATATGATGCATGAAATGCACTTTTAATTGCTTAGTATATACTTTTCCGGGGTCCTAGCCCCTTACATAGGATATTGGGGCGTTACAATTCTCTCATCCTTAAGAAATTTCGTCCTCGAAATTTTTACTTGATTGATGAAACATGTGGCGACATTGCTTTTTCATATGCTCCTTTATTTCCCAAATTGCTTCCTCACTCGAATGATTTCTCCATAGAACTTTTACCATTGGAATTTCCCGATTCCTCAGTTGTTTTGTCCGATATCCCACTATCTGAACTGGCTCCTCAATATAACTCAAATTACTAACAACTTCAATTTCTTGAGCCAGTGATACATGTGTTGGATCAGATCTGTGTCTTCTTAACATGCTTACATGAAATACATTATGCAACTAAGACATTTCATTAGGCAAAGCTAACTTATATGCCAAAGGTCTTATCTTCTCAATAATCTCATAAGGACCAATGTACCTAGGGCTCAACTTGCCCTTCTTACCAAACCTTAGCACACCTTCCCAAAACGACACTCTCAGAAACACTTTGTCTCTTATACTGTATTCCATATCCTATCGATGCTGATCCACATAACTCTTCTGTCTATCCTGAGCCACTTTTATTCGACTTGATCAATTTCACCCTATCCATAGTGTCTTGTATCAACTCAGGGCCTTCTATCATTCTTAAACCTTCTTCATCCCAATATAGAGGCGATCGACATACTCTACCATACAATGCCTCATAAGGTGCCATTCTGATATTACTGTGATAGTGATTGTTATAAGCAAATTCAATCAATGCAATATACTAATCCCAAGTTCCTTGAAACTCCAATACGCATGCCCTGAGCATATCCTCTACAGTTTTGATTATCCTCTCATTCTGCCCATCTGTTTGAGGATAAAATGTAGTACTAAAGTTTAACTTAGTACCCATAGATGACTGCAAACTCTTCCAGAATCTTGAAGTAAATTTGGGATCCCTATCTGATACAATGGACACTGGAACACCATACTGTCTAACCACTTCATTCACATACTTCCAAGCTAACTGGTCTAGTGAGTTATTCTCCCTCACTGGTAAGAAATGGGCCAACTTAGTTAATCGGTCCATTACAACCCATATAGCATCATTTTGCCTCGGAGTCTTAGGCAAACCCATAATAAAATCCATAGTGATTCGTTCCCATTTCCACTCCAGAATAGGCAATAAATGTAGCCACCAGAAATGTTACTTCAGCATATTATACATCTTGGTCGTGCCATGATGCATAGCATAAGCGGCTATATGAGCTTCCTCTAAAATTTCCTTTCTCAATTCATCCACATTAGGCACACATAATCTCTGTTTTAACCACAATGTCTCATCTCGCAATTCAAATTCAGAACCAGGATTCATCTTAACTTTCTCAATCAGTTTCACCATTTCAGGATCTTTACTTTAAACTCTTCTAATTCGATCATATAACATCGGTCTCAACTTTAGTGTAGCTATCAATGCTTCATTATGCTCTAGATTCAACTCCACATTCAAAGCTCTCAATTGAATCAAATTTGGTACTCTCAATAACTGAATCTGAGCTACACTGCTATGTGACTTTCTACTCAATGCATCAGCCAATATATTAGCTTTTCCCGGATGATACTCAATCATGCAGTTATAATCTTTCAATAACTCTATCAACCTCCTCTGTCTTATGTTTAGCTATTTCTGACTCAGCAAATATCTTAAACTCTTATGATCAGTGTATATCTGAAATGTTTCTCCATATAAATAATGTCTCTATATCTTTAGAGCAAAAACAACTGCAGCAAGTTTTAAATCATATACTGGATAATTCACCTCATGAGACCTTAATTGTCTCAATGCATAGGCTATCACCTTGCAATTTTGCATCAACACACATCTCAATCCTTGATGCGAAGCATCACTATATACTATATATCCACCAGTTCCTAATGGAATAGTCAACATCGATGCAATAGTCAACCGATGTTTCAACTCCTCAAAGCTCTTCTGACAATCACCATCCCATATGAATGCTACATTCTTCCTCAAAAGTTTAGTCAGAGGGGCCGAGATCAAAGAAAACCACCCTCGACAAATCTCTAGTAATATCCAGCCAATCTGAGGAAACTCCAGATTTCAGACATATTCTTTGGAGCCTCCCATTTCATTACTACCTCAATTTTTATTGGACCCACTTGAATACCTTGCCCATTTACAATATGACCCAAAAACACCACTTGATTCAGCCAAAACTCACATTTACTGAATTTAGCATATAGCTGTTTTTCTCTCATAAGCTGTAAGATCACTCTCAGATGTTCAGCATATTCTTCTTTACTCTTTGAATATATTCCAAAATGTCATCGATAAACACTATCACAAAGCAATCCAAGTAGGGATGAAACACCTTATTCATCAATGCCATAAATGCAACTAGGGCATTAATTAGCCCAAATGGCATTACTAAAAACTCAAAATGCCCATACCTGCTCCTGAAAGCACTCTTTAGTACATCAGCCTCTGCTATCTTTAGCTAATAAAACCTAGACCTCAAATCCAATTTAGTGAACACTTGAGCTCCCTGTAGCTGATCAAATAAATCATCAATTCTAGGCAACAGGTACTTGTTCTTCACTGTAACCTGACTCAGTTGCCTATAGTCAATACACAATCTCAAAGTGCCATCTTTCTTCTTCACAAATAGAACTGAAGCTCTCCAAGGTTAAACACTGGGTCTAATGAATCCCTTTTCAAGAAATTCCTGTAATGATCCTTCAACTCCTTTAGTTCTATAGGTGCCATCCTATATGGAGGAATAGATATAGGAGCAGCACCTGGAACTAAGTCAATTGTAAACTCTGTTTCCCAGTCTGGAGGTAAACCAAGTAATTCTGCGAGAAACACATCTAGGAATTCCTTAACCACAAGAACGTCCTATATATTCTGCTCAGCTTTAGTATCAATAATGTGGATCAGATAAGCCTCACATCCACCTTGCATCAACCTCAAGGCACTCATGGATTAGATCAGCCTGACTGGCACTGCTTAACTAATGCCTTTGAAAACTGCTCTCGGTTGATTAGAAGATTTCAATACCACCTCCTTAGTATAACAGTTCATGATAGCCTTATGAGTAGCAAGCCAATCTATGCCTAGAATGACATTTATCTCTTTTAACTGTAATATAATCAAGTCTACTTCCAATTTTACCTAATCAACTCTAATCAAACACCTTTTGCAGACTTCCCTAATCACAATAATACTACCTATCAGTGTACTCACCTCCAATCCATGTTTCAAGTGCTCTCTATCGCAAGGCAACTTACATGCCAAATGCAGTTAATAAATGAATGCGTAAATCTAAGATCTAGTAAAGCAAATGCTTCATAATCAAAGATAAGCAACGCACCTACAACGACATCTGAAGAGTCCTGAGCCTCCTATCTGGTCATAATATATACTCGAGCCTGAGATTGGGGTCTATTGCTCTGAACCTTAGTCCTGACAGAAGGACTTCCAAAACTCATTCTGCCTCTGCCTCGGCCTCTCTGCCCAAACCTACTAGCTTGGCTCTGCTGGAGAGTAGCTTCACTTACAGATTCCCCTCTTATACCAAACTGGGCTCTAGCAACAACAGGACAATCTCTAATTCTATGCTTTAGAAAGCCACATAGAAAACATGCTCCTGATAAAGTCCAGCACTCACCACCGTGCTTCTACCCACAGTGCTCATAAGGGGAAAAATGGCTTTGTATTGTACCTCTTCCACTGCTAGACTGTACAAAGTCACCCCTCTGTCTGAATCCTGGCTGACCGGTGATCTGAAAGTTTGGTTTTGTCACTTGTTAAATCTTCTGCTCGAACCACTCTGAATTTCATTAGGTCTTTTCATGCTAGACTCTTGTCCTGACTCTACTTGTCCCTCTCTTAGTAACTGCTCAATCCTGATCGAGGTAGCCCTCAATTCAGTAAAACTACTCAGGTTAGTGATTGCTAACCTTGTTCTAATCTCCATATTCAACCCATCTTCAAATCTCCCACACTTGTCTTCTTCTGTAGGAATCAAAGCAGTGGCATACCTCAATAATTCATTGAACCTGATCTCATACTCTGCTACAGACATTCTGCCTTGTTTCAAATCTAGAACTCCTTAATCTTTCTGTCTAAGTAGATCTTGGGCATATAATTCTCTTTGAAAGCCCTCAGAAAGTCTCCCCAACTCATATTACAAGGCCTGGTGGCACTACCTGGAACAGTCTTCCACCATTGATATGTTAGACCTTGCAGTAGTGAGACCGCATAATCAAATCTCTCATCTGCCTCACAGTCCATTTGATCAAACACTCTTTCAGTTCTCTCTAATCATCCTTCGACCTCTACAGGGCTTTACTTCCATAGAAGTCTATAGCCCCCTACTTTTGCAGTTTGTGATACCTCCTTTCCATTCTCTTGAAAATTATTGGAGGCATCACATCTGGTCGAAGCACAGAAGACTCTCTGCTGGCTCTTTTTAATCCTAGGTCAGTTGAGTGTTCCATTTGATTGCCTATGTCAGATAACCTAGAATGCACAATAACTTCGATTGCCATCCAAAATTTTCACAACATTTCATACTTAACATTCCTACATATCCTTATGGATGCCAACTATGTTCTGATACCAAAATGTAACACCCCAATATTATAAATTACATACCGGAACACCCTGTGGAGATTCTAGTATATAATCTATCATAATGGTTATGTTAACTATCTCACTTTCACTTTCCAACATGGCATCCTAAGTAAAATAAAAAATAAGAAATTATTTAAAATTCAAAATTTCCTCATACCATACTATAAACCGTTATTTACAATGTAGCATTTCATATGGATACATTGTCAGCCTATCAAAACTCACAATTCAGTTTGCAAAATATGCTACATAAATGAGGAAATAAACTAAAAACTAAAAACTAATCTTCTGTCCCCAGTTGACTGACCTTTAAGCCATAACTTGAACCAAAATGCAGTCTTAGCAGCTAGTCATTGCTCTATCTTGAACTTGAAATTGTCAACGTTATAATTTTAGGTGAGTTTTGTGAACTCAATTGAGGTAACCATCATTGATGATTCACTCAATTCATACAACACCTCATCACACATCTTTGCATTTTGCAAGAAATATCACATTTCAAATTCTCATTCAAATACAAGGTACCAAAACATTTTAATCAGTCAAACACACGTATTAAAATGTATATGCAATGTTTGTGAGACTCACTTTCACTTATTATTGTTGTTGCTATGACCAAGTGCCTTTTTACTAACCCATATCCCTCGTGGATATCGAGTTGTATTAGATAATGTCTGATATCCCTTTGTGGATACTAGGTACTTTCACAACTGAGTATGAGGCTCTGATTATAGTATAATCTTTAAGCGATTTTCACTGGAGACTCCGGTCACAACTGCCTTTATATTTCATGCATTCATGTAATGGAATGTTTCACATTTTCATATTCTCAATCATTGACATGATTTCATATTCACATTCAAAACACATTTATCAATAGACCCTAGTCCGACATTCAATAAGATTGTTGAGTAACATTTATTTTATCCAATTCACATACAAGGAGCACTTTAATATCACATTCATCAAATCAGAATCTTCGGACCTTCATGTTCAAAATCAGTATAATCAATCACACATCGTAAGATAATTTAAGTATAATCAAAACAAACAATTAATTGAGTGAGACCATCTAGGTTACTCACAATTGCTCCCTTTTTGCTTTTATAAATGTATTATGTAACATGCATGTTCAATGACAATTTCTCAAGTATGTTTCTTTAATACTCTTTATAATCAATTTCAACACCTTCCAAACATTACTTTAATCCTTATTACCCTTTTATTCACTTTAATCCATTCAGTCAACATCAATTAAATTCATTTAAGAGCTCATTTAAACCTACATACTTCATATGGTAACATTCTTACTTGAATTAGGTTGAAAAACATCCAAAAAATCACTCTTTGAAAAAGCCTCTTGGGTCA
Source organism: Erythroxylum longipes (assembly GCA_027563885.1). Classification (NCBI taxonomy): domain Eukaryota; kingdom Viridiplantae; phylum Streptophyta; class Magnoliopsida; order Malpighiales; family Erythroxylaceae; genus Erythroxylum; species Erythroxylum longipes. The sequence continues at coordinate 4,326,497 of JAOQMS010000009.1, read as the reverse complement.
CGATCATGCTTGTGCACGATTGTGACTTTCTTCCTTCATCAGCAGAGTGAAGACCATTTTACTGCACGATCACGACTTCCTTCATGCTTCTGCACAGTTGCTATCGTACAGATGCACGAACATGACTTGCTGTGTTTTCTGCCTTCTTTCTTGCCATTTTTGAGCTAGAATTAGACATTTCGAGGCAATAGTTTCTTCTAATCAAAAGTTTCTATATTTAATGACATAAAAATCAGATATTTTGGTTCAACATTGTGTAAGTTATAATTAAAATACTCCATACTGTTTCTTATACTTCAACAAAACACAACTCACAACTTCAAGTCAAATTTCAAGATAACCAATGGAAGATTTCAAATTCAATTGCTTTATAAACAATGTATCCATATGTCTCTAGTTTAATCTGAATTAGGAATCAACTCATTTGGAAATCTATAGGTCAAAATATAGCCAAAATACCAAAGCATGTTCAATAAAAATATTCCAGTTTATAATATTCCAACACACCTAAACATTTTCATCCTAAACTCATCAATCAATCACTTCCAATTTAACTTATATGGCTCTAAATTTTTATGAAGATAAAGAAAAATGTATTATAAATTCGTTTGTTCAATTCTCATGTCATTCGGAGGTTGGAAGAAAAAGTTATAACCAAAAGATTCAAAGTTGTTCTAGTTCATATTCAGACTTCAAATACCAAAATTATACACGCAAACCATCGCCTTCTTCTTCCTCTCTCTACTGCAATTCTTTTAATAATCAATAACAATCCAAAACCCAAAACAAAACCTATAGCCATAAAGTTCTATATCACATTTTTTTGCTCTTGTTTCTGTTACACTAAAAAACTCAAGACAAATAAATTAAAATCCCTGATTACTAACAACCATCAAAAATAGATCACTAACGTAACTCCATTTTAGTTCAACTTTTCTACACTTTTCCATTCCTTTTCTGCATGTTTATCTTCTGTACATTCTCTATTTTTATCACCGAAAGCCTAACTCACTCTTGCATGTATCCATTTCCAAACATTATTACATCATCAAAAATCATTCACGAAAATAATGAAACATAACTTACTTGATACAAAGAAATTTCCAGTAGTGATTTTAGTGGATGAAGGATAAACAAGAATAAAGTTTACTTGATGAAGTCAAATACACAACCATAAATAGTTAAACTATTTCTTTGTTGAAGGAGCAAGGAAAAAGTTTGGTGATCTCGGTGAAGAACAACAATTCGGTGAAGAACATACATGAAAGCTACAGTAATTTCTTTGTATCATAAACAAGACCACATGTAGGCATAATACCTCTCCATATTTTACCATTGCATATGGGCCATGTGTCAACATACAATGCTACCATGTGTCACTCTTCCATTCGTCACTTATTTTATACCAACATTTTTCCTAATCCAAAAATACTCTAATTTTTTGGAAATTTTCTAAAATTCACTGAAAATTTTGAAATAATAATAATAGTTTGCAAATCAATTTTCAACACATAAAAATCACAATTCGCATTTTAATCATATTTATAACTTAATTATACCCAAAAAATGTCAATTAATGCATGTACAATTATTTCATAAATTTCAACACAATTCACATATTGAAATATGCCATATGATGCATAAAATGCACTTCTAATTGCTCAGTATACACTTTTCTAGGGTCCTAGCCCCTAATATGGGATATTGGGATGTTACAGTCTCAGACTATAATACTATTGTTTTTAGACTACTTAGAATCAACCATCCGAGTGGGAATCGACCATTTCGTTTCCAAGATGCATGGAATTTGCACATTGGTTTTCGTTTAGTTGTGGAAGATGCATGGAGCTGAGCACATAACACCCTTCATGGGCCCTTCTTTATGTGCAGGAAGCTGCCCTGAATTTCAATAAAGAGGTCTTTGGGAATATTTTTCACAGGAAGAATCAAGTCCTCGCTAGATTATAGGGTGTGCAAAAATTCCTCGCTATAAGGGATTCGACCTTTTTTGCAATCTGGAACAAGAATTGATTGAGGAATATAACAATATTCTTCGACTAGAAAAGCTATTATGGTTCCAGAAATCTAGGACTCAGTGGCTCCAGCATGATGACAAGAACACTAGACTTTATCATGCTATGACTCTTTGCTGCCACAAACACAATAGAATTGAACAACTCTATAACCTAGATGGGTCTTGGATTACTGATGAGCAAGGATTAGGTGCTCGCTTTCTTCCACAATTTATTTTGTTTCAATGATAATATTACCGCTCAATTCCCTCAAGTGCATGATCATCCAATACTTTCCATAGAGGATAGTCAGGCTCTATTAGCCCATATCACTAAAGAAGAAGTCTTTGCACCAATGAAATCTATGCAATCTTATAAGGCTCCAAGCCCTGATAGTTTTCAACTAATTTTTTATAAAAAGTAATGGGATATTGTTGGTGACTCGATTTTCAATATGGCTCACCAGGCTTTCTCTTCAGGTACTTGCCCCCCCTGAAATTGCTGAGACTTTGGTAGTGCTCACTCCAAAGAAAGATCGTCTTGAGTCTATTTCTTAATTTCGGCCCATTAGCCTGTGCAATGTGTGTTGCATGATTATCACGAAAGTGCTTGTGCAACGCATTAGGACTATGTTGGTTTCTACCATTAGCCCTATGCAAGGTGCCTTTATTCTAGGTCATACACCATCGGATCATGTCGTTTTTGTTAAAGAAGTGGTGCACACCATTCGTAGATCAAAGAGGAAGGAAGGTTTTCTAGTAATGAAAATTGACTTGGCTAAGGCATATGATAGGGTGGATTATAGTTTCTTGCAACAGACTCTAATTGATTTCGGCTTCCCGCTTCAGATTATCACTTTTATTACGTCCTGCGTTTCTCGCTCACGACTTTTTATTCTATGGAATGGCTCTCGACTTCCTCCATTCTATCCTAAACGGGGTCTACGGCAAGAGGACTCGTTATTTCCATATTTATTTATCCTATGTATGGAGAAACTTTCCTTGCTTATTAGGATAAGAGTTACCTCTAAACAGTAGAGACCAATTCAAATTGCAAGAGATAGTCCTGCTATATCCCATCTACTTTTTGCAGATGATGTGCTTTTATTTTCTCATGCCTCCATTAGCGACTGTAGGTCTGTCCTTGACACCATGTAAGCCTTTTGCAATTGTTTAGGGATGGTTATCAATGAACAAAAATCCAAAGTGTTCCTCTCACCTAATGTTTCCCAAGGACATTGGGAATATCTACGCCACCAATTTCATCGACATCTCACATTGGACCTTGGTTCTTACTTGGGTGTTCCTTTGCTCGGAAACAATAGGCAATGCAATATTCACTATGTTCTTGAGAAGATCCAAAACCGATTGTAAGGGTGGAAGGACAAGCTTTTAAACAAGGCAAGATGACATACATTAGTGCAATTTACTCTATTTACCATTCCTTTGTATTCCATGTAGACATGTTGGGTACCTGAAGCTAGATGTAAAATGATTGATAAATCCTGTAAAGATTTCATTTGGAGCTCGTCTGATAACGGAAAGGGCTTCATTTGTTGAACTGGGAGGCAATATGTAGTCCCAAGCACAATGGTGGCCTCGGATTACGTATGGTGCGAGGTAACAATGTCTTTATGTTAGGGAAATTGATCTGCGCTTTATTTATAAACGAGGATAAGCTATGGATTAAATTTTGGTATGGAAAGTATGTCTGTGATCATAATGTTCTTGAAAAGTTGTTGCCAAGATCTGCTTCTCCTATTTGGCAAGCTATCTAGCGATCTATCCCATTTCTTAACAAAGGTTTTGTTTGGAGAATTGGTGATGGACGACAAATTTCATTTTGGAATGATAGGTGGGTTTGGGACATGCCTCTTTGTAAACTTGTTAGTGGCATTGATCCAAGAGATGCAGAGATGTTATCTCCTTCTGGGGCATATAAATACTTCCCCACCTAGTGAAGTTCAGAAACAAATCATTGCTATACCTATCTCTTACAATATTGGCATCCGGGACAAGGTTATATGGGGTGAATGTAGCTCAGGACATTATTCGATTAAATCTGGGTATGATTTTCTTACTCGCTTTCCTTTCCCTGCTGATCCGGCTAGACAATAGACAAAATTTTGGAAACTTCCTGTTCCTCAGAAATTTTGTTTTTTACTTTGGCAAGTGAGGTGGAAACATCTTCCCACTAATGAACTCAGATATAATAGAAATATGCCATATCTACAACGTGCACTAGGTGTGGAAGGGGATGCGAAACAATCCTCCATACCTTGCACAACTGTATTTGGGCTGCTTAAGTATGGCATTCTATTCTTATTGAGTTCACTGGAAATTTTTTCGTATATCCACTTGATGAATGGATCAACACATACGCTCTAGATTCTGGCCTATCTACCATCTCTGTTTTAAAATTTTGTACGTGTGCATGGATCATATGGCGGGCTTGTAATTTGGAGGTGATCCAACTTACCACTATCCCTATTACTGAACAATGCCGATGGTATAAGAACCTCTTACAAGAATGCAAAGTGGCTTTCGTCAATGGTCATTGTACATTCTTCGCATGCTCCTCCTACTACATATGTTAAACTGAATGTTGATGGAAGCTCTTTGGGAAATCCTAGTGATATAGGAATTGCGGGTCTTAATCGGGATGAGAACAGGTAATGGCAAAACAAGGTTCATCGAACACTCATTCTTGGTTGATATGGGATACTCCAGCTCTAGGCTCAAGGCTATTGCTCCAGAATGATCAACAATTTGTTGTTTTCTTGAGGCGTTAGCCCTCTTTTGTTTCTAATCCACTGTACCAAAAAAATATTATTTTAGTTTTGATACAGCCCTATCATTTATTTTAGTTTTGATATAGTCCTATCATGTCATGTCACTGTCACCATTACCGAAATGAATTTCATACCGTATTGACTGAAAAATAGTATAAGATAGGATATTTTGTTACTAAGTTTAAATATTAGCCTGTTTTGTTTGATATCAGTTAGTATCGTTGATATTTGGAATATCAGCTATATATCGGTCTGTACAGAAAATTTAAAAAAAATCAGAGGTATTTTGCAAAAAATGAAAAGAAATTAAAACCCAAACCGCGAACTCGAATATGCTACTTTCTTTTTCCTCTTTTTTTTTCACACTCTCACTCTCTCTCTTCTTGACCATTATTAATAATATAATATTTTAATCCATATATTAAATACTAGTTATATTTTTCTATAGAGAATAATGAAATATATGTTAAATATATGAAAATAAAATTAAGAAAAATAAATAAATTGTTATTATTTTAAATTTATATTATTATGATTTTTTGAGATAAGGTTGGTTTAAAATATACTGTAAATATTGAAGGATTATTTTGCAATTTTAAAAAAAATTTATGGATTATTTTATAAATTTAAAATATTGCCCAAAACGGTACCCAATATTAATCGATATCAGTAAAATATTATACCAGAATCTAATTGAATACCAAATCTAGTATGGTATTCATAACATTGCATGTGACCCAGTACTCAGAGTGAATGACCATCATTTTTCCCTTTTTAATATGTACGGTGACTTATATAAAATTGCACATTTCACAACAAACGAGTGTATGCGAAGGCCCAAAGTGTAGTTGAAACAGGCCGCTAGCTAACTGTCCTAACGTTACGTTGAATTATGACATCCAAATACATAATTGAATATCAAAGTATAAGATTAATATCAAGCACAAATTTAATAGTGTTTGTTATTATTATTATCATATTATTTTTATTAACACTTAATCACTAAAATTTCTGTTAGAATTAGAAGTTTATGATAGTTTTTTGTTTATTAATTTTCTATTTTAATTTAACTAGAACTTATTTATTGTGTTTTTTTAGTTATGGTTTCTTAACTATATTTGGTTTTTTATTAGGTATATTTTTAAATAATGCCACAAAGTAAGTTTTAGGCATATCTTGAATAATTATAACTATTCTCAAGTTTTGTTATTTATTGAATTCTTGTTATGTGTAACTCTACCATAATTTTGTCCTAATCACATATAAGTTAAAAGGTTAATTACAAAATTGAGAAAATTTAAACACATCTAAATACTCATTTATATGTGGTTATCTAATTAAATGTACATGAGACAGGTAAGGACTATTTATTCAAGAAAAATAAAAGTGAATGTTAAATAAATGATCAAATGGATTTTTTTATTTAATATATATATGCACACACACAAGAATGAGATATGAAATGGACATGGCTGAGAATGAGTTTTTTAAAAAAAATTTGAAGTAATTTTCATTAACTATAGTTTAACTATTTACAACATTACAATGAGTTCACCATGTAAAAAAAACACTAAAAACATCATTACATCAGACTAACTCAAATATACAAAACAAATAGGTCAAGCATAGTAGCAAAAGTTTACAAATTTCATCCTAGCTTCAATGTGTTTGACAATTCATTAGTTGCTTCCTAATTTGCTATGGCAAGAGCTTTGATTTCATTAATAATGTTTGCTGCCAATTGATAGTTTATTATCTCCTCCTTAAAGTAAATTCTTTTATTTCACTCCCTCCATATGTTGTATGTTGTAGTTATGAAAGCTACCTTAAACAACTACCCATCCTTCTTTTATTGCTTAGAGATTCGAATGATCTAATTCAGCATTGCATTCCATTCATAAGAAGTGCAGTAAGCTTCCAAATTAGGTAGTATTTAGCTCTATGTTGCTTTCGAATTTGCATAATTGAAGAAAAGGAGTTTCCTATCTTCAGTTGAAAGCTTGGTCGTGGGGAGTAATATGCAAATTCTCCATATTCACATTATAAAATACACCCAAAGTAGAAGCAATATGAGCCATCCCAAAAGACGTATTCTTTTTATTAATCACACTCATTAGTGATCAAAAAATTCTATGAGGTGTGTTGATTTTAAACTTTCTATCCATGCACTATAAAAAGAAAAGTTTTTTAGCTGAGCATTTATTAATTTCCATTTTATTAAACACAGTTACGCACATGAATTTATGTAATAACAAATGCTCAGCACTCCGGATTAGACAGTTCAGTGCATTACGTGAATGAAAATGTTCTTCACTTGTGACAGTGTTCCAATAAGCATCTACATCAAAATTCACGTGACCATCTAAGATTTTTGTATTTGACAGGTTAAACAATTCACGCATGACAGAGTAATTAATTTTAAAAACATTTCCACTTAACCTAAACAAAAACAAATCCATTTTACAATTATACCTGATTGTTGTGAAAAACTCTAAAGATATGGTGGCATAAATAGGTACGTTTCACCGAACAAATCTATTCCACCCTATGTTTGCAGCTAATTGTTTAAGTCAGCGTCTCACTCCTATATTTTCTAACACTTAAAAATCCAAATACCTAGGAGTAACTAATGCTCTATTCCTAAAGTCACGAAAGCGTGCACCTTCTTCTTCCGAGTAAATCAGAAATGGGGCCCGATAAGTTGCCACTAAGTTGGGTTTTCCTTTGCCAGAAACTTGAAGGCGAAGCTCGTAAACCAGTTGCCTAACCCTCATCGTCCTTGGTGGAGCTGTTTTTAGAAGAAAATTTGCAAAAAAGAAAGAGAGAGTGAAATTCGTATTTTAGAGAGAGAAAATAAAATCCCACATAAATCCTTGTGTTTTTGAATGATTGATGTATGAAAAAAATGAAGGAATGTAAGATTAATGGAAAGGGATGAACAAAATAACAAGAATCTAGATGAGAAATGAAGAGTTTTAGAGAGTGAGAGGAGAGAAAATTGTGTTCTAAAGAGAGGGGGAGTGAAATTTTGAAAAATGGATGAGAGAAGAAAAAGGGGGAAACTTTAAGTTTCCTCCTAGACGGGATTCCCACGCTCATGGGAATCCCCACAATTCCTATAAGCGTGCGATTCCTCTCCAAAAACTCTTTAAAGATTAGAATTCCCATGAGCATGGCATTCCTCTCTAGAAACTTGAACAATTGAATGTGAAATGCCAAAATGAATATGAAATGTGTAAGCAATTGAATATGAATTGCCGGACTTAGATTCGATGAATTTAATATATGTGACAGAAGCTCATAGGAATGAAAGGCAATGAAACATGACATATGAATGATGCATTACATTGAAATGAACGATCAGATCAAGGATTGTAACCGAAGTGACCAACGTGAAATAGAGCTTTAAGCTTAGGATTATGCACATAGAGCATAAAGAGAAGGGGGTGAAAGTATCAAATAATTGTCGATACGTTTGGGCATATATAAGGATGGCACGTTAAGATGATCGTATTACCACATTATTGGAGGCATCACATATCAAAGCATTTCAAACATTCTTTTTGAATCATTTCATTCACAATCATATTAAAAACACAATTGTCATTACACTTTAGATTTCACATATACATTTGACAATAGGTGAGAAATGCTTTTGTTGATGCATAATGACTAGAGATAACTACAGGTACAACTGATCTGGACCACTAACTCATGTCCAATAGCAGTAGCTATTCTCCAATTAGTCTAACTAGATCTCCTCTGAACCTGAAAATCAATATTGCAGTTGTGATGAGTTCGTGAGCTCAATGAGTGAACCATCATCGATGTATTCACTCAAGTAAAAAAAACAGAGACAATTCATATCCCAATTCAATAAGTATTACATATCATCTAGTATTGAATATCACATCACATTTCCTCATACCTTATCAAGTACATCAAGTTTATCATGCTTTCATAAGTATGTTAGATAAACTAACATTTCATATCACAACACATCCTCGTTTACTTTTCAACTGTATTTCACACAATTCAATATTTCATTTCAAATCAATCATATACATATAAGGATGTATATGCAAATGCGCATGTGACTCCTTTCATTTTTACTTTGTTGTGACTGAGTGCCTATTTACTATCTCGTATCTATTGTCGATAATGGGCTCATTTCATTTACTGTTCCTTCTGTGGATACCGGGCTCATTAATAACTAAGCCTCTGGCTCTTTGTGCACAATCCTGAGCTTAAACCTCTTTTTCACGTTGGTCACTCCAGTCACAACTCCTTTATCTGATCATGCATTTCAATGTAATGCATCATTCATATGCCATTTTTCATTACCTTTCATTCCTATAAGCTTCTGTCATATGTATCAAATTCATCGGATCTAAGTTCGACAATTCACATTCAATTTCTTACATATTTCATATTCATTCCAACATTTCACATTCAATTATTCTCACATTTCATATTCAGCATACAGATCAGATAGAAACATATTTAATTGAGTTTACACATCTAGGTTAACTTATCGTACGTTCCAAATAAGCTATTGCCTTGACTATTCAGGAATGTTTAGATGTTGACAATCAACTTGTGTATCTATCTTCATACAATACACACATATTTCACACATCATTATGTTGTCAATCATATGATTATTCAAGCATTCACATGTGTGTATATATATATATATATATATATATATATATATCATGTTTCAATGCATGCATAATTGACTTTCTGGATATGAATCCTTATTCATAAATCTTGTATTTGAGATGATAATAGCTTTTATACTACCATTTTGCAATTAGGTTTATACCTTAAGTAAGCTTGATTTATTCATCAATCATATACGTTCATATAATTATTCAATTCTTAATCACAACTACTTAATGTTCTCCAATGTTCATTCATTTATATCTAATACACATTACTCATATCCTTTGAATCATATTTACATTCATAAGAACATCTTAGTTTTGTTAACAACTCATAATTTTCAGATTTCAATACATTGATATCAAGATAATCCATTCCTTAAGTTATGACATCAATTAACAACCTAAACTTATCAAACCCTTAACTAATGAATCAAGTAACAATTTAAGTTCATTTTAAGCCTCAATCAAGTTTAAATACACCAATGTAAAGTGACTTATCCTTATGTGGTTCAACAATTACATAAAATAGAAATTATCATTACAAATCATTGACCAAGATCATTGAGGATGAGTGAACCGAAAGTTAACAATCCATTTCCTTCAACTTTTTTCCAGATTCTAACACCTTTATACCAATTTCAAAACATCTTCACCATAGTCCATTAATTATGGCTCAATTATACCTTAATTATACTTCAATTCCTCATCAATTTCATCTCCAATCCTAATTCAAAATCACTCATTTGGTAGTTCATAAAATATTGTCTTTCGTGCATCAAAACAAAACAAAAACTATCATTCACTATCATACACGTAGTCTTGGTTCTTTACCATTTCAAGAACACTACATTAGCACCTTTCTTTAGTGTAATTTCACCTTCATTGTACTTCAAAGTCCAATCTAATTCATCCATATAACAATCTATAATCCATGGTTTTATACATCAAGAACAAATCATAAAAGTATCCAAGTTCATCCATCATATTCTAGTACACTTCATCATCAACAACATATACAATCCATCCCAATTTAATCATCATAATCTTTCTATTAAAACATGTCATAAAGATCAATACTTTATTTACTTGTTTAGCTAAAGTTCCACCTTAATTCATCAAGTTAACCTAGCTCTCTATGCATGAAAGATCATCTCAAATATAAGATGGAAGTAGGTTAGTTTTCAACAACAAGAAGACAATAGGATAGAAGATAGCAAGTTATAGCTTTCTTGATACAGGATTTTACGATAATTTTGGAGTGGTAATTATCATAATTAAAGCAAAATTTTATAGATATGGAAGTGTGAGTATTTTGGTGGAGAAGAAGAGTGAAGACAGCAGAAACCATCCCTGCAGTAGCTTACTTCATTAGGTGCTAGGTGTCTCTCTTTGGCAATGGCACTTGTTACTAGGCATGTAAGCCACTTGTCTTTTAGATAAGCTACCATTTGGCACCTAGTTATTAATCCATTTGTCACTCAATCATTGCTGCCATTTGTTAATTAATTACCCATGCCAAATTTCACTCATCTATCTATGCCGTTTGTCACTTATTTTATAGGCTTAGTAATCCTAATTTTTCATATGTCAATTTTACTTGTTGCTTGGCATTTTTCTTAGTCTAAATATACATTTTAATTCATCATTTTTTCTAATGCTAACAATTAATTCCAAGTTACTAATTATAATCCATCAATTCTTGTCATTGGTAAACCAAACTACAAGACATTGGAAATGCACATTCATGTCACATTCATTTTAGTTTCATACCCCAAAATGTGTCAATTGAGTGCAATTTTTCTAACTCACAATTCATGTGTGTATGCTAATATCTCTAAGAAGTTTACTAAGCATGCATTGGGGTCTTCAATGGCCAATCCATAAAACTACACATTGGTTTGTAGCATATTTAATAAGATTAGCTTTATCTCAATGTTGTTGGCTAAAAGAGGGGTCTTGTGACCCCTTGTTGATTTGCATTAAAACCTAGCCTTATGAAATCCATTGTTTCCTTTTTCTACCATTGTTTTATTTATAACTTAAAATGAAATTAAAGTTACTCAATGATGGAAACTTAAGGATTATTCTACGTTTGTTTTATGTTCCCTTCACCTTATGAATTTAACTATTCTTAATACTAGATATCTAAAGGTTTTTATTACCTGCTCATAAGATCTAATCAATTAATCCTAATTGAAATAAATAAAAGTAGAGTTGTAATCTCTCAATTTCCTAAAACTACTTCTAACTACTCAATTGGATTCGAAGCAATCCTAAAGATAATTAACCCACAATTAAGATCTCTTTTCAATTGCGTATTAATCCAATATTTGTAAGTTTATTAAGTTACTAACTCTCATTGAACAACTTAACAATAATATCTTCACTCAATCTCTTGATTCAAATCATGTATGAGCATAACAAATATCACAAAGTAGTAATATTTTGAATTCAACAAGGTAATAATTATTCAAACAAATTCAAGAATAAAACCTATTATAGATTTAGCCCTTAATTATCATGTTCAAATCAAAACTATTCAGATTTTCTATATAAGGCAATGAAATAGAAGAAGAGAAGAGAATGAAGCAAATTGAAGCCTTGATCTAGAAAATCTAGAAAGTTGGAGTTGAACTTAATGTTTCCAATTTTGATCTTCTTTTTTGTGATGTGCCGCACTTTTTTAGTGTTTTATTTTTATTTTACACTATTGATCCTTCTAGTGTTCTTTTTAGGGTGTTCCACTTGTTTTGGTTCTAAAAATTGCCCTAAAAATTCAAAAATACGAAACATTCACATCTTGGAAACCACCCTGCATGATTGTGTATGAAACTGTCCAAACTCTCTAGAACAATCATGTAAGGTGTTGCACGATCGTGCTAGAGGTTTCCTCATGAGGGAAATAGTTGATGTTGTACATGGTTTTTTAAAGGAGATGGAAAACAATAACTTTCTATGGATGTTAGAGAGGAGTAAACAACAATAAAACTTTAGATATCAAAAAGGAGTGCTTGATGTGGATTTAGTGATAGCATCACAGGCTAAAGTAGCAAACTTAGCTAAAAAAATTGAATTACTAGAAAGCCACTTCTTCCAGCCCACTGAAGGCAATTATGTATGGATGCAAATTATGTGGCAAGAAATTCATGTCCCAACTGATTTATTCCCAATTGAAAAATTGCAACATGGAGCAACTTAACTATATGGGAGCACAATATATTCAGGGTGGTAAGAAACACTATTCTCCAAAATGTTCTTAGTCTAACAATAATATAGGTTATCCGATGAGAGTCCATGACCATCTAGATTACAATAAGATAGGCATAATTGATTGGAATCTAAGATGGATAGGTTGGTGGATGTGTTAACTTCCTAATTCAGAAGTCAAGATGAGAGCCAAAAGAAGATTGAAGCTAAAAATGATCAAATTACAAAGAATCATGCAACCTCCATCTACAATCAAGATGTTTATATGGTCCAATTAGCCATTGCATTATCTACAGAAAGTGCGGTGAGTCTTTCAAACAATACAGAGTTTAATCTAAAGGAGAAACTAAAATCCATCACACTTAGAAGTAGGAAAGAGTTGGAAGAATGAACTAAGAAGAAAACTTATTCCCACCAAGGAGAAAAAAATGAGAAGTAGGATAAGGAATTATTCCCACCAAGGAGAAAACAATGAGAAGTAGGGTAAGGAAAAAAAGAGAGAGAGAGGAAACTCCAAATATCCCTCCCCCTCCTTATGCACCAAAGAATACATTTCCAAAGAGGTTGTAAAAGAGTCAAATAGATGTGTAATATGCAAAGTTCTTGAATAAATTAAAGAAATTGCAAATCAACTTTTCTTATATGGAATTTTTGGAATACATGCCCAAGTACATGAATTTCCTTAAGGAATACTATCAAACAAGCCAACTTAAGAAGATAATCAAACAGTCTCCTTGAATGAATGTTGTAGCTCTATAATTACCAACCATATGACTTCGAGATTTAATGACCTAGGGATTTTTCCTATAACTTGTATCATTGGTAATCTAGAATTTTCCAAATGTTTGTATGAATTAGGTATAAGTATTAATTTTATGCCTTTGTCAATTTTCTAGAAATTAAAGCTAGAAGATGTAAAGCCAACTTCCGTGCTTATCTAGTTGGCAGATCAATCCACAAAGAAACCATTTGGTGTGGTAGAGTATATGATAGTCTAGGTGGACAAGTTTAACATTTTGGTGAACTTTTTAGTGTTTTATTTAGAAGAGGATAAGAATTGTCCACTCATTCTTGGTAAAACATTCATGAACAAAGGAAGAGCATTAGCAAATGTCCATGAAGGGAAACTTATTTTTTAGATTAGTGATAAACAAGTTGAATTTAACATGAATAAAGTACTGAAGAATCTAAATGAAAGTAGCTATTGCATGAATTTTGATATAGTGGATGAGTGTATAATAGAGAAAAAAGAGTGCAGTAGAGAAGAAGTTAGTGTTTGGGAGGTAGAAAATGAAGGAGCACTAGAAAAGGAGGAGTTGGGTGACAAATTGAAGTAAGAGATCTTAGTGAGAACAGAAGCAACTTTTCCATCCTCTATTAAGAAACCATCCACTCTCTAGACCTACTCTCTTAGGTAGACCAATATATGTGAGGGTCACACTTTACGATCATAATTTCAAACTAGTTAGATAGAGAATAAGAAAAGAGAGTGGTAATGAAAATTATAAAGAGAATGAGCACCATCAAATGAAAAATTTTGGACATAAGAAGTATAAGTCCTACTATGATGATGCATAAGTCTTTAATATCTAAAAAAGGAGTTGGTTGAAAATTGAAAAGTTCAAATCATATGAGAATGTATCTAATTAGAACTAGTTCCTTTTTTTAATACAATTGATGTACAGTTAAAGGCTTTGAGATGTTAAAAGGTTCAGTTTCATAATGAATTCAAAGATTCTATTTTAGAGTTGATTGTGAATCCATCGTGTCTATAAAAAGGTTAGTTAAAGTATAATTATCCTCTTCAGAGGGAGTATGTAGAGACATATTGTTTATAGAAAGAACAATAATTTGAAATTTGAAATTTTAAAAATATAATTATCTAAGAACAATTCATCTTATATATGAAAAAGTAACAACTTATTTATAGGAATTATATTTATAAAGATAGAATGAAAGTTGTTCACCTATTATAAGCCCAAGTACATAAATAATTTACTAAAAGTGATAAGTATTTGAAATATCTTATATTTATGAACTATTGATGATATCCATTATTCTATATATGAATTGATATTTGAGTTTAAGGTTATATCAATATTAACTTTAGAAATAAATCCTGATTAAGGTTTATTTTACTTATAACAATATTATTTTGTGATTGGAAAGGTTCCAATGTAGCAAAGGTTGTTAATTCATCCATAATATATCTTTCATTTAGTATGATTATTTGGATCAATAAGTTCTTTAATGAAATTGATATATTTCCTTGCATTGTTTATGACAATATTGTACTAAAAAACATTGGAGCCATTGTTTGAGCAATGTTAAGACTACTTAAGGATTGGAACTTAAAAAGAAATTGAAAATAGAAAAAATGAGATAAGAAAAAGGACATTTTAAATAATATAAATAGAAACTCAAATAAGTTATACCAATATCAACCCTAAGAAATAAAATGCAACAATTAAAATGAAAAATGAAAACAATCATAAAAAAGAAGGGATGAAATTATAATAAGATCATAATTATTATATTCATATCACACACACACACACACACACACACAACATATATATATTGGAAAAACTAATACACATTGTGTTTCTTCCTTATGAAGGAAGCATTCAATTTCATAAAATAAAGTGTAGGGATAAATAAAAAATGTGGGTGCTTATTTAAGCATAAGTTCACTGAATTGACTAGATATGAGAATTTTATTTAAAAATTACTTGTATATTTATAGAAGTTCTCATTGTTATGATTGTATAAGTGATTCTTTGATTTAATGTAATATCCTAGTTTGATAATTGTATTATGTAATGTGTTGTACAAGCATTTTATAGAGTATGCTCTATTTATGGTGTACTAGAGTAATTTAAGCATTTAAATGTATTATTGAGGTTATAACGGAGATCACAGATTGACTAAAGATGGTTTTGGACTCAACTGAAAATTTATCGAAAAATTTTCAAAAACTCCAAAAAGCTACGAAATGAGTTCGAATGAGCTTTAAAATCCCTGAAATGTTCTTGGGAGATTTAGGTGACACTTTTCAACAAAATCCAGATGATTTTAGTAGCATTTAGTGATTTTTGGATTCAATATGAAAATTCTTTCAGGCAACCAAAAAAGTTATCGAACAATTTTAACGTATGATGAAAAGCTTCGGAATTAGGATTGGAGTCTATAGGAACTGAAACAGGTCAGAACAGAGGTTGTTTGAATAGAATTCAGGAAATTCAAACTTATTGGACTAAAATACCCTTTTTAGAAAATAATGGGTATTGAGGATTTTAAACCTATTCGAAATTTTTTTAAGCATCCAATCAATAAGAATTGACCCTAATTAGAGTATTTCATGGTCAATTTGAAAATAAGGCAATTGTGGAATGTTTTCGGGATTTAATTCGATTAATTGATCAATTAAAGGCATTTATGATGATAAATTTAAAGATGAATGATTATGAAAAAGGAAGTTTGAAATATGATGATGTGTGGATGAAGAAGTAAAAAGAGTTATGTTTTACTTTTGTATTATGATGAATGATAATTTGTGAGTTTACAGTTAATAAAAAGGAATATTATGCTCTTGAGAAAAACAAAGTCCACATGTTGAAGAAGGTTTGTGGATTTGTTTCACAGTGTTAGCATTACCAATAAATTGCTTTTCTAACAAATTAGTTAGTCTTTCTAGTTTAGATTCAAGACTGGAAGACCTTACCTTATGCACTCCTCGCGTGGTAGTGTTAGTGAGCGTGCTAAACTACTACGAATCTGAAGCCATGGCTGATATCAACTCTTGCGCAGCTTGAGGGATTTTGTTCACTAACACCCCTCCACTCGCAGCATCAATGACTCTTCTCTCATATTTTATCAATCCCTCATAAAAATACTAAATAAGGAGTTGTTAATACCATGTTGTGGACAACTCGCACACTTCTTCTTAAATCTTTCCCAATACTCATACAAAGATTCAGAATCATGCTGCTTCACACTACAGATTTCCCTCCTCAAGTTCGTAACTCTAGATGCAGGGAAAAATCAATCTAAAAATAATTTTTCCATATCAACCCACTTATTAACTGAACCAGGAGGCAAATAAAATAACCATTCTTTCACAGCACCCTCAAGAGAAAATGGAAACACACGAAGCTTGATATGATTTTCTGTAACTCCTCGTGGTTTAAACCCAGAACAGGTCACGTAAAATTCTTTCAAATGTCAATTTAGGTCTTCAATCTGTAACCTATGGAATTTTAGCAGAAATTGAATGAGTGCAGAATTTAACTCAAACCCATCATCCCCAGTCGGATACTGAATGTATAGGGGTTGGGTGTTCACAGGTGGTGCGAGCATCTCTCGCAGTGTCTCAGGATATGCCTCTGCCATATCTAGTTCTAAATCGGAATCTGACCCAGATGAAGATAGAGCGATCTACTCTTGTTCTGGTGGTGGCGCAGGAACTGTGGTGGGTTGTTGCCTATGCAGTCTAGCTTCCTTCCTTAGTCTTTTAGTAGTTTTCTCTATCTCAGGATCAAACAGAAGTTCACCTGTAGAAGAGGAAGGCTGCATACAAAACGCTAGAAAAGAAGTTAGAAACACAATTAAATAACTCTTTACACACAATTCTTTGATAACGGTGTCAAAATTTGATAGGTTGCCAAACTACCAAAAATAAAAAATGTATTTCCAATTCTCCAAAACTAGGTAGCTAGTGGTGAATCGAGTCGAATCCGCAGGGAATCAATGCAGAGTTACTCAAATGCTCAAAAAATAATAGATTAAAGAATTGGTATTGCAGGAAATGTAAATAAAAATAAAAGCAATGTAGAAAATTTAAGGGGAGCTACAATGACAGATACAACATGAGCATGTCGTATTGGCATAAAATAGGTCTGGACAGCCAATAACAAAATAAAACGAGATTAAAAGGCAATGGGTGAACACCTAGCCAAGATACTCTTTAATTCAGCCTGGAAATTCGATCATGGACATCGTAAGATAAATTAGACAATTCAGATAGACAAAGTTTAGCCAAAGGTGACACACTCAGTAACCAATCTTTTCTTACTTTTCGGTAACTCCGGGAAACACCCTGACAAATTACTTCCCTAATCTAAAGACAACCCCCGAGAAACGCCCTGACAAGATAAATCTCTAGTTGCATTAAGAATGAAAAAGACCCTTGTCCTAACCAATAAATTCGGAAATGATGTAATCTATTAAGTCAGATTATTTAATTCCATCGATTTTACCACCAACATACATCGTTCGCAAGATAAAACCAAATCGCTACTTTGATAGAATTATATCCACAACAATACTATCCTATTCAGCAATTTATCACTTAATCAATCACACAACTCCTAAAATTGCACAATAAACTAAGCAATAGTAAATTTGGTTCAAGCACAAAAATTAAATAAATACTTGAATTACATAAATAAATACTTGAATTGCATAAATAAATAAAAACATAGTCTTACAAATTATCCATAGCTGAATATCCAAGCACCCTGACTAGAAAAAGGTTTTGTTATTCATAGCTAACATGAGAACACAAGATACCATAGATTTCATCTTATCTTCACAGCAAAATAAAATAAAGACTGTAATAACAATGGTGGCTAGCAGCTGAATCCTCAAAATAGGAGAAAGAAGAGAGGGCTCGATTTTCTTCTGCCAAAAGGTATTTATATCCTTTCTAATTTATAACCTAGACAAAATTAGGAGAGATTTCCTAATTAATCTTCAAGTAGGACTCTTCATTCTAGCTTCTCAGCTTGTATTCCGCATCTCCAACAAAGATCCAGCCCAAAATAGATGAAATTAGCCTTCAAAACTCGTCCATAAATTTTGCCCAGTTCTTGCTCGATACGACATGGTCATGTCATATCTGCCTTCAACATGTTTTGCACTACACATCAACTGTTCAATACGACATGGTCATGTCGTATCTTTTTCCAGCACGTAGCTTCTCCAAAACAGCCCAAATCTCCTGCATTATGACTCCAATCCCTACTTTGGTCTTCTACACACATAACAAACACAAAAGCACACAAAAAAACACAAATAATAAACAAACACATGCAAAATGAATGCAAACTATCCTAGAAACCATGCATGAAATGCGACCTATCAGAGAAGACCACGAAGAGAAGAAGAAAAAGTAAGAGTGAAAACAATTAAGTGATCTTTCAATTTGAAGAAAAAAATCAGGGGTTAAGACATGGTGTGGCAAGGGATAACTTGCCACATGTCCAATTTCTAGGAGTTTCACTTAATCCTCTTTATTAACTAGTCCATTTATCTCCAATTTCTAATCCAATTGTCTCCCAATTTTAAACGACACTTATCAATAATTCCTAAGGTCATTTATTAAAATTTTCACTACCATTTTACTCTTATTTCTACTACCATAAATCAAATGTCCTGTCACTTGGCATTTTTTCTAGCCCAAAATACCCAAAAATTTAGGAATTTCTTAAATTTCACCAAAATTTCTAAATGAACAATTATTTTCACCAAATCAATTTTTCAAAACATAAAAACCATAATTCATATCAAAATCACATTTATAACTCAATTATACCCAGAAATTGTCAATGAATACATGTACAATCCTTTTAATGTGCTCAAACATTAATATTCACATAAGCATGTATGCTATATTATGCATGAGCATGAAATGCACTTTCTAACTTCTTAGTATTATCTCTCATGTACAGTATTCTAGGGTTGGATATTGAGATGTTACATCCAAATAAGAATTAGGTCAAGAGAGCTCTACCGGTTGTGAGAACCAATTTGAGAATCAAGTTAAGAAGATTTTAAATAATCAGACAATAGGGGAACATAACAAGAATCAAAGGATCAAGGTTTTTATTTGATGGGAGTGAAATTCGATTATGGAGGGAGAAAAATACTACCTTATGGAAGTTTAATGATTAGGTGAATGTTTACCTTCAAATTAGTTCAATAAAGGCATCAAATTCGTCTGATATAGGTGGTTTATTAGCCCTTTAGCACATGAAGGCACTTCATAGCTAGCTAGAAATATGCCTAGGGGTAAAGGTTATCTAGACCACATACATAAGTTAGCTCTAAAATAAGTTAGTAACTTAGATCAGGCATGGTGCAAGTTTTGTTAGAGTTTTGGACCTTTTGTAGATGGATTTGGCTAAGACTATATTCTTCAAAGACTAAGAACTTAGTGTATGCTTAAATCAATGGACCATGGCTAATGGAATTAACATGGGTAAACATTAGACTAAACTAATATGCTATGAACAGCTTTGGGCTTGGATGACTCATCATCAATTGATAGAGATCATATGGAGACCTTGGATTATGGGGTAGATAAGATCACAAAAAATAAACATCAACTCTAAAAGATAAAGAACATATGGGAGGATCATTTGAAGATTGTGGAGATATTTATAAATATGAATGTATCAGATAATGTAATCTCTAATCTTATTAGTTAAGATGTAGCTAAATCTTATCAGATATAGTACTATTTGGATGGAGATGTTATTTTATTGGTTAGTATAATGTAATCTTATAAGGATAAGATGTGATCTAGGATTCCAAAAAGTAACTTAGCCGTTAAGCTAGAGGTGTTTATAAATAGCTCATTTGAGTTCATATCAATTAGGATCATGAGCTGTAACATGGACATTTTGCTAGTGGTTCATATAAGTAGCTCATTTAAGCCTTTCTATTTATATATATTGAGAGAGAGCATTTCTTTGTATATTTTAAGGGAGGTAATAAAGGTTAACATTTGTTTTATCTCTTCTGTGCTTTTATTTTTGTCTTTGATGGTTTAGTGATTTCTTAGTAATCTTGCAAGAATATGAGAGTTAAATAAATGGAAAGCCATAATGCATTCGAGAACAAGTTAGTTAAATGATGGTCATATGGGAAGACTAAGTGTTACTTAAATAGATCAAAGTGGGATTGTTATGTAAAGGAGTAGGCTCAACTTGTGGTATAAGTTTGTTCTTAGGCCTTCGTAACAACTAGTACTAGAGTCTCATTTTGATATGGCTGGAGGCTTTGATGGCACGTGTCACTAGGGTGGAGGAGCTTATTAGGCCATTTCCTCAAAGAGAGGAAGAGTTCATTTCCTATTGTACTCAGTTTAAGATGTTAGAGAAACATATCCTTAATTTTTAACATCAAATAGTAGGTTTAATGAAGGTATAAGAGGAGACTAGGTTTAAGATGACAATCTTAAGGTGTGCCATTGCAACAGAATATGTTGGGCATGTCTAGAGCACTAAGGTGAATATGTGTAAACCTAAAATTTTTGAGAATGTGCATAACATAAAGGAGTTTAAGAAATTTCTATGGGATTTGGAGTAGTACTTTATAGCTACTAATGTACCTAATACTGAAAAGTTCAGTGTGACGACTATGTACTTAGATGGTGATTCAAGCTTTAGTGGAGAATGAAGACCTCAGTCGAAATTAATGTAGGTAAAACTCCTATAGACCCATTGGGGAAGAACAAAAAAGAGTTCAAAAATTAATTACTTTTAATAAACACTTCTTATTTCATGAGCGATGCCTTAAATAAGTTAAAATAAGACAGATTGGTATGAGTGTATATTAAAAAGCTTAGCTCTCTAATGCTAGATATTAATAACATGTTAGATGAGGAAAAATTCTTCAACTTTTTATCTGGGTTATAACCATAGGCATAAATAGAGTTATGAAGGCAAAATATGAAGGATGTGGATCATACAATCACATCTATTAATGCTTTGGTGTATTTTTGATTGATGAAGGAAAATAAAATGGGCTCCTCTATTTATTCAAAGGTTAAAAGACTAGCCCAATAACTAAGACGATGACTTTGAAAGTGGGTAGACATCCTCCACGAATGGCAGACTTACTTGTCACCTATACAGTGGTCCATATTTTTCAAGAGAATACCTAAGGGTTGAGAATCTAAATGTCATGATTGTGAAAGAAGAGGAAGAAGATTCGGAAGTGGCAATGAATCCTTTTGCCTAGTTAAAAGTATTAAAAAGCAAATCCAATCCTTTTGGCATACTGATGTTTATAGGAATACATGTCAATGGGAAGGAGGGAACCATAATTTTGGATACAGGTGTGGCACAACCTTTCATGATGGAAAAATGGCTCACAAGTTAGGTCTTAAGGCGTCAAAGGCCCCGATAAAGATAAAGATACCTACAAATAAGACACAAATGATGGTTGGAGCTTCTTAAAATGTCCTAATGAGTATAGAAAGTTCACATGCCAAGTTAAACTACATGGTCATACTAATTAAAGATTTCAAGTTGAAAATGGGGATTAATTTCCTGAATGTGACAAGGGCAAAGCTATATAAAAGTTTGGAAGGTATGATGACCATGCATGAACAAAATTCCTTTTATGTTAACTTTTATAGATCTAGTGGTGGAATGATGGATGATACAATGATGTTAGCATATGTGTTGGCTATGAGCATCGAAAAATGGTTGAAAAAAGGTATGGAGACGTATTTCTTTACCATGTGGGAGATTGATGAGGAAACATGGTGGAAATCGCTAATATGGCTATAAGTTTATTAGGTGAGTTTCAGGATGTGATGTCAAAAGAGTTAGCTAAGACTCTTCTCCCTCGTTAAGAGATTGGTCAAATGATTGAGTTAGTTCCTAGATTTGTCTCACCTATAAGCGACCCATATAAAATGTCCCCATTTAATTTAAGAAAGCTTTAAAAACAATTTAGTGAATTATTAGAGGCAGGGCTCGTCTAACCTCTAAAGGCTTATATGATCCCCAAGTGTTGTTCCAGAATAAGCAAGAAAAAACACTTCAGATGTGTATGGAATATCGATCCTTGAATATGGTAACAATGAAAAATAACTATCATACTCCGTTAGTTCAAGATTTGATGGACAAATTGTTAAGGGTTGCAGTTTTCACAAAGCTTGATCTCTAGAGTGGGTATTGGCAAGAATATATAGCCAAGGTTGATGGGCAAAAGACAACGTGCCTAACTCAATATAGGTGATACGAATTCTTATTCATGCCATTCAGATTGACAAATGCCCCTCTGACATTTTGTAACCTTAAAAAGGACATGTTATATGATTTCATTGATTAGTTTTATATGGTGTATCTTATCAATATTATGGTATTCAACAAAGATACGGAAAAACACGTAGAGCATTTAAGGAAAGTGTTTGAGTGGCTAAGGCAACACAAGCTCTATGTGAAGATGGAGCAATGTGAGTTTACACAGTGGGAGATTAGTTATTGGGTCACTTAGTGAGCAAGGGTCAGGATAGGTTGCATGTGAAGAAAGTGAAGGTAATAGTTGAGTGGTAGATTCCCACGATAATACAAGAGTTATGGAGTTTTTTTCAACTGGCTAACTACTATAGATGATTTATAGTAGGGTACTTAAAGAAAGTGGTGCCATTGATTGATTATTATAGAAAAAGAAATAATGGTGTTAGTTATATGTATGCCAAGATGCATTTGAGAAACTAAAAGTCGTTATCTTAACTGAACATGAGTTAAAGCTGCCTGAGTTTGATCTTCCATTATGGTACATACAGATGCATTGGACAAAGTTGGCAAATTCCTAATATAGGAGCATCATTTCATAGAATTTGAGAGTAGAAAGCTTAATAGTGTGGAGCAATAGTACTGGACACATGAGATGGAGATGAGTAGTGATGCATTGCCTTAAGACATCATGAGCAAACTTATTGGGGACTAGGTTTGTTGTATATATCGACAATATTGTTGACGTATTTTTTAAGACCCAAAAGAAGTTGTATGTGAAGCAACTAAGTGATAAGAGTTTCTTACTAAATATGATTTTGTATGGGCATATAAACTAGGGCATATAACTTGAGTCAGAAGGAGGTGTTTATGATTTATATGCCATTACTAGTGTGGAGTCTAACTTGTTAGAGTAAATCAGAGTTCCATTGGACAACACTTACTATAAGTTAATCTCGCAAGTTAAGGAAGGTATTGCACGTAGGTTTTGGCTCAATGATGATAGACTTTTAATGACTAATAGTAATAAAGTGTACGTGTCGATTTTTGATGGCTTACAAAAACAAATATTGAAGGAGACACATGTCTCATAGTAGGCTGGTCACCCTATAGTCCAAAGGATGATGGTGCTCCTAACTCATTCCTACTATTGACTAAATATGTGGAATGACTTCGCATTGTATGTGAAGACTTTCTTATGTGTCAATTGGATAAGTTAGAGAGGAAAAAAGGAAGCCAATTTGTTATAACCCTTATCCATCCCTAAAAGTTCATGGATGTCAGTTTTGATGGTTTTCATTGGTAGGTTTCTAAAGGTGGACAAAAAGATGACAATTATGGTGATCTATAAAAAAGTGGTGAAATACTTTAAAGTCCCTGCTAACATTGTAAGTAAGCAACATGCCAAATTTATGGGTTGGTTTTGGACATCCCTTTTCAATATGATGGGTTATGATTTAAAGTTTTCAATGGCAAATCACCAATAAACAGATGGCCAAAATAAGAGGTCAATGGTTATTATAGGAGTATTGAAGGCATTATATAAGTGCAAATCAGATTAATTGGTTGAGTTTGTTTGATATTGAACAATTTTTCCATAACTTACAAAGATTTTCTACTACAGAGAAGAGTCCATTTAAGATAGTCTTGGGAAAATAATTCTTAATATATGAGATTACACAACAAAGGATAGGTGGCCAATGTCCTACAACATACAAGTTTGCAATAGAGAAGAAAGAGATGTTAAACGAGGTGAGGGATAGACTTTGAAAAGCTTCTTAATGGATAAAGAAAAAGTGGACTTACAGAGGTGACTATTAAAGTTTGACGAGGGAGATAAGGTGTTATTGAAACTTACCCCCATATATTTAGAAGAAGATCTCGAGTACGTAAGTACAATGAGGGTTAGTGCCTAGGTATGATGGACCATTTGAAGTGCTAAATAAAGTGGGGAATATGGCATATAGATTGAAATAGCCAAAAGATTAAAGGTACACCCAATATTTTTTGTTATTTTTCTCAAACCTTACTATGAGGATGTATCAGATTTGAATAGGAGTTAAGCGAATAAAGCTCCATCAATTATGAGAAAATAGTTCGAGGATCAAATAGAGAAGATCTTGGATCATCAGACAATATAGTAATATAAAAAGTGTCAAAGGACTGAATTCTTAATCCAATGGAAGGGAAAGTTGATCACAAAAGCTACGTGGGAAAAAGATATTAACTTGTGGAAATTTGAGGATCAAGTGAATGCCTATGTTTTGACTAGTTCAATGAGGGCATCAAATTCATTTGATAGGGGTGGTTTGTCAGCCCCTTAGAATATGAAGGCACTTCATAGCTACCTAGAAATGAACCTTGGGTTAATGGTTAGGTAGATCATACGCATGACAGTAGTATAGATAGCTATAAATTAACTTAGTAAGTTAGATCAAGCATAGAGCAATTTTTTTAGAGTTTTGAACCCTGTACAGATTGAATTGGGGCTAGTGAACATGTTGTGGGTAGGAATTCAACCAGACCAGTATGCATTGAAAGGCTTTAGGCTTAAATCAATCATCATAAATGGATAGAGATTAAGTGGAGATCTTAGATGATATGGTAGATAACATCACAAAGGATAGACATCATCTATAAAAGATAAAGACCATACAAGAGGATCATCTAAAGATAGTGGCGATCTTCGTGGATATTGATAAATCATTCATAGATATATGTAATATCTTATCTTCTTACTTAGGATGTAGTTATATCATATTAAATAAAGTCCTATTTAGATAGGGATGTCATTATATTAGTTATATAGTATATGTAATCTGATAAGGATAAGATATGATCTAGTTAGTTTATTTTAGTTAGGATTATGAATTGTAACTTAAACATCAAGCCAAAGGTTATAGCTCATTTAAGCCTTGTTCCACATACACATTGAGAGAGAGCATTCCTTTGTATAATTTAAGTGAAGTAATAAAAGTTAGCATTTGATGTACCCCTTTTATGCTTCTATTGTTGCCATTAGTAGTTTAGTGCTTTCTCAATAATCTTGTAAGAGTGTAAACACTATGAGGGTCATGAGGCATTCGAGAACAAGTTAACTCGTCGATGATCATACAGAAGGTTAAGTCTCATATAAACAAATCTAAGTGAGATTATTATGCAAAGAAGTAGGCGTAATTTAGGGTATAATTTTGGTGCTCAAAAGGCCTTTGTAACACTAATCCTAGTAACCTTTATCCTTATAGTACTCCTTCACACTTTTTAACATTTTGTTAAAGTTTGAAGCCTTTAATAGTTGTTCCTATAGTAGGAACTTTGAACAAAATGTGACATTGTAACCATTTTTATCTCCTCCTATGTTTTGATAAGCGACTCACATTTCCTTCTCTTAGTAAGGATTTATTGATCCCAATAATCCACAATATAATTACTAAACTCTACAACTTCTCCTTTCTTAACACGTCGAAAAGCATTCTTAAGTAAAGCATATGCTCCTCATTACTCTTACTATAAACCAAGATATCATCCAAGTACACAATAACAAATTTGCCAAGGAAAGGGTGCAATACCTCATTCATAAGTCACATGAATATGCTCAGAGCATTAGTGAGACCAAAGGGCATTACTAACCATTTATACAAGTCATACTTAGTCTTGAATGCAGTCTTCCACTCATCACTTTATCTCATTCTAATTTGGTGGTATCTTTGAAAACACTTGAGCACTATGGAGTTCGTCCAATATGTCATCTAGACAAGGCATAGAAAAGTGATATTTCATTATAATATTGTTCACCCCACTACTATTAATACATATCCTCTATGAACCATCTTTCTTTAGCATAAGAAGAGTTGGTACAGCATATGGCAACATGCTTTTGCGAACATATCCACGTTCCATTAACTCATTGATTTTTCATTGAAGCTCCTTTGATTCTTCTGGATTACACCTATATGCGAGCTTATTAGGCAAATGTATAACTAGAATAAAGACTATTTGATACTTGATCCCTCTAATAGGAGGCAAATCATGAGGCAACTCATTGAGAAACTCATTAGCATACTCATCCAGAAGGGGCTTTAGTTTTAGTGGGCAAGAATCAATCAGATTTTTATGGACCTCCTTTAAAACTGATGTATATGTTGTTCGCTCAAGTTTACACGCACCAAGTTTTGCTAATTATAACCTTGGTAATTACCACAAGAGCATGGTTCGTTCGTGTAGTAATTATGGTGTCGATTCCATAAGAAAGGGAGCTAGTCCTAAAATCTAAAGGCTACTAAGTTCGCAATTAACCTAATTAAACAACTAATGCAAAAATCAAATCAATCAATAATCAATATGAGAATTTAAAGTGCTAGAGAGTAAACAAAATAGCAAAATCATAGCCCAACCCAAAATCGACCTAGAAATTACAGAGGGAGAGAAAGGGGATTTTAATTCGAAAATAAGAAGACCTTATTATGCAATTATCGAATTAACAGGTCTAGGCGGTTCTAGGGTGAATTATTCTCTCTCGAATTATAATTCTTAACCCTAATTAGTAATCCCTAATTCAAATTATGGGAATTGCAATCTCTCAATCTGCAATTGGTCCAAAACCTAAATTAGTTCTAAAATTGCCTATTAACCTACCAGGAATCTATGCTCGATCTCTTGTTACACGACTCTAGCAATTTGACTCAATTCTCTACCTATCGATTCACCTAACTCTCATTAGCCCAAATTGATGATTTTTACCTGGCTCATCCTCTCAGTTTGTTGCCAAATTATTAAGAACAGAATTGTAATCACAATCAAATCAATAAGAAAACACAATCGAATAAATTTTATTAATCTTAAAAGTCAAAATCTGAAAGTGAGTACAAGCGTAAACTCAACATTCACACAACGAATCTCAACACCTATTTCAATTCTGTACATAAATAAAAATGAAATAAATGTAAATACTATTAGGAATGGAATCTTGAAGCTACGATGGCGGGAAACCACCTATTCCAGGAAGTACTTTGCGTCTAGCACGTATCTGTGTTTCTTTTCCTTCGTCTCCTTTCTCAATCTCTTGATCTCTCTCTAGGTCTCTCTCAAATTTGACAGAGTTTTGCTCTTTTGGCATGACTCTCTTCACTCTCTCTTGACTCCTGGTGACTGTCTTGTAGTGTTCTATTTATTTTGTAGCAGCCTTAGGTCAAATTTGGGGTTAAATCGGTCCGAAAAAACACTCAAATTTTGAGTTTTCGTTTCATCCTGACACAGGGCACGGTCGTGGCCCCACCAGCCACGATTATAGTTGGTGATTTATCCTTTCTATCACGATCGTGGCCTGAAGTGCACAATCGTGGCCTGACTTGACGCTCTCTGTCACGATCGCGGCCCCTAGTGCACGATCGTGGCCTTATTGCTTCTGGCGCTTCCTTCTCTGTCACAATCGTGGCCACTGTGCACGACCATGGCCTATGTCTTTTAGCCCGAAACTCTTCAAATCTTCATCATTCTTCCCCGTTTACCCTACAACACTAACACACATATCAAAGTACCTCAAAAATATAACAATTAAGCTCAAAGATTCATACTAACCCATAAAAGACACATAAACATATAAACTAATATAATTAACACATAAACAAACACTTAACTCTCAATTTAACACTAAATACTTACCAGATTACACCCTAAAACATCATGCAAAATGCAAATATCGACATTCCTAAACTTAAACGTTTGTTTATCGTCAAGCAAACAAAACAACAAAACACATAAAAACACATAACACATAATGCAATAATGAGACAATGACTCTGACTTCATGAAATAACTTTAATCTTGGACACAATCATTCGAACTACGGAAAATCATTAACAAACAAAATATGTATATAGGGGCTTTGAACTAAATATACAACTAAATCAAGACATAAGTGTTACTTAGTTACCCTTTTCAATTGTACACACACATTAATAAATCTTCGGTCCCTCTGACTTTGTAACTGTTCCTAAGTATAATTCTATGAAAATTTAAGCTTATTACAAGTTTGGTAGGTGTTTATTTAAAAAACTTCTTTTTTAATTTTTATTTAAACCAGGACTTAGTCTTTTACTCGGAGGCAAACATTTATGATGAATGTCAATCCGGTTACTTAACAAAGTCATTTATTAAACTGCTTGATTGAAATGTCATTATAGCCTTTTTACGTGAAGGCACACATTTGTGATGCGTGTTGATCTGTTTACTCAGCTACATCATGTTTTCAACTGGCTACTAGCTCTATTCATAACCCAAAGG
Source organism: Erythroxylum longipes (assembly GCA_027563885.1). NCBI lineage: Eukaryota > Viridiplantae > Streptophyta > Magnoliopsida > Malpighiales > Erythroxylaceae > Erythroxylum > Erythroxylum longipes. The sequence goes on along the minus strand of JAOQMS010000009.1, from coordinate 4,297,501 downwards.
TCAGCGAAATAGTAATTTATTAAACTATTTTTTTACCTTGTTGCTTTTAGCTATTCATTTAGTAATTTATTAAACCAACATTTTTTTAACCTTGCTGCTTTTAGATATTCATTTTCATGAAAAATACTAGTTAAGCTACTTAACCTAAACGACCTCAATTTATAAATGAATGTGACAATCTAGAGAGTGCCAAACTTACACTAAGTCCAAATTACATTGTATATTTATCCAAAGGCCCCTATTTCACTAATTTCACAGGCTAATGATTGTTTACAACTTGATGACTATGTCCCAAAATTAAATAAATTTCACTCAATCTAAGCCATTGACACATTCACACACTTCACATAATGTAACCTAATACTATCATACAGTATGCAACATTCACATACAAAAGAAAAACACAGAATCCCTCTCCACACTTGAATAACACATTGTCCTTAACGTGAGAAGGAACACACATAAACACATACACGAAGGGTAAAGATAAGAAAATAACATAATAAAGAACAGAAAAAAAAAACAATAAAAATAAAAATAAAAATAATTACAAAAAATAAAAACAACAACAAAATAGAACTGAAGACTAAACAACAAAATAAAACTGAAGACTAATTTAGAAAAGAAAAATTTTGGGTTAGACAAGAAATCCTAAGGAGACGGAGGTGGTGATGGCAATAGTGTTGAAACCAAATTTGCTTGCCATTGAAAGTGTTTCCTCATCTTATAAATGACTCAAGAGAGCAAAATAATTAGCACTTCCAACCATTCTAATTCACTCACTACTTATTTAAACATTTAAAACAAACCTAACTACACAACAATTTAAATCTACTTCTAAACGTGCTAATTTATGGTCATTAGCTTGACCTTCATCCTTTAAAACTCATCCAGGATCAATGATGAGTAGCTTACTTCCACCCTTTTCATTCAACATCAATTTTGTAGCTTGTGAGTAAGTTGCAAATTGCAAGATGATCAAAAGGACAATATTGATAAAATTATGAAAACCAATTAATTTCAGTAATGTCCTTTTTATTAACAAACTATCAATAAAATAGGGAATAGCAAACTCCCTTAATCGTCTATTAAGTCTAACAGTTTCTCCTGAACAAAGGTGAGTTGCTCTCTTTCTTCCTTAATCACCTTCATCTCCTCTATTTCTTTCACTTCACGAACAGAAACTTTCACAACTTCTTCAAATGCAATGTATATCCTCATCTGTTCTTCACCCTTTTGTTCTTTAGAAGATTCGAACACATCAATAATCCTGAATGAGCTACTAACCTTCGGATTCTTAAATAAATCATTCATGTGGAATGTCTCTTTATCATGATCATTCCAAAAGATAGGGTTTTTCATGGACATTTACCTAAGAATTTTCAATTTTCACATGTGGTATACCTAGGACTGGTAAATAATAGAGAGGGTTGGAATTCATTTCCTAGTACACTTCATCATCTCTTGGTTACCAACGAATTGGGGTTCAGCATGGTCTTCCTCTGGTTCTTCTAGCTCTACCTCATTCCTAAGTGTAATAGCCTTATATTGTTCTAATTGTTGTAATTCTATTTTTCTCAAAAAGTCTTCCACACTTCTCTTACAAAATTCACGAGAAAGCTATCTTACTTGAATCTCCACGTTATGAATAGAATTGGCATGATTTTTCGTCACTTGATCAATTTGCTCTTCTAGTCTCTTTTGCCCTTCTTCCATGTCTGTGAGCTTATCCAAGATCTTGTCCAATTTAGAATCCCATGAGCTGGATTCATCATGTTGAAATTCAAATAGACCCTAGTGTCCCATGTGAGTACTTCCATTATTGGACCAATAGAAATCTAGGTGGTTCTGCCACCCTTAAGTGTACATGGTCTAATAATGGTAGTTATTTCTCCAACCATACTGCGACTCATTGTAATTCTCAAAATTTCCTTGCTCTTTATAATATCAATCTTCCATCATCGTTCATTATTCAAATCTTCAGATATCCCATTCTAAGATGTCTCGATATATCTTTACTTCATGCCCCAATTTATTTTTTTAATAAAAACAAAAGTTAGTGGAAAAGCCTTAGCCTAAAGAAATAAATTTCCTTGCCTGACAATGGCGCCAAAAACTTGTTCGCTCAAGGTTACATGCGTTAAGTTTTACATATTATAACCTTGGTAATTACTATAAGCGCATGGGTCGTTCGTGTAGTACCTAAGGTGTCGATCCTACGAAGAAGGGAACTAATCCTAAAATCTAAAGGCAGTTAAGTTCGCAATTAACCTAATTTAACAACTAATGCAGAAATTAAATCAATCAATAATCAATATGAGAAATTAAAGTGCTAGAGAGTAAACAAAATAGCAAAATCACAGCCTAAGCCAAAATCGACTTAGAAATTAACAAGGGAGAGAAAGGGGATTTTAATTCGAAACTAAGAAAACCTAACCAATTATGCAATTATCGAATTAACAGATCTAAGCAGTCTTAGGGTGAATTACTCTCTCTCGAGTTATAATTCTTAACCCTAATTAGTAACCCCTAAATCAAATTATGGGAACTGTGATCTCTCAATCTATAATTGGTCCAAAACCTAAATTAGTTATAAAATTACATATTAACCTACCAGGAATCTATGCTCGATCTCTCATTATACGACTCTATCGGTTTGACTCAATTCTCTACCTATCTATTCACCTATCTCTTATTAGCCCAAATCGATGATTTTACTCGGCTCACCCTCTTAGTTTGTTGCCGAATTATTAATAACAAAATTGCAATCACAATCAACTCAATAAGAAAACATAAACGAATAAATTTTATTAATATTAAGAGTCAAAATCTGAAAGTGAATATAAACGTAAACTCAATATTCACATAACTCAACACCAATTTCAATTCTATACATAAATAAAACTGAAATAAATGGAAATATTGTTAGGAACGGAATCTCAAAGCGGCAACAGTAGGAAACCACTTATTCCGGGAAGTACTTCACATTTAGCACATCTTCGTGTTTCTCTTCTGTCATCTCCTTTCTCAATCTCTTGATCTCTCTCTAGGTCTCTCTCGGATTTGATGAAATTTTACTCTTTTGGCATGACTCTTTTCACTCTCTCCTAACTCCTAGCGGCGGTCTTGTAGTGTGCTATTTATTTTATAGCAGCCCTAAGTCAAACTCGAGGTCAAAATGATCCAAAAATGAGTTTTCATGTCAACCTGATGCAAGGCAAGATCATGGCCCTACCTGCCACGATCGTGACTGGTTATTTATCCTTTCTATCACGATCATGGCCTGAAGTGCACGATTGTGGCCTGGCTTGATGCTCTCTGTCACGATTATGGTCCCTAGTGTACGATTGTGGCCTGGCTACTTCTGGCTTTTCCTTCTCTATCACCATCGTGGCCACTGTGCATGATCGTGGCCTATGGCTTTTAGCCCGAAACTCTTCAAATCTTCATCGTTCTTTCCTATTTACCCTGCAACACTAACACACATATCAAGGTACCTCAAAAATATAACAATTAAGCTCAAAGATTCCTACTAACCCATAAAAGATACATAAACATACAAACTAACATGATTAACACATAAACACATGCTTAACTCTCAATTTAACGCTAAATACTTACCAAATTAAACCCTAAAATATCATGAAAAATGCAACTATCATATAATACTTACGATTCAATAAATTCTCGAATAATTTCGCTCTTCCCAATAATTAGATTATCCCTTTTTAGATTGCTCAATGTTGAATTCACATTCTCTATAAGGAGATAAAGGCACAAACAATTCTTTTCCCATCCGCCTCAACAGTGTAGCTATTAGAGACTCAATCATGTTAAGCTTTTTGATCATATTACCATGGACATCCTAATAAGATATGACATGCATGCATTGGAATTACATCACCCAGTACCTGATTATGATACTTATTCCCAATTGAAAAGGAAACAAGCACTTCTTTTGTCACCTTCAAATCACTTCCTATATTAATCCATCAAATTGTGTAAGTTCGTGGGTGTTTGAAATTAGACAAGTTTAGTTTATCCACAAGCATCGTAAAAGTTACATTGGCATAAGAACCACTATCAATGATCACGGTACATTTCCTTCCCTGCACCTTGCATCTCATATGGAACAATTGCTCGCATAGGGGCTCACTTAGAGAAGAAGTAGCCTTCAAAACATGTTGAACCATAAGATTAAGCCCTTCCTTGTTGCCTTCAACCATATCCTCCACTTTTGCCTTATAATCTCCTCCACTGTCTAACTCCTTTTCGCCCTCCTCTATGGAAAAAGCATTTAGTCTCTTGACACTCTTTAATTGTCATTATTTTGATTGTAGGACATTTAGATTGAATATGCCTATACCCATGACATTTAAAACATCGCCTCTTGTTCTTATCAAGTTCTCTCATGTTCATAATAACTTTACTTTCCCATCTTTCTTATTCTTGTTTGAATCAACTTTAGAACTCAGAAACATAGAAGTAGAAGGTGTTGTAGAGCAATTTTTTGGTTAATTTGTTTTTCAACATATAGGGCAAGTTTACACAACCCATTATAGTTATAATAAGGTTTTAATTCCACCTTACCCTTGAATTTTAAACTCAGTCCCTCCAAAAATCGAGCCATCTTTTGATTTGGATCCTATTTGATATGACTCAACATCGTTAACCTCTCGAAGTCATCAATATACTCACTAATAGAGTGAGTTTATTTCAAAGTTATTGCCTTTACATAATTCTCTTGCCTATAATTATTAAGATATTTCACAGTTATTGCTTTTACATAATTCTCTTGCCTATAATTATCAAAAACATATTTAGCTTTGATCTCACATTTTAAACGAGTCCAGGTCTTAATTCTTCTTCTTTCCCTTCTTAATGCCTCACATTGTAAGTCATCATACGAAATTCCTGCCAATCTGGTTAGCTTAAGGATAAAATAATTAAAACTTTCCTAATATGTAAAGGCTTTATACATAAGCATACAATCATCTTACAAATATAATCTAAGGCCTTCAAAATCGGGGAGTTCAAGCTTCAAGTTGCAATCTTTGTACATTTAACCTCCACGTCTAGGGTGTCTTGGTTGTTCCTCTTCTAATTCATACTCCTCTTCTTCTTCTTCTTGCTCCTCATCGGACTCGCCATAGGTCTTTTTGGATCTTTCACGTGATCATTCTTGGGTTCCACCTTATATAAAACATCTCCACTTAGCATCTTGCATCTGCAAATAGCCCAGATGATTGTTGATATCTTCAATTTGATAATGAATACCACCAATCTTATGATCTAAAAGTTGATTTATTGCCCCTAAAAGAGTATAATTGTTGTTGGTAGTGTCTTTGTTATTGTTACCATTGTTTTCAACCATATTTGTATCAAACCACGCAAGATCAAACCTGAAATTTTTGAATTTAAGTGAGAGACGCTCAATTACAGATTGTTAAAGCTTAAGAAAATGGTAATAACTGAGCTTTAATACCAATCAAATGTATAAACTAGGCACATCAATTGAAGGAGAATAAAAACAAGGGATGTTAGTAGTTTAGTTTGAATGAATAGAAAATATTGAAAATCAAAGGGAAAAAATCAAGAGAACACCATAACAATTGATAAAACCAAGTACCACAATTGTTGATAAAGCTCCCAAAAATGTCACCAGTCACACAGATGTAATGAACAACACAAAATGAGGGAATCGACTTCGAATTTCGGAAGAAAAAGTCTAAACTTTTATTTCTGAATCACACAAAAAATACACCTTATAACCTCTATTTATAGTAGAAAACTCCTAATCTTATTAGGAAACAACCTAGACAAAATAGAATCATACCAAAAATCTGAAAGAATAAGGAAACTAATTTTGGAAAAACAAAAAATGTGTCTTATGCACTGTTTCTAGCTGCCAGACTTGACGTCCAAGTAAATAACTAAAACTAATTGTAAAAAAATCCCAAAAATTATGAAAATTAATAGAAGACTAATTTTACATGTCTTCTGTGTGCTCCAAAAATTTCAAGCCCAACAAACAAGGCTTCATTTAGTTTTGAATCCAAAATTTACAATCACACATGTATAACTGAATATTGCATTACCCCTTTGTATGAAACTATCATGTAAATTCAATTATAATAGTTTGGAGATAAAATTTACCTGTGCTCCGGCATCACATCGCTTGACAATTCACTTCTGGAATAAGAATAATAAGTGAAAAGAATTTTTCTTCCATTTGATATTATGTTGACAAATTGGTGTTTCCAAGTCCAACAAATTTGTTAACTTATAGCGAAAAGTGATCAACGGTATAACTTTCGAAAAAAGAAAGTATTCAATGATATTAGCGTTTCAAAGGTCCATGGTAAAGAATGTGTTTTTGACTACAAAGAATGGAGGTCGTTACGCCCAACAAAAACGACCATTCTTTTCTTGGTTCTAGGGTAGGCTAACGACCATTCAGAGGCGTAGCTGAATAAAATGGTCAAGGAAATAGGTTTAAAATGTTGAAAATTAGGTGGCAAATAAAGTAGGATCGACCATTTGCTTGCTTTTAGTACAGAAATCTAATGGAAAGATAACAAGAGTAAGATCACAAAGCAAAACATCAAATTTATAAGTGGGGAAGCAAATTCAAGGTCTTCTGTCGCCTTATCCAAGCCCGTTGGCCGTAGAAGAATACATAAACAACAACAAAAACAAGTTCAGCACCAAAAAAACAAAGCAAACAGCCATCCTCTCTATTTCTTCTCTAACTCCAGAATGTTACAGCTGCTCTACACAGTAGTGTTCTCCGAAATTGCTATGATCATGGTTCTCCTTTTCGAGAATCCTCTTAGAAAGCTCTTGATCATGACTTTGGACCTTGTCAAGCGCGGCAGAGGACCCGTGGTGGTCAAGACTGTGGCCGGAACAGTTTTTGTGGTCCTCATGTCTGATGTTGTCAGTATTGTCGAAATCCAGAACCGTACCATGGAGGGAGGCGCTCTCAATCCTACTGACGAGGTGCTCATGTCCAGGAACATGCTTGAAGCCTCTCTTATGGGTAAGTCCATATTTTGGGGTTTTTTCTTCGTTTTGCCTCTTTGATTTTCTGCTCCTGTATTTCAATTTTCTTAAACAGCAGTTTCAATGTAGCTTTTAGTTGGATAATTTTTTGAAAATTGAATCACTAAGGTCGATTCGGTGTCAGGATTCTTGTTGTTTCTCTCGCTGATGATAGATAGACTGCATCATTATATAAGAGAACTTCGCCTACTGAGGAAGACGATGGAGAGTGTTAAGAAACAGGAGGGCGAGAATGGTACGGGAAAGGCCAAAGCTATGACCCAGGAGATTGCTGCTCTAAAGACCATAATAAAGAACTTAGAGAATCAGTGCGATTCTAAAGATAATGAAGCTAAAACTGCAGAAGCTGAAGTACGAACTCTACGTAAACAATTTGATGATTTGGTCGTGGAGTATGATCGAATTGTTGAGGACAATCGACTCACATCAATCGACCAGGGTGAGTCTGCTAAAAAGAACGCGTGAGGTATGATGAATGAAACAGATGAGAGGTGAAGAGAGAGCGAATTGGCGTTGGTGGGTTCTGATCACGTTTAGCAAAAGTGATACTATACCATAATCGTTTGGTTTTGCTCGACCATGTCTGATGATGCATTATAACCGATTAGATCTTTGATCCCAATAGTTTACTGAATATGCAGCTCCAATTACTACCTACCATCGTATAATTGTAGCCAACACATGGCAATACCAGCTCAATGATGACGCACGTTTCCCTTACGAATTTAAGCCGACATCCAACTTCCAATTTGTTGACATGTTGCCATCGTTTACACGAGGACCGTCTAAAATTTGACCCCATGTTCGTATATATCATTTATGTATTTGGATGTCATAATTCAACTTAATGTTGGGACGGTTGGCTACCAGCCTGTTTCAACTACACGTTGGGCCTCCGGATATATAGAGATTTTAGAAACGGCACAACCTGGCTCGGCATGATTTTAGCTTGTAGTCTAATTGTTACTTTTAAAAGGACGTTCTTTTAAAAGTTTTTCTTAAAAATAAAAATAGGCCTCAGCCTGTGGTTGTGTCAGGCTACAGGATCGGTCAACCCATAATCAGGTCGAATCACAGACCGACCCATTCCGGCCGCTAAGCCATGGACCAAAATGGCCTGAGGTTGGGTTGAGACATACACTCGTTTTTTGTGACGTGCATTTCTATATAAGTCACATATTAAAATGAAGGTCTTTCACTCTGAGTATTGGGTCACTAATAAATGGAAGCTTAATTTTAT